>ML675616.1:69325334-69642932 GCA_007922155.1 Mesoclemmys tuberculata
CCAATGAACCTCTCTGCATACCTTAAACATTTTGAGATGAACAGTCAGAATCCTAGTGCTTTCATTCCTGGATCACAAGGAACAGGGAAGGTTCAGTACCATCAGAGACACTAGACTCTTACACTGGCTAGTACCTGTAGGAAGTGTACATTGCACACTCCTGAGAGCTCTAATGGTGACCCGAGAGGCCTTGTTCCTGCCTCTGTTTTCTTGCAGCTGCTGAAAGTGTGCCACACTAAGGCATGCTTTCTAATATGGCTGTGGTTTTAAAAACCACAATATAACAAATGTTTTATACAGTCTAATTACTCAGTATTAAAGCATGATGGAAACAGGCATAAAGTTTCTTATAATGTGCTCAATCAGGGAAAGTTATAAGGGTGACCGAGCAGGGCAGTTGCCCAAGGTGCCAGCCTACAGGGAACACTGTCCTCCTGCACCATTCTGCTCTTTGATTGGTTGACCTTTTTATTTTTGCTTAGCTGCTTGGGATGGGGGTACCAAAAATGTTTTCTGCTTTGGCTGGCAAAATGCCAATGGCCACTCCTGGGCTCAATGCCAGTGTCACAAACGATACCACATTTCCAAAAGATGGTCACCGCCAGCAAGTAGCTCAGACATGCCCATCACAATTTAAAAGCTTCTTTTGAAGTAAATTTATACAAGTTTATATATTGTGACAAGTTCTTATTATAGAAATGCTTTCAGACTAGTGAACAGAGCAATGCAAGGGGAGTTTTCCTTTCAGTGACTATCAATTGTCAGACTGTCTACTTTTTTTGTAGAGAGATTTCATATCACCCATTTAGACTTGATCCCAGATTGACTGAGGTATAGTGGACAGATCAGAAAGAGACATTACACGCTGAATCATATGAAATATATTAATTGCAAGTTTCTATAAATGTTTGTGGAAACTGGGCCATTGGATTATTGGCTAGCACCTATATTACTTGACTGTTTAGTCTATAAATAGCAAAGCTGCCTGGGCAGGGAGACGAGCCCATACCACATCTATTCAAAGACTGACAGACCTTCCACTACAACAACCACTCCTTAGTGCCTGAAAGGAAATTCCAGCTGAATCAGCCAGTATTTTATTTGGGGAGCCCATTGTAGCATGGCTTCTTCACTCACCTATAATGCCAGTCCCAGTTTAACACTCTGGCCAAACTGTTCTTCAGTGAAAGTTATTCAGACTACTGCAAAACAGCATGATTTGCAAAACAACAGAAAAGTAATAATCCCCAAAAAGATGTTTTCCTGAAATTCATGTTCTTAGGATGTGATGAAAGTGTTAAGATTTAGAAGAATGTTCTGTTCTAATCTCACGTACTTAACTGCTTTGCCTTTCAGAATAAAAATCCCAAATCTATGTGCTTGGCTTTGCTGTCTAACCTACAGCCCACACTTCCTTCCAGAGCCAGGAACAGTCTTCCATTATAAGATCCTTGCCTCCTTCACAGCACAAGATGAACAGTGAACAAGGTAGAAAGTTGCAAGGAGAGACAATGTTCTCTGGTTTTTACAACACTGGATTAAAGCCCAGATGGGTTCAATTCCTGGCTCTGCCACAGAGTGCCCAATTGATGCTGTGCAAGACTGTGTCATAATGCCTACAATTAAGGGGCAAAAATAAGGTTTCATGGGCAATCTTAAATCAGGCGTTTTCTGGTTGGGTACTTGATTGTATAACTTCAATATTTTCTGAAGTGTATTTTTTGTATGAAAGTGTTCTGTAATGCAGTAGCATTTAAGAATCCCATTAGGATCAGAGCCTCATTGTGCTGAGTACTTTACACACACAGAGAAAGACAGTCCCTGTTCTGAAGAGCTCAACATCTAATTTAAAATGAGACTCAACAAATGAAAGTGACAAACAGAAGGAGAGAAGATGGAGGAGGGAATGAGGGTAACAGTAAAGTTTCATGTCCGATAGAGGGGAATACAAATAACTGGGGTGAATCTGGAGCACAATCTGAAGGACATTGGATTTTAAAGATAAATTTCTATATGCTTGATGCTTTAGTTTATGTAGCTAATGGGGATGGCTAGAAAATAATAATTCCATTTAGCAAAAATTTTCAAGATTTTCAAAAATGTGTTTTCATTCCAATGTGGAATGAAATGAGACATTTTCCACAAAAAAAACAAGACCAACAAACCCAACTCAAAATAGCCAGAACCCTAGGCCACTCACTTGGGATGTGGGAGATGCAGGTCCAAATCTCTGCTGTGAACTTGAACATGGGTTTTCCAGGGCAGTGCCTTAACCATTGGGTTATTGGCATTGATTGTACTGGAGTGGGCTAGTAGTCTCTGTCTTCCCCTTCAGCCCCACAAAAAAGTGGCATCCTGGACCAGAGCAATTTTCCTGACATAGCTGATCAAGACTGACACATTTCCATGGAACATTTCAGTTTTGACAAAACAACGATATTCCACAGAAAAAGGTTTCGCTGAAAATTTCATGACCAGCTCTCGTAGCCAATTATCTCTAGTAGAGCTCAGCATGCAACATTTTGCCATACTTTGGGGAAAGTAAAGGAGGAATCTTTTGGCTGAAACATTATAAGTCCAAAGAACCCTCATATTTTGACTTTATTAAAATAAATCTTTTCATCACTTGGATGAATTACTCCTGAGACAAGAATTGTCCTCTGCAATAGCTTTGATAGTGCCATTCTCCCCCACCCAGTATTTTAACTGCATACATTTATTAAATTCTACAAGACAGGAAACTACTGCTGGGTCTCTGACATTACTCGCACATATATGCTGAAGAAATGCGAATGCTTGGGTCAAAAGACAAGACAGAGCAAATCTTATTTTAGCATTCTACTTCTGTTACTGTTAAAAAAGTGAAATGTGATGTCCTTTTTCAAGGTATCTTCCTCTGTGCAAAAGGGTGAAAAGACAAACTTCCATAGACAAGTGTAAAGACTTTGGATGAAATCCTGGCCTCACTGAAGCCAGGGGCAAAACTCCTATTTACTTCAGTGGACCAAGGATTTAACTCTATGAACCAACTTTTACATGTAGCTTGAGTGAATGTAACAGTGTTACCTAATGGACGAGTCTCATCCATTGAGACTTTTCTTGGGAACCAAGGGAAAGTTTTCTATTTCAGAAGGTAGTGATATAGTGGTTCTGAAGAGTGATGATTTGAGACTTTGTGCAAATGACATTAGAGAAAGCCAGGAAAAAGAAATATTTAGCTTATGGTAGTGACTGAAAATCTTTCATATAGTTACATTTTCTTAAAGTGGAAAGTTTCAGTAATCAATGGAGGGAAATGATTGCATATGTGAAAGCTGACATTAGTCCTAAATTATTGCCAGTTTTGTTCCTAGCTACATTATTGATTATGGTAATTTGGAGTGATTTTTTCAGGTAATAGGTGCCTTGTGATCTGAGTGCTGAAACTGCAGCATTGGTCATGGTGGCTGTGATGAAGAACACTTCGTAAAGGACACCCCTAAGTCATTAATGTGCATTATTAGGTGGCACATTTTTGCTTTAAAGCTGGTGTCTCTACTGGAATGCTCTCACATGCCTTCTGCTGATGGAAGCCATCAAACTGACAATATTACTGAAGCCTCTTCATGAGGTAAAGTCCTTTTACTTCCCTCATCCCCAGTGCTTGATTTTTCAAAATGTTTGATTTTATTTTATACTCTTTGGGTAAAGCTGTGTGTCATGGTCATGCTGTTTATTTGAATCTGTCATGTTTACCACAGAAGTTATGACTATTTTAAATTGCCTGCTACTGAGCCAGACAGCATGATGTTTTATACCCTGATCCTACAAACACATACATACTGACTTTCTCAATTGCATAAACATATTCAAATATATATGGGTTTCCAAGATCAGAGTCTTGTCTATATAGGTATCCAGTACAGAAGTATACATCTATGACTGAATTTGGTTTTAAGCTCACCAGAGACTGAATCCTGGCATGTGACAGCAATAACTTTTTGTAACCCTGACCATGACCAGGAAATAAAACCAGCCTTTTATCTGTACTCTTGTACGTCACACTATTATAATATGGTGTCTGCAGAAAGCTAAACTCAACATGCTTCTTACCCTGTTTCTCATGATTCTTATTGTCCAGCTATACTGAAAGAAGGACAGGAGACATTTATATTGTTTTAATCAGGCCACAATTGTATTATTAGATGTCTGGGACTACCCGGCAGATAAGCATGTACAGTAAAGGTAACCCCATGTTCATTCAATAATTAGCTGTGGGGCTTCCATCAGCTCCCCCTCTTTTACCATCCAGGTCCCTCAGCCAGTCCATTGCTGGGAACTTACCATTCACCTCCTCTTGTTGGAGTGTTAAGGTGGGCTATAAGAAAGAAAGGTTGGCTCCCTGCAGTACCATTCTTAGGCGCCCCAACTCCACCCCACCTACCTCTCATTTCCGTTCCTTTAGTAAACATCTCTTTTTTTAGTCCTTTTCCAAGCCATATATCCGGTCACTGTATACCTTTCCTATGGAGTACCTGCTCTGGAGATCCACCACAAGGAAGTGCCAGCAATTAGCTTAGCTGCCTCCCCCACAAACCCAGTCAGGTTCCCAGACATCTCCCACTGCCCCTTTTTATATCAGCCAAAACAAATAGGCCTAAAGCCTGACAGGGGAACCCCATCCATCCTAAATAATTTTGGTGCCCTCAGTTGCAAAATTGCCAAGCCTCTTATGACCCCAACGTATTTTGCCACCACCCTGTTCACGCAGGTGGTGCCTTGAACTCCCTGCTAGACCCTGCACTAAGGCGTGTCTGATGACACAATTTTATTTGTACTCGAAAAACTGAAGGATCAGGCTAAAGTCCCTCTTATCTTTGAGCATTACTTTATGGTCTTTACACATTCCTAAATAGTGTTTTCCAAGGTGCACCACCATTATCTTGGTGACCACTGACAGTCCCCATAGTATATAGCAGCAGCAGCTGGTCCCATAACATGCTTCTTGTTCCAATACAACTCATGCTCACTCCAGTTGCAAACCCTTAAGGCAACTAGGACACCTGCCTGTGCATATAGAAAACAATCCTGTGCCCCATCTGCATGGCCGGTCTTCCAACATCTTGAATGAAATCACAACACATTCTGTGTGCTTTCGAATGCCAATGCCCGATTGCCTGAATTGCCTTTACCACCTTATCTAGCTGTACTGCTGCTGTTGTGGCCCCAATTTTGAATAAGTGGGAAACAAATTCCATGGGGGAGAACCAGGTTCACCACCTTCCCAGGGGATAACAGATTCTACACAGACTCCTTGATTAGTCATTGACCACTGAAAGTTTAATATCCCTGCTTGTCCCTGCCAGTGTACATCATGCAGTTCCAAGTACCCTCCTGTAGAGTCACTACAGAGCCCAGGGACTAACTTTTCTCATCCCAAAAGCATCAAAATTGCTATCAAGAATGTGACTGAACAAGATCCCTGAGAATGCTAACCGTGATGGGACAACATGACCCCTCCATGGGGCCACTGGAATGTGACACCCCACCAGCAAACTTGGAGTTAAAACCGCGGTGTGGATATGGATAACCATTTAGCCTACTGATAAACGTAACACCCAGGAGGTGATTCTAAATTGTTCAGGACACCAGTTGACAGGGTGCCAATGACACCCGCTGCTCTGTAATGGGCCCTTTGGTAACCAGGCTTCCTGCTCCTGTGATTGCATGAAGTTATTAAAACTTATGTCATAGCTCTGCCATGTGATTGGAGCTGGCTGCTCTCCGCGCGACACTGATAACCAACCTACCCCCAAGATTCCATAGCGCTAGCAGCATCCACTCAGGTTCCTGGCTGCATCCTGGTGCCTGATCCAGAGCCTGTGCGTCTAAAAATGAGCCAAGGTGCCCTGCTTTGCCAGTATCAACCCAGAAAAGGCGATAAAGTGATCGATATTCTCCTGGAGCTTATTTGAGAGCCAAGCCTTGAGATGAAGGGAAACATCCACAAGTTCTGAATAGGCCATTGCAGGAATGGCCCTGCCACCATGCCCTCAATTAATTGCAGTGGAATTATTTTCTTTACAGCATAGCCCACCTATGCCCATAAGTTTAATATTTTTTTTATATTACATTACTCTTAGTCCCCATTAAGAGGATCCTAAACCCCACAATAATCACCCCATCTGTTTAAGATAATACCTAATGAGCACCTTTAACACATCCAGCTCAACTGGAAATGGTACCCTTGCCAGAGCTGTGGGTGGCACTTGATTTAATTCCCATCCTGTTTCCCCCAGGACCCTTTCCTCACCACTCCTGGCATGCATGTGCTGTATGCACTCCAAAACATATTTGGCAACATGCCTGCCCTTCCGGATGCTGTGAAAAACAACCACTATCTTTAAATGCCCAGCAAATATTGTTATGACTCAGGTGTCTATCAGTGCAGGCACCAGACCCCTGCTGCATCATCCATTCCAACCATATTGAATGATGCAATATGTCCCACCTGGAACCCCATTTGGGCCCCCTTGCACCTCAGAACCTCGTAGCCTCTGCCCAATGCAACCTGTTCCAACGCACCCCGACAAACACCCCCCTGCTATCAGCATCAGTCATCCTTATCTCCTGCAATCAGCTGAGATGAATGTCAAGGCTCTGGGCAACCTGAAGCCCCAAATGCTGTGAAGAGAACCTCAGAAACAATGGTCCTGAGCACCTGCCTCAAATTCCTGCTGACTGTTGTCTCCTCCACTCCAGTAAATGCAGCCAGCTCACCTGTGTCAGTGTTTGCTTCCCCTGGAGTTCCCCAAGCCATCAACCTAGGGGGATGCCTTTGGTCATCAAACACACACCCCTGGGACCATTAGTCCCTGTCCTAGTGCCATCCCCATTCCCCAGTAGCGAGGCTTCTACCTCTGTCTCCCACTAACCCCTACAACCTCACTCCATGTTCCCCGTACAACATTTGAATCCTTCCTTGTTTCCAGTGCTCATGCTGAGCCTGACAGAAAGAGAGAAATGAAACTCCCTTAGTTCTCCCCTGCCCACTGCAAGAAAAACCTGAAACCCAGCCACTTGCCCTATTCTCACAGCAAGGTTGCTATGAGGGGCCGTGGTGGTGGGGTGGTGGTGGCACTGTTTCCTCAGTTCCCCTTCCTCCTCCCTATACCCTAGCCTGCCCATAGCAGGAAAAATCAGAAAC
The DNA here is from genome assembly GCA_007922155.1 of Mesoclemmys tuberculata. Taxonomy (NCBI): domain Eukaryota; kingdom Metazoa; phylum Chordata; order Testudines; family Chelidae; genus Mesoclemmys; species Mesoclemmys tuberculata. The sequence continues at coordinate 69,332,521 of ML675616.1, forward strand.
AAATCCCTGCTCATAGTCCATTTGCAACAAGCCAAGTCCGCTTATAATATGCAGATTCAGGCTCATCGAACAAAGCCAGTCACTTCTTGCGGTACAGTCATTTGCTACTCATCCAGTCCTGTGGAGGTGCCTGCATTATGACACAAGAACTACAGGGAGATAATTGTGGGGGAAATACCATTCAGCATTACTGACCTGCACTAACTACCAGTATTTGATGAAAAAGAAATATATTGCTATGAAAACACAAATTAGTAAAGGAAGCCAAAAGGTACAGGCATTCCATATTTAATGCAGCTAGGAATTCGAACAATGGCTATCACGTTCAGAGACACAAACATACAGTTGTAGGTATTCAGAGCAAAAGGTGAGTGCTATAGATTGTGGCTCTTTGCTGCACATTCCGGATGCTACAGCTCCACATATTGGGCTATGCTATTACATTGAGACATAGGCAACTATGATGGTGGCCAGCAGGAAAGGCAGAACTATGGTCTCACCAGCTAACAACTTATCCCCAGCAATTGCTAAAAAGAGCACAGACACAACAGTTATATTTGACCATTACATGGGAGGCAAATGCAGAAAGGCTTCTAGCGCACATGCATTTTGTGCGCACACACATCCTAAATATGTTTTTCTATGGCAGTGTGATATGCAAGTTTAGAAACACAGGGATGTGGGATATTAAAGAGGTACAAATGACATCATTGTACAGTTCTGTTCATGTCCAGCATGCTTCTATTTTATTTATAACACTGACATATATTGTGAATCATTTTCAACTTGACTGCAGAGGATAGATTATCCACAATATCAAAAAATACAGTGACACACACACACACATACATCGTGTGCATAAACACAAATGGATCATTTTCAAAGATATTTTTTCCATCCTGTTCTTATTATTGTTTAAATAAAGAATAAAACCATAGAAGAAAATAAGTTAAGTCTCTCTGCATATAATAACCACATCAGAATGTCTTGCTCACCGAATAAACTTACAGAACTAATAAAATAATAGCTTATATTATTATGCAGAAATAACATATGCAGTACATGTGCTAACTTGTGCCCAAAGCTATAGGATAAGCTACTGAGTTAAAAATGACCTATTTAGCTGTAGCAAAATCACTTTTTTTTCAAATTGAAACTCCTGAAGGAAAAGACAATATGGGTTCCTTCACATGAAACCTTCAATGGATCTTTAATGTACTCAGCCTTCTGTACAAGTCAGCATCATTTTTTCAATATTTTACCTAATCCTACTTTCTTTTTTACTTTCCTGGGAAAACTGAATTTGAATTATGTAAATCACTATCCATCTGCTGATACAAAAATAATCATCAAAAGTGCTTAGAAATAATATGAATCCCTAAAAATATACAAAAAGCAGTACTGCAGAACTGTATAACTAAGCAACACCTTTTTGATCCTACATTTCTGTTTATAGGATAATATAGTTCAATCCACAGAGCTAGAAAGACTATTTTAATGTGCTACAGTTCCCTATGCCTCTAAAAATATAATGGGAAGAGAGAGCTAAGTGTTGCGGGGGCTGGGATGGGAGGAAAAGCGGTATTATTTGCTACTTGTCTTTAAAAAGTTGTGAAAAATATGACTATGATATATTGGGAGCACAAAGATGATTATTTTCTGAAACAGCAGCAAAATCAGTAAACAATCTAAAATGATTGACTAACTGAAAGAGTTCTCAAATCTGATATGTATTGTTAAAGCTCTCCATCTTTTAATAGAAATATTTTGATACATAACCTTCTTGATCTAAGATAATGACAGCATTGTTTAACTTTACTACTAGTAATTTTACAAACATTTAAGAAATGAAAAGGATTCCACAGTGAGATTTTTTTTAGATTATGCAGCAATACATTTTTTATAGTGGAATCTTTAAGAAAACCTCAATTCAGGAATTCTGCTTTTTCTAATTCTTTCCCCAATTCTACTTTTAAGCATAAGTAGTGCCATTGACTGACTTCAGAATTTCTCTGTATCTTATCCTCAGATTAGTCAGACCATACAAGTCTTCACTTATACACAAATACATAGTGATATATAGGTATAAAAGTTTTTATTTTATTTTAAGTTAAAGGTAAGTAGTTTATCAAGTTATTTTCATACTTCAGAGACTCCAGACACATCCAAAAGCATCTGTTTTACTTTTAGTTGTTCAGGGGGTTTAAACCAGATCGAATCGGGATAATCTGGTTTGAAAACACTCACATACACACAACACAATCCATCACTGCATCCTAACTCTGTATTTATTATGAACTCGGGAGTCTGCTTACAAAATGTATGCTTTGAATTGGTACTAGGGCTGTAATTGTGATGTATATAGAATTTAATTAGTTCACTCTGTTGTTCATGTGGACACAATGGCTGTGCACCACTTTTTGCATGGGTCTAATGGCTATCCCACAGTGCTTTGCATGTCAACCATCTGTCCATTCACCTGTGTGAACACCCCTATCCTCATGTCAACTTCCCAGCATCACCCTACCCCCTTCAAAAGCTAGCACAGATCCAGATTTTTTCCATTTGCTCCTGAATTTTTGTGATGTAACCAAATACCACTCCAGAAGTCTCACAGCACGCCTTACACAGCTGCTTCAAACCATGCTGAGACATTGGATTGCATCACCATCTGGGAAGAAGTGTCAGTTTAGGAACCTTTCATGTCTAGCCACTGGAATAAAGACCTTTTTGTGGGCACTGCCAAGCAGATTTTGAGAGGTGCCAGATAAAGATCAAGTAGCTCAGGAAAAACTACATTGAATCAAGGGACAAATCCAGCAGGCGACCTGTCTGTGTTTTGATGACCTGGAAAATTATAACCCAACTTGCCCCAGATACCATGCGGAGTCTGCTGCCTGTACTTTCCTCACCACCAAGGACGACTGGCCAGACCCACTGGAGGATGAACAGGAGGATGCTGCAGAGGAGCTGTCATCTGAACACCAGGAACCCTTTAGGACTCAGGACCCTGGAAACTAGACCCCATCCTTCCCTGCTGCAATGGACCGCAAATCCTGCCATGCATTCGCTGAGTCCAGGTCTCAGCCAGAAACCCAGTCCAGGACTGAAGAAGCAGATCCCCTCGAAGGAGCTTTGGGATGTAAGCACTTATCTTTGCAATTTAGTATTTATTGTTACTATGCTATACTGCCATTCCTCATACCCCATGGCTGTTGTAGTAGATGTGAGCTAGGAGTCCTTCCGTGTATCCAGTCCCTGCTTCCCTCTCTCCTTTGGCCCATGCTGTCTGATCAGCCCCACCCTCCCTCATATGATTCCAAAATGGTGGCTGCTCCACCCAGGCAATTGGTCTCTGTGACATACTAAAGCAACAACTGTTGACTGTTTTCAGGACTATGACAAGGAGGGCCCCTACCTGTCTGCCTATTTTCTTTTCCCTCCTCAATCCTGACTGGCAAACATTCCGTCCTTTTGCTCTCTCAAATGGCAACTGCCAGTCTTTAATCTGTCCCTCCCTCCCCCGGTAGCAAAGATGAATAATGAAAACATTCACTTGTGCAAAATTCAACAGTTTATTGTGACAGTGGTTACAGGAAAATAAGTGTGGTGAGTGTTCAGAGATCACATGAGATATAAATATATATTTCTTGCCCAGTAATGGCACAAACCATACTGCTCCCAACTGAGGTACAAATGCCTTGTAACACAGAGTCTAGCTGACAACTATTGGAGGACCCTACCTACTTTTCTATGCACTTTCTTCATGTCTGCAGGGCAGATATAGTAGAGTTTAAGATTGAGAAATTGCTCATTTTACGTTATAGGGAATAGCAGCACACCCATGTCCCTGGCATAGTCTGCAAACTGCTTCCACTCCTTCAGCAGTTCTGGGGGCACGATCCTAGTGAATAACTTCACAGCATATCTTGCTGGTCTGCTTTTTGGAATAAGACCATTCTCTGCCTCCTAGTCACCTGCTTCAGTGAAACGTCAAGAGTGAGGACAACTTGAAGAGGATGTAGAAGGGGTTACTATCATGTTTGCCCCACACCCATACCTCTCTGTCAGGAATCAGGGCCTACAGCAGAATTTGTCTCCAGGCAGCCTCATCAGTACAGCTGGTCTGCAGCAGGCGGCCGCATTAGCCACACCATCTGACTGGCTATGGAGGGCCAGCAGGCTGGCTCTTAAGCCAGCAGCAGCAGCTCGCTGCTTCTCAGTGCTCTTGCCTATCACTGTGCCTGCTCCTGCCTTGTACCCAGCCTTGACTCTGTCCTAGCCCTGCCTTGAACCATTCCTTGCCTGCTACCCTCCTCACTCCAGTTCCTGCCCTCTGATTTGACCCTTGGCTCTGACTCCTGACTACAGACTCCATCTTGACCCTTGGCTCTGGTATCCGGTTTCTGTCTTCTGGTTTGGCCCTTGACTCTGGCTCCAGACGAGTGACACCCACTCTGACCACTATGCCTGATACCCACTTTGACCACTAGGCTAGCCTGCCTTCAACCTGGTCATCTGACATTCTCCAACACTATAGAAGCACCTCCAGTGCACAAACAAAACTTCAAAACCAAAACCTGAACATAACTGCAACACTCTTCACCCTACTCCAGCCTTCCTAACAGCATATACAACAGACCGAAATCCCAATGCACACATCTCCCTTCTCACACACTGACTCTTGCCATTTCTGAGGTTTCCCCGTGGTGGGGAAGAGTCTCAGACAGGTAAAGTCACATATACAGAACGGAAAAATACTATCATGCCCTGTCTAGAATATGTTTGTGCTGTTGCTCTTTTCAGTTTTGTCTTCACTGTAACTTTAATTGAAAATTTGTTTATAGTGGGTTAGCTAGTAGATAGTAGAATAGTTCCATTTAAAAACTTTTTTTTTGACTTTGTTATTGTTCTTTCATAATAAAAGCTGTTTAAAATTCATTTTGAGTCGCCATAGCACTTCACTCAGAATCCTTTAAATAAAAGCTGAAATAATTCGTAAGGTTTTTCAAAGTACACAGGGAATGTTCCACCTTCACCACCCATAGATAATAGTCCAGTGCTCAAAAGCTATTTGTCCCAGACCCTGCTGCACTCCTTCCATGGACTAACAGCAGCACATGTTCAAGTGTGAGGCAAAAAATACAAATAACAGGCCTCTCTAACAATATTCCCCCAAGCACTAGCATTTTTTATGGGACGCCTTGGCTGCTCAAACCATCGAATAAGCCTCTACACCTCAGCCTCCCACCCGTCGTTATGGCTTTCTCCCTTGTTTGCACAAATATGCCGAACACAACATGACATTGTAATGGTTCAATTTTTTCTCCTGGTTCTACCCTATTCCATAATCAGCACCGTGAAATGATGTGCTGCTATCCACCTAATCCGTATACCGCGCCATGAAATGATTTGCTGCTTCCCATCTATTCTGTAAACAGCACCATGAAATGACCACAGGCACACTCAACCTCCATTCTGCAACTACTCAGGTGATAGTTAAAATGTCCCTTCCTTCTATCCAAGTGGCCTGTGTATAGCTTCAATAACCAGAGCTCCAGAGGATAAGCCAGAGCTCCCAAAATGACTGAACCAATCTCCACACCATTAATGTCCACATTGCTCCTGGGGATAATGTGTCCTTTCTCCATTAACTGAAATAGCACAGAGTTCCAAAAGATCCTACCGTCATTGACCATTCCAGACCACCCTGTATTTATGCCTATGAACCTGCCACAGTGGCCAAGCAGTCCTTGGAGCACTATGAAGCTATCGTCCTCCTCCCCTTTCTCTTTATAAATTCTGTACCTTAACTGGGGCCATGCAAACGATAGGTACATGGGCTCCATCAACTGCCCCAATATAATTTGAGAACTCAAGCTATCAATAATCTCCTGAACATTAGTTAGGCAATACTTTATCAACGGCATAGCAGATCTGCATCAGCATGGCCCCAACAGCTGATCTCCCCACACCAAATAGCTTGGTACAGATCAGCAGCATTGTGCCCAATTCCAGATGGCAATGATGATTTGCTTCTCCACAGATATGGGATACTGCACGTTAGTATGCTCAGATCTCAAATAACTTTCCAGGAGCTCTCTCACCACACTGCTGGTCCTCTGAGGTGTGCAGAATACTCTCCCATCAAGCCATGCTGGTTTCCTGGGCCCAGAGATGGCACTGATTGCTCTGTAGCTCACCCCAGAAACCAGCCCTTTTAGTTCCAACAGCTGGGTATCATCCTCTTTGCCTTCGTCCAGCTACCACCACTTCAGAGTATTCTCCTGCTGCCTGAGCAGTGCTGCTGTTGCTGAGAATGTTCTCCTGTCCCTTCACTGTCTGCTTTATGATGCAATGGGCAAAGCCCAATGCCAAATTTGTCTGCCTTTGACAGCTGTAGTACAGTCCAAGCAGTCTCTGCATATTCGCAGTTATCGCCATCATAGCATGGAGCATTCCTGAGTTCGTGCTGGCAGACATCAATTAAAAATGGCACAGTCCAACCCAGAAAGGAAGTTGAGATAGAAACAGTATAAACATGGATTTTTTTTTTAATTGAAGCCATCTGGCTTCCCACAATTCACAGCAAAACAGAATCCATGCTGCTCAGCAGTGAAGTAAAGGACCATGGGATACCCCCAAGTATTCTATGCCCTCAGTTTGCAGCAAACCACTGCCATGAGTTCCCTTGATGGGAATCGAAAATGGAACAGGCATTTGTTGTGCATCCTATTGGTGTGACTTCTGTACTGTGAGTTACCCAATGCTGATCAGAAACTTCAGATTAACCCCCTTTCCCATGCAGACATACCCTTAGTTTCTAATTTGTTTCACTTGTCACTTGCTTTGAATTAATCACATGCAGAGAAGTTTGGAGGATCAGGGCCTAAGATTCTAATTTAAATAGACTCTCACCTAACTAAAACATCAGCTGTAAGTGAGAAACAGGGCCTTTATCAAGATTTTTTTTTCTAATTGAAGATGGCAGCTGTCCTTTCATAAATTTTAAATTGGAATATTAAAGGGATATTTGGAATTTAAAAAAAAATCTAGCAGAAGTACGATATTTTAACCTACTATTGTTACAAGTAACACTTAAGACACCTTACTGTAAAGAGATTTGAATGTTTTATTACACACATACACATTTTGTGACACTTGACAACAGTTTTTCTATAGTCAATTTCACTGTTTCCAGAGACACAGATAGTTTCTAATGAAAAATGCACCACATGTAGAGAGTGAGCAATTTTACTTGTTATACAAGCATATCCACCATCCAAAACTACTAATCTGCTTGAGTATGTGGGTGACATTATGGCCAGGATTTGGAGTAGAAGATAGCAATTGTTACTTCAGTTCAGACTTTCTTTGCTCACATTAGCACACCTTAATTGTTTTTCAAACTGTAACATTATGCCCAGGATAGACCTCATCCTCTTCTCAGTGAAGTCAATAGCAAAACTTCCTTTGACTTTAATTGTGCGGCATTGGCCCTAGTGCGTCTCTTCATTTTCCTTTTCCTACAATCTGACTGCAGTCAGGAGGGTAGTGACCTGTGGTTATTGTTAGAACACTCCCATTACTTTTGATAGTAATATGTAACACAGTCAATTATGTGAACATTTGGAAATGCACTGCACTGAGAGCTGTACAGGAGCTCTACTTCAGCAACTTCTATAATTTATTGGAATTTATTAAGCACATTCTAAAACTCTGGATTCATTTAAATTTTATAAAAACCATTTACAAAAATCCAATTAGATCTATTTCTATATTTAAAAAAAAAATTCACCCTGCAAAAAATAATATCCTCCACTCCATTCACTCATATCTTTTTCAACACACATCACATGAGATAGCCCAGAAGAACTGACTGTCTTTGCAGCATGCCCTGACAGTCAGCAAACATGGGCTCTGAAGAACCAAAGGAATACATAGAAGGAAGGAAGGCCCAGAAGATCACAGAAAGTTTTTCAGAGAAGTTCATTATCATTATCCACATTTTACAGATGGAAAAACTGAGGCACAGAAAGGTAAAGTGACTTGCCCATGGCAAGCCAGCAGGTCTGTGGCTGAGCTAGAAGAAAAATCCAGATCTTCTGATTCCTAATTCAGCGCCAGATCCACTAAGCTACACTGCTTCTTAATAAACAGCTCTCATGACAACTAGCAATGTGTGAACCTAAAAAATTAGAATTATGATGTTATTAAGGATCCACAAGTTTGCATGTTTGTGCAAAGGTATCCTAAATTTACCAAAACACATACAAAATTTATATCTGCCTGGATATTTACATCTACCATATCTTGTTTTCTCTGAGCCAGAAACACCATGAAAATGGATTCCTTACTTAAACAATGAGCTTTTTGGGCCAGGAAATGTTTTGTTTCTGTTATGTGTTTGTACAGCAACGGGGCCATGCTCAACAGTTTGGACCCTGAGGTACTACTACAAAATAAATACATAACCATACTTTCCTGGCATTTCAGTCCTTCCAGATTTGGCCCCAACTGGAAGTGCAAATATGTGAAATTCTTCATGCCTCCAGCACTTTTGGGTTCAGACTGAGTTTGGGATGAAGGTTCACTACTGTTCTTATTTGATTTAGTCCTACGTGCCCATTCATACACAGATTTATGATCACATTCCTTTTAATGGCTCAGAAAGTTAAGTTAATCAGTAAGCCATTCTGTTCAGATAATAAGACACATACCTTTCTCTGATCAATCTATCCAGTGGCATGAATGGAAACTTCACTCATTCAGCTCTGTGGGGATTATGTCACAGCTTCTGATTAGTCAGCAAGCTCTGGGCTCAAGGAATGGACTGTTTCTTTTTGCAAGAGGAAGAAAATGACAGGGGTAATTTATTAATCCTTTGTTCATCTAATTTATAAAATATGCAGTTCATGCAGAAATAAATTTAAAAAACCACCGAGGAGATATTAAATAGCAAATACAGCACATTTTTGGCTTATTAACTCACAAAGCAACCGAAGTCTTTCTTAGGACTAATTGTTAGTTTGGCTATGAAACTTCGCAGGACCAGGGCCCAACTCCACAAAGGTATTTAAACACCTAACTCCCATTGATTTTAATGGGAATTAGGCACATGAGGATCTGGGACTGGGGTTCTAAAGAGACAATGGTGTATTTGACAGTAAACTCAGAAGTTTCAAATTTCAGTCCACTACTGGGTGGAGAGGATCATTATAAAGGTTGTGGCATTTGCCACTGAGTTTATTCTTATTACCGAAATGAATTAAATGATCCCTATCATGTACGTAACAGGACAGAGTGACAAAATGAAGATGCCCATTTAGATCTGAATCTGAACCTCTGAAGTTTTTCAGGACAGGGTAGATCCAGTTTGATCGTATGGGCTCAACTTTAATTAGTTATAGTTCTGTATCATACCTTGAGGCTTGCCAAGTGCATTAAAAATAAATAATTCTTTTATTTATACAGCCCTGAACCATACCATTAGTAAGTTGATATATTATATAAGTCGCTCTTGATGCTGTGAGCACTGGATAGAATTAATTATATGTACTATATACATTCATATTTTTTTTTAAATCCAAACTGTCAGGTATTTCATATTAATATCTAAGCAGCGTGAATTATGCCCTCAATAGGTGTTCTGCTGTCGAGAGTAACACAGCATAATACAGTTTGAAGGAGAAGGAGATCTACCAAGCATAGCATGCTGATTTATCTCGGTTTTGAACTGTAAATGATGTTTTACTGAACGAGAGGCAATCCATGCAAAAAACTGAATCTGAGCTCCTCCCCCCACCCAGATAACTCTCTGTGGTGACATATTTTTAACAAATCACTAGAGTTGATGTTTTTAGTGTCCGATAAAAATCTCCCTCCCCCCAAAATAATATTTTTAAGGAATAATAGGACTAGCTCCCAGTTTTTCAAGGCAATGATCTAGTTCTAGAGAAAATAAACTACCAACTGACAGGTAAGAAGAATATTTTATCTTGACAGAAGAGCTGGGTTATTGCCAAGCAAAAGGGAGCACCCAAATACAAAGCATTTTATTTTATTTTTTAAATCCAGTGATATAGATATTGCCAGTTTTCATCAGACCATCTTACATTTGGCTGCCAATCTCAGATGGCAGCCATTATTAAATGCTTTAGAGGAAGGTGCAAGAAACTACCCCATAATGCAGGGGTGTCATTTGCTATGACGGGCCAGATTTGAATTAAATGTACTTCAAGTGGGCCATACATATCATAAATTGAAATACTAGGCACAACCATTTTTATGTACTAGTATATTTTATTTATTAGATATCAGTGATATAAAAACTACAGTAAATTCACTTTACAACTACTACTATTTTACGATTAAAAAAATTGATCAATGATGAAGAATTATAGTACTGCGTGATGCCCCAAGAACACACTGTCCCTCTTCTGCCTTTTGGAGTGCTGCATCTCATGCACATGGTGCGCCACACACTGCCACCAAAGTATACAGATCTCATGGTAGCGAATGATGTTGAGACATCTCACAGCATTGTACTTTCTGGTGGCAGCGCACGCTGCCACAACATCTCGTGGCGTTGTACTCGCTGACAGTGTCGCGTGCTGTCGTGGGATCTTGCAGCATTGTTCCCTCTGGTGGCAGCAGAGGGTACAACGCCGCCAGAGAGTACAATGCCACGATATGTCACAGCAGCATGCACTGCTGCCAGGAGCTGGACCAAAAAGGTTGTGGGCCATATCCAGCCTGCGGATCAGATGTTTGACACCTCTGCCATAATGAATGATTATGGAATAATGTGCCCTTAGAAGTTTCTTCCTAGCCAAAGTTTGTCTTAGGCCTGAAATGTAAGCGTTTAAATTAAGATTTATGATTTATTATTTGCTTTGCAGTAGTATTGGCCCAGTCATGGAGTAGGACCCCATCGTGCTAGGCATCATAGAAACAGAATAAAAAGATGGTCATTCCCGTAAGTAGCTTACTGTCCTATCCAAGGTATAACTGTATTCTGGTTTTATTTTTGTTGTTTTTTGTAATGTAACTCTGGATGCTTCCATTATCCATGTAAACATCTACAACATTTTTGAATCCTACTAACCTCTTAGCCGATGTGATATCTTAATGGCAATGAATTTCACAGGATAATTATGTAATATTTTAAAAAATAAACTTTTATCAACATTCAGTCTTTAAACTTCATTAGATGTCTTTTTGTTCCATGAGAATGTAAATGGGAGCATCCAAATGATTTTCTCTATATTTATTATTTTGTGTAGCTGTTTCCCTTCCTACTCATTTTCTCACTATATTAGACTGTCCTTATATTTTCCGTCTTTCCTCTTATGGAAATAGTTCCAAGTTTCTAATCCTATTTGTCACAAGTCCCTAGATGATATATTTTCTGATCTTAACTAAGGGTATGTCTATACTTTGAGCATGTGATTCCCAGCCCAAGGATACATGCTAATGCTAGCTCTGAACTAACTAGCAAGATAAAAATAGAATGTAACCATGGTATAAGCAGGGGGAGAGGGGCTAACTGCCCAAGTGATTGGAGCAGAGCGGCTGGACCCAGGGTCTCCCACCAGCCAGATGGGTGCCCTTATCAGTGAGCTACAGTGTCTCACTCTTTCTCTCACTATAGGATCCCATGCCCAATCTCCCTGCTCCAATCACTTTTTCATTATTTAGCCACAGTACAACAGCTTCAATAGGAGAGACTGAGGGATCCCCACAACAGAATACCCCACAACTCAGGGAGATCCCTGTTCAAATCCTTTCTCATCCTCTGGTAGAGAGAGAGGAATTGAATCTGGGTCTCCCATATCCAAGGTGAGTGATCTAACCACTGGGAAAAAAGCCATAAGGTTGTGGTGGCATCACAACCACCTCCTCCCTCCATTTTGAATGAGATCCAATCTGGTAGGTGTGCTCAAAGGCCACCTACCGGATCAGGCCTCACAGGTGAGTTGGGTGGCTGAACACCTGTCTTCCCCTGGATCTTGGATCATTAGGGGGCTTTGGGTGGAGATAGGCAATTGGACACTGTAGCTTGCTTGGGCCTGCCACCGAGCCTGGGGTTGAGGAACGCTCCCTGGGACCCCGGAGGACAGAACCCAGCCCTGTGAGCCAAGCCACCCGGAAGCAGAGGGGCGGGGCCAGGACCCCGGGAGGAAGTATAAGAGGCAGGGCAGGCAGCTCAGTCAGGGGGTAGCTGTCGGCTGAGACAGACGTGCCTTGCCGGAGGCAGCAGCCCAGGCCTGACCCAGACACTGAGGGCAGGCCAGACAAACCCACGACCGACGGACGCTGGTGGGAGAGACCAGTTCTGCCTGACCTTGACGACTGGGGGGAGCAGCCCGAACCCCGGGACCAGCTAGGATCGCCAGGCCCCGGCGGGCGGTGGGGGCCGCCCAGCCCCCAACGGGGGGGCAACCCGCCAGGCCCCCGCAGCTGGGGACAGGACCCTTACCCTGGAGAGAGGGAGAGACCTCCAGATGCCAGACCTGACCTAGAGGAGTTGCCTGCTGCGGAGGACCCCTCCCCAGCGTGGAGAGACCCCGACCGCCCAGGGGAGACCCTGGGGCCCTGTGACCTGGAGGAGCTACCCCTCGCCGACAACCTCAAAGAGTTGCCAGACCTACCGCCCACCGACGGCGAAGGTCTGGCCGGTCTGCCACTCACCACCTCATCCCGTACCCCAGAGAGCCAGACGTGAATGCAGGTACTCCGGGGCTGGGTGGGAGGAAGTGGCCCAGGGAGGCCACAGCTTGTGGCCGAGATAGGGGCCAACCCCATGTCAGTGTGTTGCGGCCGGAGCCCCGCTGATGCAGTGGCAGTTATCTCGTGCCGCTGGTAGGGCCCTGGGCTGGGACACAGTGGAGTCGGGTGGGCCTGCATCCCCCTCCCTCACCCCTTTCCGTCCCTAGACCAGACGAAGTACCCCTAGTCCTGACCCAGACTGCTGACTCGCCCGTCCTGCCAAGGGCTGGGGCAATAAACTGCTTGCTTGCCTGCCCTGCCAGGGGCCGGGGCAATCGACTCCTGACTCCGTGGTAGCCTATGGAGGAGTTAAGTTTCCCAAACTACAGGACCCTGCTGACCCGGACCGGTCCGAATCGTTTACAGACACATATTGGCAGACAGGAGTGCGCATGCTCAGAGGAAGAAACATAGGCATCAAGGGAAACCTGTGTTCTGAAAAAATTATGAGTTGAGTGCATTTAGGTGCCTACAGGGTTTGGCAAGAGTTTTGTGGATTGCAGTGGAGCCAGACCTGGGAGTTAGGTGCCTAAATATCTTCATGGATCCCACCCTTAGTGTCTATTTGCCTGTAGTGGGCCAAATCCTCTGCTGAAAGAGTGCAATATTTTTAATGTAGGCATGTCTTTTCAATATTCATTTTCAGCAGGCTAGGAAAGGAGGAGTTTCTGTATTTCTAGTCTGCAAACCTTGGTTGCATTTCATTGTTAAACACTACAGGTTAAATCCTGGTGTCACTGAAATAAATGACGAAATTCTCAATGACTTCACTAGAGCCGATGTTTCATGCAGTGGGATCAGATGCTCAGCTGGTACAGGACAGTGGTGTTTCATCGAGTTAAATGGAACCTTGCCAATTTACAGCAGCCAATCATCTGACCCATATACAGATCTAATGGGCCTCTTTCTGGTCTCAATTAAACCCTCAAAGAAGTACTACTGATTTACACTGGTGTGAGAAAAGAAAGAGGCCCAGTAAGTATTAAATTATCACTATTCTAGAAAGAGACCTAGACCCCAAGATAATGCTTTTTATTCTCTATAAGAAAACTAATAATTTTTCATAAGACAGAGCAATAGTAATGGTACCACAATTTTGCAAATGAAGTATCCAAGAGTGCACATTCACAAACAAAAGTGAGGATGTCAGTAAGTTGGTTCCATTTCCCTCTGAAGTAAATTGGCTTTATATATAAGAATTTTAATTGAAAATTAATCACAGAATATTTATGAACTATTCTCAGTCCATTAATATGCCTTAAGGAAAAACAGTATTTGCCAAAAATATATTTTTTAATTCAGTCATCCTAGGGGCAAAATGAGGAAACTTCTGCTTCTCCAAGCTACACAGATTGTTCAGAGATCAAGAGCAGATTTTAGCCATAAGCTCCAAAGAACACTCCTTTTCTGCAAAGTTTACAGCTCATGAATAACAAGATTTACTGGACTTCAGGCTTCAGTAAAAGGGAAAAAAGCAGGTTTTTCAGGGAGGAAGCTGCAGAATAGAAGGTTTCTAGGCCAATGATTTTCAGTGATATCAGCAACTCAGGATTAAAATTGCTAGACTAATATAACATAACTTTAATGTTTGATTATGAAAAGTGCTGAGCATTGTCATTAACTTCAGTAAGAACTGAGGATGCTCAGCATCTCAGAAAAGGTGCTTTGCACTTTGCATAATCAGGCCTTTATTTTATATAAGTTTAGAATACGGTTTGCATGAAAGAAAGCTTCACACATAAGTCAAACTTCTGTTATTAAAAAAAAGCTCACAAGTATAAACACAGCTTGATTTGAATAGCTGCTCCACTATAACGTAACGAAAAAAGGCTTTATCTAGCCATATGTTCCTTATCTATGTAACAAATGGAAATGGGCTCAATTGCACAGGCAATTTTTGCTGCTGCTGCTGGCATCGGTTATTGCTTCACCTACGAGTTGTGCACCCTTAATATTTAATGACATTTTTGCTTTTATGGGATACACTATATCAAATAGGGGAGAAAGATGCAGAAGATGAAATGGCCTACATCAATTTATTTATGAGACCCTCCTGCACACACCATATTCTTTCACATCCCTGGCTTTATGTTAGTCTCTGTATTTTTGGTATGCAGTTTTCAGAACTTCTAGAAATATGGTGAAGCTGCACTCAAGGCTCCAAAATCTAGAATTGAAGTCTTGAATCTATTGAAGTCATGGGCAAAACCCCATTAATATAAATTGTGCCACAATTTCACACTGTATTTATTCTATTTATACTCCTTCGTCAAAAGATAATACAACTTGCTCCACCTCAGCCTAAGGACGTCTAGACCAATTCTGCTCCCAATTCAAGTCAATGGCAAAACAATTAATGCTGTCTAAGGGTTCCATCCTGCTCCCATTGTTTTAGATCCATTTTCACTCTCTCAGCAAGACACAGGTGATAATGGGTATGTTTTCAAAGTATCACTGTATGCCATGAAATTTGCAGAAAATGAGAGAGTAACTACTGTGAGCATTTATAGGATTGAAATCGCTACCTGGACTGTCTATTTGCAATAGTCTCATGTTGTGATCATGGATTTATGAAATTGCATTCAGGAGGCCTTCTGGAAATAAATTTGCTAGGTTTGATATCGCTGATGGGCACATATGTATGTTTGATAAGAAAAGGGAGTACATGATGTGGCGGATTCAGTTTTTCTCAACTCTAAGATTTGCTGCAATTGTTGGCTTTTTTTCTTTTTTAAAGCAGATCTATTTCTAATGTTTGTTTCTATATCTACTGTGTTTTGTGTAGTCTGTCTTCACACAGTAGTGAGACGTAACTAAAGAAGGAGATGCAGGGAGTTGGCAGGCATATGGCTCAGGGAGGCCAGAAGCACTGCTCATGTTGTATTCCTGAAGGTTGTTACACTCCGGCTCTGCTGAGCATATCTTGTTTATATGCAGGAATGTTCACAGTTTTTATATTTACTATACTTCTGTTCAAGAAGTAATAACCCCACAGTAACAAGGAGCTTTAGGCAATCTGTTTAATGTACATTTGTTACTATAGGAGTTTTAAATTAGAGAGGGCTTTCAAATCCAAAGTTAGAAACAGAATCCAAATACAGGTTTCCCCACACTTTGGAAGAAAGGGGATTTAAATCTGATGTTAAGGTCACTGGTATACACAGAGTGAAATTTGTTCTTACTCCCTTCCCTCTCTGATGGCCCAATTCTGCTCCCCTTAATTATATTTGTTTACCCAATGTATGAGTTGTAGAATTGGACCCAAAGGAACAATTTTTAAAATTTATGCTAGAATAAGATGCAACCCTAGTATTCAAACATTGGAGTGAAGGAAAATCATGAAAAGAAGTTTGGGGTTGTCCTCACTTGCACAAACTCTTTGATAATATATGCTATTTTGTGCATGCTGGTTATGTGAATTTTACAAGCGCATGCACGCATGCACACACACACACACACACTTTAAAAAAAATTATATTTTAAAATCATGAATAAGCGGTTTGCTTTTGACATGATAAACAATTTCAACATGATTCTAGATCTCAATATATGCATTTTCTTAGAGGGGAAGAAAACAAGTGCTTTAAACGATTAGGTGATTTTCGTAAGGGACACACAATCTTGGTGTTCATGGTATACTGCAGGAACAGTGAAGCAGGACTTGTCACAGCATCTATCACATGAGGATACTCATACATTTTTCCCAATCCACTGGTCACTGAGATATATCAGCTTTGAATCTTTCTTTATTTTATTCATTTTTCTTTAAGCCAAAAATGCAGAAAACAGTAATAAATATTTTAGTGCCTGACTCAGACTGCCTGGAACATATTTTAATAAATTACATTTTATGCTACAATCCAAGCATTAAACTGCCAGAGTTATGATTAATAGAGTTGCATTCTAATAAAAGAAAAAGCAGCTCTAAGACAAGAGAGTTGTGTTCTACATTGCTATGACAATGCTATGATGCTGGTACTATAAGTAGTACAAATATTTTTACAATAAAACAGCAGGAAGAAATGGTTTTATGAAAGTACAGTTAACTTACACATCTTTCAGATGATATAGTAATTATGATTATATTAATTATTGCAATTACAATTAAAAGCTAGGTGGGAACAAGCTTCATTAATGCTATACTTGTCTTTGAAAAAGCCCTCATAAAAGTGCTTTTGCAGAGAAATTTATATTAAAACATACATAAGTTGATGGACAGACCACAATATGACCATTATAAATCATGGAACTTAAAATACCTGCAAGAAGAGCTGTTGTAGGTTACATCATATTTAACATTATTGAGAGAACCTGTATTTCCCTTTAGTGAATCTCTGATGCGTTAGGGCCATAGTCAATCTATAAGATCTTGCCCCATGTATGGGCATCAGTTATTTTAAGGTACCCAATTCAGAAAATAGTCATTGTTTTAGTCAGTGCTTGGTGACAGCGAGGGTCATCTTCCATAAATTATGACAATGGATGATGTATTATTTTCCTATGCTCTGCTATAGTTTAGACGGCCAGGCAAAACATAGGTAAGGATTCTTCGATGGAGTGATTGAGAAAATTCAGGATGTTGGCAACTGCACAGGTACGTTAGTGGTGGAGTTCTGCACAGATATCATAGCCAAAACTACAGAATTGTGAATTCTTGCTAAATCAAATCTTAAATTCAAAATAGCTGCAGTGGGGAAATAAAGCCTAAAGTGGCTAACCTCAGAAAAATCTTTTAAGTGGTTGTAATTTAATATTCACAACAGAAGCTTTTATGTCTTTTTATATCCTCAAACCATACCTTCCTTTCACATGACTGTCCAAATAACATTTTTCTGTGATTAATAGGATATGTGTCAAAAAGAACATGATATTGCAGTTTGCACCTTTCCCCGGGAGACTGGCCACATAAGCTCCAAGATACTCTTTCGTTAGCAAAGAGTGAAGCTGAATACAAGTTAAGTTGAACAAGTGGAATTTTGTAATATTCTGTATACTGCTCTGTGCATATGACTGAGATGCTTCTAACCTAACTCCACTCATTCCCTGGTGTCACAGATCCTCCAGGGAACCTGGGCCCTATGAGTCCAGTTCCACTGAACATAATAGAGATACAGTCAAAAGTCTCCCGTAAGGTGAAATTTAGATTTAAATATATTTTAAAATCCAAGTCCCAGCTGAACATTAATCAAGTCATCATGCCACATCTAACTCTTTTTTATTAGAAATATTTGACAGACATAATTAAAAACAAACTGGTAAAGAAAAATAATTATGCATTTCATCATAATTAACATACTTCGCTTAGTTAAAAATTACATTTTTTACTTGAAGGATGTCTTTTCTCTATAATCTACTTCTTGCAAACATAGGTACATTAAGCTTTGCCAAGAAACAGATGGATTACTCACCATCTTTCCCACGGATGCTGCCAGAAAAATGAAAAATAAAGGAGCTAAAACATTTGACTTAGAAATATCGGTATTGACAGCAATTAGCGTTGAAACATAATGAGTTTTAATTAAAGCAATATAAATGACTTGCTGCATTTTGCATATTAAACTCTACTACTTTATCTAGCCTTACTGTTTATCTAGGCTTACTGTTTTATACTTTCCTACAGATAAGCATGTACACTAAACAATAAAGCTCAGAAAATATATTGTTTATTCATAATACATAGGATTATTTCCCCTGCATTGTCATTTTTTTATTTAAAAAAATTAAAAGGGTATTGTCAAAATAACAAGAACTGTACTTTAAAACCAGCTATCTTTATATGTGTTTTATATACTTAAATTTACACATTGTACAATAGGTACATTGGGATTAGGAATAGTCTCTCCCTCAAACGCTTTTTTTAAAAAAAAAGCGCACAATGGCATTCCTCCACCAAAAATGTTAACTGATTTCCTACCAACACAATCAACACACATAATGAAAATTACCAGGTAAACCAATGTTAACATCCACACCAATCCCATCTCGCATCTTTCCACATAACACCACCAATGCACTCAAATCCTTCTTGGCACTACTTCACCAATGTGACTGAGAAGTTCTTAGTACAAATCTGAGAGGTAGGCTGTAAAAAGTGTCCTTAAATCCCCTTATGCACCCTAATTCTGGGGCCACAGAGGAAGTTGGGTAGTCCCCAAAACAGATTACAGCACTCAGATTTGGACTCTATTTCAAAGAAGTATAAGGAGCCCCCAGACATTCCCTTTTCCCCATGCCCATCCCCTACACCAGGAGGCAGACAGTAGACTACACAGTGGAGTAAGAGCTATGATGACAGGTCTATGACATCTAAGGACTCCTTATGAATTGTTCATTGCTTAAATCCATTGGTGTTTAGGGATGCTTTGTACTGCTAGTGTGCTGCTAACTAATTCCAGGACAACAAAAAAATCAGGGTCAACAGCTCCACCAAAAACTCAATTTCAGTTCCAATGTAAAACTGGCCACACTGCATACATCCAGCATATGATTCACCACTGCATTACTTCATTTTTACTGCTGTATAACTCCTAATCCAGGATTCCAGTTTGTTATAGTCACATTTAAATGTACAACCTTAACTGATTTCAACTAGATTCTGGTACCTTCACTATATAAGTCTGTAAAATGTTATTTGTACATAAGAATGTGAGGTCAGAATTAAGGTTGTGTATTTTGGTGTTATTGGGATGAATTGGATGGATGCACTGATGTTGGTAAACCTTACAATGTGTGTAAGGAGGCTGAAGCAATGACAATCAGGACCTGGAAGTAGGGCTGGTCAGCAGTCTCTTTGGTCTGTCCACTATGCCAGCTACGGCGCTTAGCCCAGTTCCCCTGTCCTACTGCCTAGTTCCATTGCCTTTTTACTTATCACCCCAAACTAGCAAGCATTAAAATTGTGTGGATAATGATGTAGGAAAGTAGAGATCATGGAAGCTATGCGAGTAGAAACTAGGGAGCCAGTCTGGTTATTGCAATTGGACAGGCAATGTAACTGGGGAAGGGATGGTAGCTGGGAGATCCACTTCACAACTCCATTCCTTAGCCCCTACACATGCTGTCTTCCTAATTCCCTAGCACTGATATCTTTTCTACTTTCCTGACTATAACCCTTGGGAACCCCTACATCCTAATTTCTCATTGGGACACATAGAAGCCCCAGTCAGACCAATTAAATAAAGTTAATTATACTGTAAAATCTACCAAACCATAGAATGGTAAACCAGATGGAGAAGCTGACCCAGAGTGGAAATGCAAGTGCAAGGTAATTTCTCAGACAACTTTGGTTGCAACTTTCTGTTTCTTCCTGAAAAATGAAGGCTGAAAGAGGAATGTGATAGGGCATATGAACCTGGCCCTGGCCTAGAGAGGGATAACAATGCACTGCAGATAAAGGAGGACATGTCTTTCCACCTCTGCTGGGACTGCTTAGCCTGGAAGTCAGGTATAAAAGGAAGCAACCCAACTCAGTCTGGGTGGGCTGCTGAAGAGAAAGGCCACAGAGCACTTGCTCTCTGCAGGGAGTTTCTTCAGACTTCAACCAAAGAGCTAAACCACACTGAGCTCCAGGTGGATTCCAGGTTGACAGATGTAGTTGGAAAAGGGACTGAGCCACCAGGAGCAGCAGCAGCAGCAGAGGACTATGGAGGGCCCAGAGAATCGTTGACCATCACTGCAGGAACAGGGCAGGAAGTAGACCAATGGGATGTTTCAAGAGTATCCTCACTGACTCAGTGGCACATATCCCCACCACTGCTAGGACACTGGGTTGGGGCTTGGAAGAGCGGGGAGGGCTCGAGAACCTCCAGGGTAGAGCACATCCCTAGGCGGTGCCCCACTACCCCAACATGCCAATAGACCGCCTTATCCCACCAAAATGGGCCCCCTCTATTGACTCCAGCCACCAGGCCACACTCCACCGACCAGACGGCCGCTCTATTGACTCCACGAACTAGGCCGCATCACCCTGACTGAAAGGTCTGTTTTGCTGACTCCAGCTGCTAGACTATGCTGCCCTGACTGATAAGGCTGCCTTATTGACCCTGGTCATTGAGATATATTACCATGTGGTTAGTATGGGGTTTTGAATGGGAGACCCAATCAGTGGCTTTACAGCTTTTACCTGTGTTTCCAGCTCACAAAACCCAATGCCTGCGATGGGCGTACCAGCCCCACAACAGGAATAAAATAGTGCTCTATAAATATATCAGGAGGGTGAACACCAAGGAGAAAGAAGAACTATTGAAGATTAAGCATAATGTTGGCTCAAGAACAAGTGGGTATAAACTGGCCATGAATAAGTTTAGTTTAGAAACTAGAAGAAGGTTCCTAACCACCACAATAATGAGGTTCTGGAACAATTAATCAATAGGAGTAATAAGGGAAAACACCCTAACTAGTTTTCAAATGTGTTTGATAATTTATTAATGGTATTCTATAATGGAATTATATTCAATAGCAGGGGACTGGATTTGATGACCCATGAGATTCCTTCAAATCCTAAATTGCTGTTGGTCATAGATATACAAAGTAGATGGGAGAAGGGAACCAGTGTTGCCTGAGATATGTAGCTTTCATATTTTCAACCTACGTTAGTAGGAGAGCCACAGGTAAGTAGTTTGTGGGAAAAATACTTCCCTAGGAAAAAACAAAGGGAACAGAGGAAGCTCAACACAGCTTACAGTTTTTCCTCTGATTTACTAAATTTAAATATTATTTCTTCATGTTCTTTTCCTCTCCTCATTTAGTAAGAGATAGTGTGTTTGGGGGTGTGTGTAGTGGTAAATGCTGATAGAATCTGCAACACACTAACATGGTCATTGCGAGGCAATTTTCATCTTTTGAAAAATATTTTTTTTGTAACTGAGCTATAAGAACTTGGGGCCTTTCCAAGCTTTGTTTGAGCAGTCTATTAAGAACTATGAGCCCTCAGACAAAAACTGCCATCTGTCCTTTATTTTATTTTATTTTTGAGTGGCCACTTGTTCCAGAAGGCTTTGACAGAGAGGAATATATTTGTATAACATAAAACTTTCACTTAACTGTTCAAAAATATTTTTATATCTGATCTGCAGCATTTGTCCTCAAGAAGAAGGTAGATTTTAACCAAACCGCACCTTCAAAGTAATAAGTTTTCTTTAAAATTAGTTACCGCATCACATTAATTAATTTGAAAGTCAACCCTTTGTTGTGCCCTATTCCAGCAGGAGAAATAGAACATAAACTGACAAATGAAATTACCATTTTAAAAATGACTACTACTTTTATTCTACTGAGTGCCTGAAAGAAAAGGGTGAGGAAATTTTTATTATTATTATTGTTAAGAGGAAATGAAGTGGAAAATGATATTGGAATCTCTTTCGAATAGCAATTGTCATGTTATTATTTTCAGTATGTGACACAGATAATCACATATCATAGAACAGAAAATGAAGTCTTGCAGAATCTTGATAATTAGATCATTAGGACTCATTATGATCCTCCAGTGTGACCTCTAATACAATTGAGAACAGACTTTTTTATTTCATAGCTATGTATGTCTACAACTAGCAGTAATAAATTTCTTAAGTATTACTGTGTTCTCTCCAATATGACCATATTTTAAGGCCATATTAATATTCCTCAATATGAAAGGGGCCCAGATACAGAACACCAGAAACCCTTTTAAAGTTTAAGGAGAAGAATCTTTTTGGAGAACAGCTCTATTAAATTTATTCTGAAGACCAACACAAATCAGTATCTTTCACAAAGGCCCTTGGTACCATTGGGCAGTTTATTTATACTACTAAAAACACAACATAGGAGCAAAATCTATATGCCTCGTTTGTTTGTAGCATTTGTTCATCCACTCTCTTGAGCAACTAAAGGAACAATACCTTCACATTTCTAGTAACGGCTGCTTTTTTCACTTGAAAAAAATGGGTGGTGTGTGTATCATAATTATGAGAGAACCCTTTGAGATCCTGAAATTGTGTACTGTACATCACACCCATA
Organism: Mesoclemmys tuberculata; assembly: GCA_007922155.1. Taxonomy (NCBI): domain Eukaryota; kingdom Metazoa; phylum Chordata; order Testudines; family Chelidae; genus Mesoclemmys; species Mesoclemmys tuberculata. The sequence goes on from ML675616.1 coordinate 69,355,285, forward strand.
TGGGAAATAAAATTCTAGTCTTCCAGTGAGAAGTCCACCTGAGAGGTATACAATAGTACAAGTTAAATGGTCTGGATAAATCTGTGCTTCCAGACCAACTTATAAAGGAGGAAAGTCTCACTGTAAACCCCAGTTTTCAATGCAAGTAAAGGCAGCCTAAACCAGACAGGATACCTAATGGGAGTTTAATACTGGTTCCATCCATAAACTCTGACCGGATATGAAATATTCCAGACTCATTCTAACATTTCCCTTTTATCTCTTCAGGGTTAAATAAGAATTGTCAAATATCTCACCACATTGGCACTGCAGAAGCATGCGACTTCAACAATGTCTTATAAACTACCCCCCCCAAACCTCAATGTGTAAAGCTAAAAAATAAAGAGGAGCTCATACCCATGACAAAAATCTCACTGAAGACCCCCTCCCCTCAAGATATTCAACAAAAGAAGAGGTATATTTAAAAGGCTCAAATGAAAAGGCCTAGGTATAGGCAGACAAAACTAGCATCTTGCAAATTTCTGTATTGGTTTACACCCAGAGTCCAACTAATCTGGTATCCTGTCTTCAACACTGGGCCAGCACTGGATGCTTCCAGTGATACTGTAAGAACCTCGCAGGAGTCAGACGTGGAATAATTCCCACCCCACTTCTCTTATCTTAAACTTCAGTAGCTTGAGATTGGCATAAACACTTCAGTATGATGGCCAATATCTATTCCATTTTTATCATTAATTATATTCTTGTTAGCCTCATCAATGTCCAATCCCTTTTTGGAGCTTATTAAACTCTTAGCCTCAACAACTTCCTGTGGCAATGAATTCACAGTCAAAGCATGTGTTGTATGAAAAAGCATTTCCTTGTATCCGTTTTGAATTTGCAGCCCTTTAACTTCACTGAATGACCTCTTGTTCTTATATTCAGAGACATGGAGAACAGATACTCCTGATCTATCTTCCCTACCATTCGCTATTTTATATATAGCTATAGGCCTGTATTAGCCCTCTTTCTAAAATAAACAATTCCTCTCAATCTCTCTTCAATCTGAGAGTTTTTCCATGCTCATGCTCATTCTCCTCACCCTTTTCTGAACTCTCTCGAATTCTGAAATAAACGTCTAGATATGGGGTAACTAGTAGTTGATTCAATATTCCAGATGAAGGCACACTACTGATTTACATGAAGAGGTTGTAATATTTACTATGTTATTCTTCATCTCACTTCTTATGCCTCCTGAAATTATTTTGGTTTTTTTGACTCCAGCTGCACATTGATCAGAAGTCTTCATTAAGCTTCATTAAGACATCCAAGTCCCTGTCCTGAGTTGACACGTTAATTTAGAACTCAGTCCATATATAGCAGAAGTTGAAATCTTTCCCTCTCATGTGCATTATTTGCATTTATCATCTCAGAATTTCATTTGCCATCGGATTGCCCATTCACCTACCTTGGTTGGGTCTCTCTAATGTTCCTCACACTGATCTCTTTCTTATCAAAGTTTGTAACTAGTAGATACAAAAGTCTCTGAAAATATTAAAAACTGCACATGCATAGGATAGTAAATAACCTTAAGAATATTATCAAATTAAATACAATCAGGAGCGCTAAAGATGTCAGAATCATTGACTTCCCTCTTTCTGTCCTCTACAGAGGTAGAGTCAAATGACACTCATCTGAAATGAAAGATCACTTCAGGAGAAAGATGCAGAGGAAAGGCAGACGTTCTGCCCAAAACAGTAAGGTAGTCTTTAACATGCAATCCACCAAGCACAAACAGCAAATATTAATAAGAGAATCATTGCCATTGTTTGCCATGAAAATAAGGGATTCAATAGCCATCACAAAATGAAGATAGGTAATTAAAAAAAGACTTAATAAAGCAATTAAATATCATAAAAGGATTGAATTCACAATAAAGAATGAACAGAATCTTATATTAACATAACATATATTAACATAACAGAAACATATATTAGAGCAGATTAAAATTTTCAGCAGGTAAAATGTTCAAATCATCCTGTTTCCTCTATCATTAAGTGCTCAGATTCCATGTCAGGATCTGTCCAGGGTGGATTAAAGTCTCTTCTTCAGGTTAAAAATCTCAACCTAAGTGTCTCTTTGAAAAACTAAAAGCTGGCTTTCATCTTGCAAGAAGTAGCATAGGAAATTTAATACTTAAGTGACAGTTTTTTGAAATCTAGAAGTGATTTATCCAATTTCCTTAGGGAACTGAGTATTTAGATAAATACTCAGTATTCTAGAGCTCAGAAGCATTAAACTTCCAGCTCCTCATGTATGTTTTAGAGTTTGCTTTCTAAACTTCAGGGACTCTCAGATAATTAGAATGATTAATAAAATTGGGTTCCATTCTTTCTCTCTAACAATCAGAAATCTCTTTAGATTTCTATTTTCAGCAACAGCATGTGCAAATTCCCAATTCTCATTTAATTATCAATTCTATTTACTGTACTCTAAAGACATTTGTTTTGCTTTAATTAAGGTGGAAAACATGGCCCTCAAAACTTAGACAGAAATTCTTTAAGATAATTTTTTTCTTTATTTATTGTTTATTCTAGCACAGCTAACATAAATAACTAAGATAACATTGAGATGAAAGGTATCTAACCTGGAGAAGAAAGCCAATATCAGTTTTTACAACATAAGATCGAACTTCGTAATTATTTTCTTCATTAAAAGAATAATCTAACAAAGAATTTTTGAGTAGTTAAAAAAATTTGCCTGTACAGTTATATAATAATATGATCATTTTGTTATTTGACACCAGTTTGGGATTGTCCGGCTATAACAAAAGATGGACAGTAGACATTTAATATGCTTTTAATCAGGCCACAACTTTATTATTAGATGTCTGACACTACCCAGCAGATAAAAGTGTAGTAACTCCAACCCCCCTTCTTTTTCCATCCAGGTTCCCCAGCCCACCCATTCCTGGGACCTTATCATCCACCCCCTCCCATGTGGGAGGGTTAAGGTGAGCTATAAGAAAGGGCGGCTGTCTCCCTGTTGTACCATTCATAGGAGCCTCTCCCAATTCTATTCCTTTAAGCATACCTCTTTTTAAGTCCTTTCCCAAGCCATTTATCCAGTCACTGTACACCTTCCCTATGGAGTACCTGTACTGGACATTAACCCACATTAATATAATGAGTTGCAACTCCCTTCATGCCACACATGAACAAAGCTCTCCCCAAACCCACTATGAAGAAGGCAAACAAACAAACAAACAAACAAACAGTTCCACCTTGGCAGATTTGGTGATAAGGGAAAAATTCCTTCCCAGCCCCCTCCTAAAAAGGGGCAGCTAGCACAATGCTCACAGCACGTCTTGACCAAACCTAATATTTTACTATCTAAAGGAGAAGGTGATTGGGTTCTACCTCAGCCTGCTCCATGTAAAAGGGGGCTTCACCACATGAGGTTGCCCCTTTTAAACCTTTCCACCCTTCCAGGGATGAGTCAGTTGTTGCCACACTGGCCCCTTGTCCCCTTTTGCAGCAGTTTTGACCTCTCTGCCCTCCCCATCCATAAAGCACTGTTCCCTTCATTTGGCCGGACAGACAAGTTTCCATCCACTTAAAGGTGCAATGCAGTCATTCTTTGTAAAATAAGATTATAAATGAATTTCCGGAATTATTCCCTTTCAGATAAAGATATAAGCAAAACAGAGAATGGAACATTGAGAGAAAGGGATACCAGAGAAGTACTTACTGAAAGGTAAGTAAAAGAGAACAGGAGAGGAATGAATTATTAGGCCTAGGATGGGGTGGCCAGCCTGCAGATTCACCTTTGTGTAGAGAGAGAAATTGGCCCAAATATTTACCATTATCCAGAAAGGGCAATTGTCTACAGGGCAATTCCAAAGCATACATATAAGTTTGTGTCTGCTGAATTATACTAACAGCATTTGTCAGACCTGTCTGCTTTGGACCTGAACTCTGTATGTGGCGTCTAGTGCATTCTACAGAGAATTATCTGTTGGATCATGGCATAGTGGTGTAAGGGGGTACTGGGGAGAGCCTCCTTGGATGAAATGCGTTTAAAGAAAGGATCATTAGGGAGAGCTGCTCAAAGCATTGTAAGGAAGAATATGGATACAGACCCACAAACGCATATGTGTACTTTTAATGTGCCAAGGGGTGGTTCTTTGGTGTTTGTAGGTTCTGCATAGTATTCTCTTTTTTGTGAGAAGACATCAGCTTTGCCATTCTTTTGCCTGGACAATACAGGACTGTGAAGTCTAATCTCAAGAAAAATAAGACCAAATAACCACTGCTGATTCAGCATCTTGACAAATCATAGATATTCTAGATTCTTATGGTCAGTTAAGATTAGGGTGGGGTGTTTAGCCTCTTCAATGTAGTGTTGCCAAGTCTCCAACCCAGCCCTGTTGGCAAGCAACTCCATGTCTGATATTTCACTATTGTGTTTGGCTGGGATGAGTTCTCATGAAAAATATAGACATAGATGCATCTCATAATGTGGCCATTTCTTGGGACAGTACTGTCCTGATGGCTACATCAGAGGCATCAATCTCAAGGACAAAGGGTTGGTCAGAATCAAGATGGACCAGCATTGGGACAAACATGAAAGCTATCTTCGGATGTTCAAAGGCCTGCCGGGTGACAGAAGGTCTGTGAAACCTTGAAGGCTTGTGGAGGATGGCAGTTATAGGGATGTGACCTTCAAGAAATTTGGAAAAAAACCTCCTGTAAATGTTGGCAAATCCTACGAACCTTTGGATGTCCAAGATGCTTTTGGACTCAGGCCAATCCTGAATTGCAGATAACTTCTGAGGATCCATCCATAGTCATCTGCTAACAGGATGAAACTCAAATATTTGATTGATGATTGGTCAATACACACTTCTCCAGTGTTGCATATAATTCATGCCGGTGCAACAGTGATAACTTTGTGTATGATTTGCTCGACTATTAGAATAGATTAAGATAATATCTATATATGCCACCACAAAGTGGTCTAGGATCCTTTGAAATATGTTATTGATCAGGCACTGGAAAGTGGAAGAAACACTGGTGAGTTCAAAGGGCATTACTCCTACATTCCAGCTGTCATTCAAAAGCTGTCTTACACTTGTTCCTCACCATGTGGGAGAGGTAGACAGGGTCTACCATCATGCAGAGATGACATTTCTAGGTCCAACGTGGTTGCAGCCATGTGAAGTGACATCTGGGTTACCAGAATGGACTACTCCAGGTTTTGACTTTTTGAGTTTTGAGCTCTTGAATGAAAAGGCAGTTCTCTGTACAGAAGCTTGACAGGAAGACACTGACATTTTGGGACCATAGCATATGAGGATCATGATGAATGAGCCAGAGTACCCCTAAAAATCAGGATGAAATATGGGGAGGAAGTAAGGTTAAATCATAAGACTTCCCAGAGTGCCCCAATCACTACTTCCAGCAGTGCGGTCTATGTAACCAAATCCAATACCAGTGGAGATCTAGATACTGTTTCTACCAGGTCCAGAATAACCTTGGATTGTACTGGGAGACTGAGGACCTTGGGTCATATAAAAAACCATAAAATTGTCCCCAGCTTCTGCATCAATCAATGTCCATTGTATGGGAAATGCATGCTTAACCTGCGGGATCCTCAGCTGTAGAGGAATCTGTAGAAGTGGTGATAGATGAGGAACCTGTGGGTTGGCATTATGTCAGGGTTTCTCTCTGGTGGTATCCAGGTTCTGGCATCTGACTAGGAATGGGGGTAGTCTCTTCCCTGTCATCAGGGGTTTTGATAGGACACCTAGATACTACAAGTCCTGCTCCTCCACAACAGAGGCAGAGGATCTCCCATCTTCTGTGCTCTCATTTGCCCGGGGATAGGCAGGACTGTCCTGTGTTAGCTCATGTGGAATTGATAGACGCCACGGTTGTTTGTGCCTGAGGCTCAGACTTACCTATGTGGGGGAGGTAAACTGGCTTTTCCTACATTCCAGCTGCCATTTATGCAGTCTGGTTTCTAATCAGATGCAGAAGTTCATGAAGGCCTCTAAACTGGCACATGCGGGGACAGTGGTGGTGGTTCACCTGTCCCAGCTCATCTTTTATTTCTTCACAAAGTCTGAGCCAAATCTGGTGGAGAAGTGCAACATCATTTCTTTAACCAGTTGGGGTGGTCTGCTTTGAGCAGGGGTTTGGACTAGATGACCTCCTGAGGTCCTTTCCAACCTTAATCTTCTATGATTCTCTGATCATTCCAGGCAGTACCTATGGCTGAACATTTGAACTAGGTGACACAGGAAGGAGTGGAGTTTTCATAAGGCAGTCTCTGCCATGCAAAGGTCATTGAAAATACTGGCAAATGGTTGTAAAAATGAGTCACAGTTGGTCAGTACCATGTGATTCAGTTCTAGAAAAGGAGAGGCACATACCAGAGTCTCCCAAGTGAGCAGGCTCAATACTAGCCCCACTTTAACTTTATCTGTGACATATTCCTGGGGTTGGAGCATAAACAGAAGTCTCCATTGGGTAATGAACCCTCAACATTTAATGCACGTATCCTCATATCTCTCTGGCAAAGGAACTCTGGAGATGGTCACCCAAGTCCATGTTATAAGAGAAGCAGAGTGGTTGCTTGCAACGGCTCCAGGTGTTGTAGCTGTCTCCTGAAAGGAACAGTTTCCCATCTGCAGCTGTTGTACTTGGTCCCATCATTTCAGATTTTCCATCTGGAGGGGAGTGATCTGCTCCTAAGGACACATAGGGCCCTGGGACAAAGGTGGGGTGAGAGTCTTGGCCAGGTCTATACTCAGTCCAGGGGTTCAATAAAGACTCACAGAAAAGACCAAGGCTGATCACAGTCAGAGCATGTAATATGGGTGGTCTGACCTAGTGGTTGGAGCCAGGAGTAGCGTTGAGACTCATGATCTCGCCAAGGGGTGTGAGGCAGAAGTCACACCAACGGTCAAATCCAGAGTCACCAGGGCTAGGGTGAGTAAGTAGGAACCAAGAATAAGGCATGGTAACAGGAACTGGGATAAGCCATGGTAGGCAACAGGAAAAGGGATAAGGTGTGGTAGGTAGCAGGAATAAAAGTAGGAACCTGATAAAGAAGCACTGATTTAATCTCAGTGGTGTGATCAGCAACAGTCTAGCAACTAGTTGCGCAGACAAGGGGTGGGACAGAATAGGACATTTTATATCCAGTTGTGTCCAACCAGCAGTTTGCTGTTAGTCATCTGACCCTACTGAGTCAGCGGGTGTAGCTTTTGGTGGCGAATATTAGCAGCAGAACCCTCCTCAACCTTTGCACCAGAGTAGTACAGAGAATAAGGCACCTGCTTAGCAGCCTTACAGGCCTGAGTTTGTGACAAATGCTACCTGATGCATATAAACTACCATTGTTACTGTAGTATGAAATAAGGAAGGGTGGAGTAAACTTTCTGCTCCCTTTTAGAACATTGGCAATACTTTGCTCTTTTCATTTACTGGGGACCTTTTGGAACTATACTAAATAAAATGTGGTTGAAACGCTAACGGACAACATTTATTTATTTTTTCACTCAGACTTTTCCAGCTAGTTATCAATAAATCTTCTGTAAAAAGTACATTGATTAATTCTTAGATCATTCTTCCTATTTACCAAAAGAGATGTAAAGGTTACATCTATTAAATTCCTTCTTACAACCAGGACAGTAATTTAGTGTTGCTAACATTGGAGTAGATTTTAAAAAGACAAATAATTAGAGCTAGTGATATTGAAAGCTAACTGCATGAGGCCTGTTTATCTGAAAGAAAGTGTGTGTCATCGCAGCATGGGTTGAAAGTGTAAATGGCAGACTGCCAAGGCAGGTTTCTGCATAGTGACAGTCAGCAGCACAATCTAGAAAAATGCCTCTATTATTTACGCAAATTTGACAACTGGTAAATCAAGCTGTCCCTCAGTAAGAAATACATGTGCCATTACATAGCCATAAACACATTCATGTTATTAGAAAAAATTTGCCTGGTTTATAATTTCAAAGACAAGCCTGAAATATTTATATGTGGTGTACAATGCATAGGCTGTACAGCAATAATCTGGAAGGCTAGGTCTTTTAAAGTTGTTGTGAAACAGTCTACTTCAAATGTTTTCCAGATGTTTTTGCCCAGTATTAATGTTTCCATATGTTAATGATTTTTGGAAAAGGACAACATCTCTGCTATCTAGAAATTACACTGGAGGGAATAATCTTGTATAGGTGGGAGAGAGGATACAGAAGTAAAGCCCCATTTGTGCAATGAGCTTTATTGGGAGAAAAAGGAATGGGACACAAAGATTAGTTAGCATAACATTTTTCTCTATTTTAGTTCAACTGATGTGTCAGCTTTGTTATCATTTCTTCATTTACCCCATCTCCTCAGAGGTAGCCTGGAAAAATAGTAGAGCATTAAAATGCTACCTGAAGATGGTCTACTGTGCCAGTCACAGAATGATAGAAATGTCAGAAAGCTCGGGAAGTCATCAAGTCCACCCCCTGCATTGAGATAGGATCAAGTAAACTTAGACCATCTCTGAGAAATGTGTCCCCAAACTGTTCTTAAAACTCTCCCATAATGAGAATTCCACAACCTCCCTTAGAAGTCTATGGCAGAGCTTAACTACTCTTATAGTGAGAAAGTTTTTCCTAATACCTAACCAAAATCTCCCTTGCTGCAGATTAAGCACAGATTACTTCTTGATCTACCTCAGTGAACATGGAGAAAAATTGATCACCATCCTCTTTTATAATAGTCCTTAACATATATGAACACTTATCAGGTCCACCCCACAGTCCTCTTTTCACAAAACTAAACATGCACAAATTAGTTTGATTTTTCTCTTGTTGCTACTAAGATCCTATTTTAAAATCCCATGTCCTACCACTCAAACATTTTGCATATGTTAAAGTCACATTTGTGGCTAACATGGCCTATACACCTGTAAGGAGAATGATGTCCCCACCTATATATTTCCATTCTATACACAATACGAAGATCATTTGTGACAATTTTCCATTATTTCTAAGCAAATTTAGTACCAAAATTTATTTGGTACCTAGCTCAATATAAAAATATATATAATAAAATTATAGTAATAATAATAAATACTAATAACTAAATAATATTTAGTACCTCACTCAATTTCTTCAGTTGTTTGTCTCTATCAATTCCTTTCTTGTGATTTTGATTACACTTTCATAGCATATTATACAAGTGGCAGAACCAATCACATTTCTTATCTGCTATAGTTGATACCCCATATACATTTAACGATACCTTATGCAGCTGTAAAAATAAGTTGTGCAAATGAGTTGTTTTTGAGATACACTTCCAATTATTGAAGGGTACATCCTACCTACATAAGCTGAAAGCCAACTATACCTTTTAGTTCTTTGGCATAACCAAGAGGGATGCTAAGGATGCTTGGCCTACATAGCAACACCCAATCCAATGGGTTGGTTGAAAACAAAGTCAAAACAAAGTGCCTACTGAAAAAGGCTGTGGAGTCAGACTTCAAGCCATATTTATAACTGATACATTACAGAAAGGCACCAATGAAGCATGGAATGTAACCTGCTGACATTTTTTCAACATAAAACTAAAAACAAGAATGCCTGCATTGTTAGAAATTGATGTCAAGGTCACTAGGAACTTGAAGAAGCATGAAGAGACAGATAAGACAAACAATATGAAAAAGAATCACTATGATTTGGGGTCCTGGGAGCTGCCACCACTTCATGAAATGGTGCCATGTGCCTTATGATGGGAAACAATGGTGACAAACAGTTGTGGTCTCACAAGAGTTGGCCAATCCAGATGGATACCTACTAAGGAGGAGTAGGTGACACTTTTGTCACCTTGGGCAATGAATCTGCCATTTTGCCCAAAAGTGTCTCATACAGGTAACACCCACACCAGGATGTGACAGTGGAGCCGCAGGACCATAAAATCATAGAATATTGGAGTTGGAAGGGACATAAGGAGGTCATCTAGTGCAACCCCCTGCTCAAGGCAGGACTAACCTCAGCTAGGTCACACAACATCTGACATCCTAGGCACCACCCATCATGCATATTTGGCCCAGCCACTCTTCCATCATGAAGGAGGGTGTGGGGCTAAATTTGAAAAAGAGATATTGCAAATAGGCATGCAGAATTGCAACGCCTCTCAAATTTGGGCTGCCCAACACCTTGTCATGATGGAGATGTGGCCAAGCTAAATCTGCAGCCCTAGGCAGCTCCCTATAAATCTGCAATGTTAGGCAAGCTGCCTAACTTGCCTATAACAAGAGTGGCCTCTGCCCAAGAAATGGAAGTAGAACAAGTGGGCTTGCTGCATCCTTATAGCAGTGGCACTGATATTCTAAGGGAATATCCCGCAGGTCCAAGTGAAAAGGTAGGGCACTTCAGAGACTAATACAACATTGTCCATAAGTTTGGTTATTAGGTTCGTTGTAAGTATTTGTAATTGTGTGCTATAACAACTTTTTACAGTTATTGCTAAGCTTTGGCTTGGAAGGAAAGAGATGATATTGGAGACTCTGCCTTTATGGGCTGAGCTTATCAGATAGAGTCTGAGTGGGCTCCTGTTAAGTTCTTGCTGTTGTCACGTACGGCCAGCTGGAATCGGATGCAGAATAAAGTAGACATCTTGCAAGGACCTTAAGCATGGAGTGATCTCTGACACTGTAGTTATATACAAATGATTAACAACTACTAATTCAGGCTCAGACAAACCTAGGCCCCCTACTTCTGATATCTATAGTGCAGACTGATTAAGCTTCTTTGCCCCTGCCCGAGATGGCCTTTCTAACACTAAGGGGGCAGAACCGCTTGTTTTTCTGATGGTGACTTTCCAAGTTATACAAGTGCAAATCATCAGAACCCTTCAGCTTTCCTAACTGAAAGGCCATGGTAAACAGGGCACCAACTGCCAATACTTGTGGTGTCTAAAATTTTATCTTTGGCAGCAATGTATCACCAAATTACTGTATCACTTTGGGAAACAAGAGGGGTTGGAATGTGTCTCTGAAAAACATGTAGAGAAAGGAACAGAGGAGTAAAATGCCCAAGAATAGATGGACTCAGGAGGAAGCTTACACTGATGTTTATTTTTTATTGTATTTTAGTTTTTGTTATTTAAGCTCATGACAAAAGCAAACCCCAGGAAGGGGATAGGTTTGGACCATATCCAGTAGAATAAACTCTGAAGAGGGCACTCCACCTGCATACTATGACAAGGAATATAAACCACATACTCTGGAAGAGAGGGTTACCAAACAGCTCTGGTTACAGGAGGCTCTGCTCAGACGCACCTTCTGGGCATGCTGTCAGTGGAGGTGGAGCTTAAAAAGGCGCAGCACAGCTCAATCAGTGAGGTTGATGCAAAGGAGCAGACTTGCACTGGTAGCTCCTACAGGAATCTAGTAAGAGCCCTACACCACCCTGAAGATGACCTCAGTCCAGAGCTGTTAGCCACTGTAGAAAGAACAGTGGTGTCTCCCTTCTGAGATGTGGCATTTCAGGCCATTAGCCAGGCCTTCACTGTGCCTCAGGAGAGTTGGGGCACAGTAGGAAGTAACCCCAGGGAGTAGGTTGGGTGACACCCTGGCCCATGTCACACAACTGCTCTGCTTGCCCCAGGACCATCAGGTTTGAACCTGGAGGAGTAGGAGGGCCCAGGTACCCCTACTGCCAGCTTGAGCCACTAGTGCTAACATCCACCCTTGGACTTAAGTCACTAGGGTCTACAGACTTGAGCCACTAGGTGTTACCACCAAACCCCAGACTTTACGTTAGGTGGCATATCTAGCAAGAGCTCTGACCACTCTGGGATTAATCTAGGGAGATGGTCTCCCATCACACAGACACCAGCAAGGTGTTTTATATTGCAAGCTATGTAATACTTGTGCATCGTTTCTCTTCACTATGTCTCATTCCAGTCAGCACTGCCTGCTCAATTTCATGATCTTCACAGTCACTAACGAAGTTTATATTATAAACATTTGCAATAATCATTACTAATTCAACAGAACAGAGCTATCTAAAGCAACCCATCAGCCAAAACACTTCTATCTGGAAAACATACCTTTATCTAAAATAGAAAATCAATGTGTGAAGTGAGTGAACAGCTAAAGCAGAGAGGGGTTAAATTGATGGCTTGTCTTTAAAAGGTTTTCTTGTGAAACAGAGAGGCAATTTCACAGAATGATAGGGTTAGAAGAGACAGCAAGGGTCACCTAGTTTTACCCCCTGCCAAGATACAGGATTTGTACATGATTGCTAACCAGCCTCTTTTTGAAAACCTCCAGCGAAGGAGCTTCCACAACCTCCCTTCTACAATGTCAGTCTTTTATGGGAAAATATCTCCTTACTCTGTCACAGCTATTTTCACTGGGCCTTGAAAATCTTATAAAATCAGTCTACAAAACAAATTTTTTTAAATGAAAAGGATTCTCCCTTTGGCTATTATTTTACTACCTCTCTTGCCCTCTACCTGTTAATCTAGTGAAAATCGTCTGTTGCCCATACATTCTAGCATCCCCAGAACAGCACACACCTCCTTTAAGTTTATTATAGGGCAGCACAAGTCTCAAAATTTTCAGTTTGGTGCCTGTGTTCATAGATCAAGAAACATCAAGTACTTTTTACAAATGACAAGGCATGCTTTCCCCTAATTTTATTACATATTTCATTAATTGAATTATTTTATATGACTTACTGATTAGGCTGCATATTTTACTAATTGGCCAATATTCTTTCTTGATTGAGTTGCCTATTTTAATACTGCTCACTTTGCTGATCCAATTGAATAATGTATTGATCCAGCTGCATATTGTAAAGAACCAGGTAGACACTATGCTGATTGGATTTGGAGCCATTTTGCTAGCAGACTCTGGCTTCTTGAGTATTGGTTTGGTCCTGACTAAAGATGCTCCAGAAATGATCCCTCCCACTTTGTATTCAAGGGACATCAATTTGTATTTATTAAACTTGTAACATTCTCCCTTTTAAAATTGGAAACTGGGTGCTCATCCTTAGCAGGGCAATAGATTTTTTCAAGCCAAAGCCATGCTGCTCTTTAAAAGTGGTCTGACTCAAAGTGTTTGTGCAAATTATTCTCATTCTCTAGTCTCTACATGCCACCACCTATATCTTTGCACTAAAATGTCTCTAGGTGGCTATGTTTCTGCCTCTAAGCACATGCATTTTTGTCTCACGATAGGCATCCTGATGCCTAAGCCCCAGAATGATGCACAAACTGGGGGAAGACAGGCATTCTTCTGCCTAACTCACCCGCGGGGCCTGGTGTGGTAAGCGTGCTCAGAGCTGACCTACCAAATTGGGCTCCCATACGTGAAACAGCTGGAGGTGTAGAGCCCTCACATGTTTAGCCCACTGGTTAAGGGTACTCACATGGGATGTGGAGACCCTTGGTTTAAGACTTACCTCTAGCTGAGAGGGAAACGAGATTTGAACACAGAACTGCTACCTCACAGATGCATGCCCTAGTCACTGTGCTTTAGAATACTCTAAGGTGGGCTTCCTCAGTCTCTTCTGTTGAAGCTGTTCCAATGTGAATAAACAATGAAAAAGTTATGAGGGAGGTCCTGCTCTGGCAGAATAGCACAGGCAGCTAACACCGAGAGAGAGTTTGTAGCAGAGAATCCCAACCAGAGGGTGGCACCTCCCTGAAGCCCAGACTTCGGTACAGAACTCCATGAAAGGAGTCAGGCTTAGGAGTCAGCCTTTGCTGTGGCATCTGCCACTGGATATTTTGGGCATGGAGCTGCTATTCAGTGGGCTGGCTTTTGTGAATTCATTCTGAGGTGCCTCTCTCTCCTCATTGTATAGGAAACCTCACTCGGATTTTGTGAATCCCAGGGATTTTCTAGCTGCCTAAAAGTTAAGCATCACAACACCTTTGTGATGGTAGCCTTTGTGAAGCTAGCCCTCAAAATGTTAATTTATACTAGAAAAGGATAAAAGACTTAAAGAGGCCAAAATCAAATGTTTCAAAATTATCATAGACTTTAAGACCAGAAGGGACCATCATAGTCACCTAGTCTGACCTCCTGAACATTGCAGACCAGAGAGACTCACCACCCCCTTCTGTAACAGGCCCAAAAACTCTGGCTCAGTTATTGAAATCCTCAAATCATGATTTAAAGTTACAGAGAATCCACCATTTATTCTAGTTCAAACCAGTAAGTGACCTATGTCCCATATGGCAGTCAGGTGAAAAAACCCTCAGGGTATCCTGCCAATCTGACATGAGAGGATATTCCTTAGCAGCCCCAATGATGGTGATCAGTTAGACCCTGAGCATATGAGCAAATCCTATCAGCCAGACATCTGGGAAAGAATTCTCTGCAGTAATTCAGAGATCTCCCCCTCTAGTTTCCCATCTCTGGCTGTTGGAAATATTTACTAATAGCAATTGTGGTCTGGCCATATGCCACTATAGGCAATCTCATCATAAATTTCCGCTTCATAAATTTCTCAAACTCAGTCTTGAAACCAGTTAAGTTTTTTTGCTCCCTTTACAGCCTTGGAAGGCTGTTCCTGAACTTCACTCTAATGATTAGAAACCTTTGTCTAATTTCAAGCATAAACTTATTGATGGCCAGTTTATAGACATTTGTTCTTGCACCAATATTGGCCATTAACTTAAACAACTCATCTTCCTTGCTGGTGTTTATCCTTCTAATATATTTGTAAAGAGCAAACATATCTCCTCTCAGCCTTCATTTTGTTTCTCTAAACATACCAAACTAGTTACATCTCTTCTCAGGTAGGTTCTCCATTTCTCTGGTCATCCTAGTAGCCCTTCTCTGCACCTTTTCCAGTTTGAATTCATCTTTCTTAAACATGGGAGACCAGAATGGCACACAGTATTCCACATGAAGTCACACTACTGCCTTATATAATGGTAATAATACTTCCCTATCTCTACTGGAAATAGCTCGCCTGATTTATAGTAAGATTGCATTAACCTTTATTATTGCTTCACACTGGTGGTTCACAGTATTCCTGTGATTGACCAGTACACCCACATCTTCTTCCTCCTCAGTCACTTCCAAATGATACATCCCTCGTTTATAGCAAAAATTCTTGTTAGTTCCTAAATGCATGGCCTTGTACTTAGAACTATTACATTTCATCCCACTTCTATAACTTCAGCTTTCAACATCATCCAAATCTTTATGTATAATATTCCAGTTCTCCTCCATATGGAAAATACCTCCCAACTTTGCATCACCCACAAATTATATTAGCAAACTTGCATTTCTCATGCCAAGGTAATTAATGAAAATGTTAAATAAGATTGGTCCCAAGACTGATTGTTGAGGAATTTCACTAGTAACCTCTCTCCAGCTTGACAATTCACCTTTCAGCATGACCCATTGTAGTTTCCCCTTTAGCCAGTTCTTTACCCACCTTTCAATTCTTGTATTAATCCCCATCTTCTCCAATTTAACAATAATTTCCCACGTGGAACTATATCAAATGCTTTACTGAAATCAAGGCAGATCAGAACTACTGCATTTTCTTTGCCTAGAAAATTGATTATCTTCTTAAAGAAAGAGATTGGGTTGGTGTGGCACAATCTGCTTCTTGTAAAATCATGTTGTATTTTATCCCAATTACCAACCACCCCTATGTCCTTAACTACTCTCTCTTTCAAAATTTATTCCAAGACCTTGCATACAATTGAGGTCAAATTAACAGGCTTGTAGTTTCCCAGATCACTTTCCCCCCCTTTCTTAAATATAGGGAGTACATTTGCATTTCTTCAGTCATAGGCTATGTTTACAGATTAATTCAAAATCCTTGATGTTGGGTTTTCAATTTCATGCGCCAAACCCTTTAATATTCTTGGATGGGGATTAAGCAACGCCCCACCCCCGATTTGGTTTTATTAAACTGTTTGTGTTGGGCTTCAACCTTGGATGTGGTAATTTTTACTTCCATATCCTCCTTCCAATTAATCATCCTGCTACTACCCTAAACTCCTCATTACCCTTATTAAAAAGTGAGGCAATGTATTGGTGTAAGTGTTGGACTATGCCTACATTATCTTTAATCTGCACCCCTTCCTCAGCCCTTCGTAGTCCCACTCCTTCTTTCCTTGTTTTATTTTTTATTTATAAGACTAAAGAACTGTTTACTATTTGTTTTAATTTCTTTTGCAAAGTTTAACTCTGTTTGGCTTTTGGCAGTTCTCACATTTTCTCTACACTTTCTGACTTCCAAGAGGTAGCTCTCCTTGCTGATCCATCCCTCCTTCCATTCCTTGTAGGCATTCTGTTTTCTCTTAATAATCTGTCTGAGATGTTTGTTCAACCAGTTTGATCTGCAACTCTTCCCTACAATTTTTTCTTCTTGCTTGGGATGCAGGCTTCAGATACTTGAAATCAAAGTTGCAGAATAACTTCAAACCTCCTCCGTATTCAGATCCTTGAGTTCTTCAGTCCAGTCCACTTCTCATACTAACTGCCTTAATTTTTTAAAGTTTGCTTTTCAGAATTCAAGGACCCTGGTTGCAATCCTACTTTTGTTTATTTTTCCATTCAGTTTAAATGGAATTAACTCATGATCACTCCAATCAAGGCTGTACTCTATAATCAGTTCTTCTATGAAGTCTTTGATATTAACCAATACTAAATGTAAATTGGCATCACCTCTTGTTGGTTCAGTGACTATAAGGTGAAGAAATCTGCCAGCTATCATACCCAGCAATATTTGGGCTCTACCATTATTAGTAGCCCTTGTCCTCCCTTGTCTATATCTGGAAAATAAAGGTTCCAATAATCACATAATTCCCAGTAATATTTATTTAATTAAAAATACTTTAGGTCTCTATCCATATCAGATCCTGGAGGTCTATAGCAGACCCCAAGTGTGTGGGGCCTACCAGAGAAGCTCAGTTACCTTTCTTCCCCATGATTTTGACCCAGATTCCATTTTATCCATCCATCACATTTAATTTCTTTACAGTCTATCTCATCATTATATACAATGCTACTCCACCAACTTTATTTTCATTTCTGTCTTTCCTGAACAGCACATACCCTTCAATACCTGTATTCTAGTCATGACTACTATTTCCCCATGTTTCCATTATCCCTATAACATCTGGCTTCATTTCCTCCACCAATAGTTCTAGTTCCTCCATTTTGTTACCAAGGTTCCTGTCTTCTGTTGGGTTTCCCTCTGAGACCTTTTCTACTTGACTTATGCAGAACACCTTGGCCAGTTCTGGGAGAACACTTCATCCAGTTCTCTCAAAAAAACCCTCTCATTTTGACTCCAGACCTCATCATTAAGGTTCCTTTACCATATACAAAGTTACATAGAAAAGCTATTGCTTTATATACATGTACACATTACATTGCATTTACTATAGTTTGCATCACACAATTTGATATTGGCATGGCTACTTTTCAGGAACCAATCCTTCTGCACTATGCTCTGTCCATGCATTGTTCATGCAGAACCTGATCTTTACATTCCAGGTTTATCTTGTCTACTGTCCCTAGTACCAGAATATTCCTGCTTATTTTAGCTAGCACTGACATCCTAATTCCAATATGCTGCTTGTTAAGCCTATTTACAACTTAACCTTCCATTCACCTTCCCCTCATGTCCACTAAGAAATGAGGCAAGTTACTTATGTCAGGCCAGGCCTACACCTTCGTGTACTGACATCTTAGTTGTTTCTGCTTGGTTTCAACCAGACTCCTTGTCAAATTAGATACAGTAATTTCCCAAAATTGTCTACCTGACTGTTATCGTCAGTGATATCGGCACTATCTTTGCTCTTGTTCATTCTCCTACCCTCTGATGTTCCTTTCTCTATTCCTGTATCGTCTTTTACTTGATTTTCTTCTGGCTCAATAATAGAATCAGGAATGAAGATTACACAGAGCGTCTCCCATCACCCTTGAATTGCTAGATTAAAGCTCTTTTAATCAGTTGTGCCAGTCTTCATCCCAGAAGTCTATCTCCCTTCCAATCAGGTGGAATCTATCCAATGAGAACGGTCTCCTGTGCATGAATGCCTCCCAGTAATTGATCATCCCAAAGCCCTCCTTATAATATCATTGTCTGAGCCATCTGCTGATCATCATAATCTTGTCCCATTTTCATTGTCCTCTAGGGACAGGTAGAATCCCACTGAAGATCACCTGTGTCTCCAGTCCTTTAAGAGTCTTTCCCAGTCCAATGTAGTCTTCCTTGATGTGTTCCAGTGAGTTTCTAGCAGTATCATATGTTCCCATGTGAACGACTGTCAGTGGAGTCTATCCTGCTCCCATTAGGATGCTCTTCAGCCTCAGGTCCACATGCTGTATTTTAGCATCCCAGCAATCTATTTTATGGATCATCTCTCTTGACATTCCTGTCTGTTTGTCTTAGTAGGGAGTCCCCAATCAAGTAGACTTGCCTCTCCTTCATGTTGGTACAATTCTCCAGCCTTTACCCTTCTGTTTCTTCCAGCTGCAAGTCTTTTTGTCTTCTGTTCTCGCTTCCAATCTTCTGTATGACATCCTCTATCTTTCTGGGGCTCAGAATTCTGGCTATCTCCATTGTCTCTCCCCCTAATTTCTTAGGACTAGCCACTCTTCTCTTCTGTCTTGTTTTCTTAACTTCTGTTACTGCCTGACTCTCCTGTTTATTTTCCAACTCAGTGAAACTGTTCTTCGGCTCTATTTTTCCTTGACAAGTTGGTCTTTTCCTCTGCCTTGTTTTCATAGTCACATTCTTCTATTGGGCACTTTCCCCAGCCAGCAGCCTACCTTCACAGTTCTCTAATCCAGCATGCACCTGCAAGATTTCAAATTTCCCATTCACCTCCTCTCTCCTTCCATCCATCATCTGCTCAAGTCCGCTTCACAACCCAACCATAGGTTCTAGCTGCATCTCCAAACCGTGGATCTTCTCCATCAGATCTATCAGGTGGTACATATGATGTACCTTTTAGGTACCAGTACGATGTACTTCCTGCAGCTTCCACTTCCAGTCATCTTAAGGACATAAAAACAGAAGAATGCCCATACTGGGTCAGACCAACAGTTCACCTATTCAGTATCCTGTCTTTTGACAATGTCCAGTGCCAGATGCTTCAGAGGGAATGGACAGAATGGGGCAATTATTGGCAGTCAAAGGTTTAAGGACACTCAGAGAATGCAGATGCATCTTTGTGGTCTCTTCCATTCTTACAGTTAGTACTACTGCTTTCTCTTTAGCTGTCATAGCCTTCCCTCCTAAGGTCCTATCAAGAAGTGGGGAGGAAATACCATGCAAACACCACACACACCCTTTCAGTCTCCCCCCTACAAATTCGCACTCAAACTCCCCTATTTTCAGCTGTTTGCTGGTTTCTGTGCCACTACTCAAATATTTATTGACAATCCAAAATAAATTTTGCACTATCCATTTGTGAAAATTTTTGAGATTTTGACTTTTCAGACTGTTTCAAGATGGGAACAATTTTCAAAAACATTTTAAAAATTTTAAATTTTCCTGGGACAATAAAATGTTTGCTGTCCAGCTCTAATTAACTGAATTTCCCGTGTTTCTAGAATTTTATTTCTTTTGTAAATAGAATACTCCATCACTGTAACTTAAAGTACAATATAGTCACATCCTTATCTCAAACTTAATTTTTTTGTCAGAGAATCACAGATATAGGAATCACTTAACCCATTTCTGAAATACAGCCACTTCTGGGGTGAATTGTAACATAAACAAGACAAAACATTTCATAAATATTAAGAATAACTTTTTCCTTAGTAACTATAGCTAAAAATTTAAGTAGATAGAATAAATACAGAATACATAGCACAAAAAGAATGTGGATGGCAACTACTGTTTTTAACCCTCATGCCATTTGACCCGTCTTAACCAGTCTTAGACAACAGGGTGAATGAAATGCCAGCAGCTGATCTACACTACCACTCTGCCCAGTGTTTTTGCAGTGTCCTTGTTGGCAAGAATAGGAAATTTTAAGAAAAAACGGTCTAACCTGGACAACCACAGAGGCAGGAAAATAATTACCATTCCCATAATATGCATTGCATTTTAATTTGATAGTTCTTGCATTCTGGTTTCACAAAATACCTCTGGTATTTATTTATATTGTTTTAGGAATTGTCTAGAAATCACCTACTACTTACTTACTACTGGACTGCTGGAGCATGGCATATGTTATTTCTGAGTATTGTATACACATTACAATTTTACTTAGATCTCTTGTCATTCTTTCTGAACCTCAGACAGTTCCTCAGGGATCTTCTTTTCTTTTCCAATACAAATTCTTCCTCAGCTTTTGTATGTGAACAAGTGTATATATATTTTTATATTCACATAGTCTCAGTTATGAGTCCAATAAAATATTACCAGTGTCTGATCAATGAAGAATCTTTCAATGTTTTTCTTTGTTGACTTTTATATTCCTGTTGTTATGCTGTGTGTCAGCCTCTCTCATCTTTGTTCTTTATATAGGACTGGAAAAGGACATGAATAAAAAAAATAAGTTAATTCTATATTTTTGGAAGAATGGCCAGTTGATTATTAAAGTAGCCTTCAGAATCTATCAAAAATGAGTTGCTTCTGCTGCTTAATCAGATATGATTTGATTTTCAAAAGTGCTCAGCAACCCTGACTGCAGTTGAAGTCAGTGAGAACAGCTGGTCCTCTACATCACTGTAAAACAGAGCCATCATCAATGCTAAATGAAGCAATTCCTATACCCATGGATTGATCAATTCTTAAAAAAATATAATTGTGTTGTTTTGTTCTATTCTATATTAGTTCTCATCACTGTATATCAGAGTATTTTGTGACTAACAGTGTGATATTATATGACGTGACTAACATCTGTCACATATTGTTTGATCACTTATATTCCTACCATGTGGGAAAATGTGCAGCAGAGTGCCTAGTTTTGGTAGGATTTGTTTTATTTTTTGTTTTTAATATATATGTTGCTCTGTACTTAAGCTAGAGAAGGCAAGGCTAAAGGAATGTGCCTGGCATTTGGAGCACTAGGTGATGAGGTTTGTGGTGGTTCTTAGGCCCTATAGGAATTCATGATAATCTTGGACTGGCTTCAAAGAAAGATTGTCTCCCACACAGCCTAGCTTTATCCTTAATTGTGGAGAGGTCCTCTACCACAGTGATCATCTTGGAACTGTAGATAGCCTAATATCCTGGGCCCAGGCCATGAAGCACTTTGATGATAAGGACCAAGACTTTGAACTTGATTCAATATTCTGTGGGAAGCCAGTGTAGCAAGTACAAGATGAGTTTGATGTGCTTGCAGCATCCTGTGCTGTTGAGGAGAAATGCTGCAGCATTATTCACTAGTTGGAGTTTCTTAAGTGCTGAAGGCTTCATGCACAGCTATATCATGATATTTGTGGTTAAAGGAATTGTGAATCATCTTCTTCATTCCCTCATCTTTTCCCCAAACCATCCAAAGTTGCATCAGTTAAAGGCTTGCAATAGAATATTGTGTCATTTTTTAACATAATACATGAGTCAGTGAAACAAGGTCAATTTACACTAGCAGGGGATCCATCCTCCAGTTGCTAATGAATAGGCACACACATCTGACAATTAAAGTGCTCTCAATGTACAGCATATACAGTCTTGTTGTAATACAAGCTTCTCCCCAACACCCCCACATCCAGGACATGAAGGCACTATCTAAGGGCAATAGAGGAGTTTTGTCTCCACATCAGTTAAATCTTTGGCTTCTCTACTCAGACTGTTGCCAGCAACAACATCAGTAGCAGTTATCTGATGGTGTTTTGTTGAGATATGGACATCTGCTCATCAGGAACTGGAAAAGTTTTGTTTAACTAATTCTTCAGAAAACAATTTAAGGGCCAGATTCTAGTAGCCTTGCTCCTGGTGAGTAGTACCTTACTTCTCACATTTCTGAAACCAGCAGGACGACATGCTAAGCAAGTTACAACTCCACATGAGTAAAATATCAGAATCTAGCCCTAAGGGAAAGCTAACTGAGTTTAACAGCTTAAATGTAACTAACACTGATGTATTTCTTTGTACCTAGTGCTTGAAGAAATAGACTTAGGGTCAGGTTTTTTTTAAAGGATTGCCTCCCTTGGAGTTAAGCAAAAATTAGCATGAATGAAAAAGAATAACCATTTATTTTATGTATAAATCCTATCACTGAGCTGCGCACTAATTTGGGCCTGCCACAACAATTTTTAAAGGAAAATTAAAGGAAACCAGATAAATCTGGCCTTAGTTTATACAAATATTAGCAATAATTAGAGAATATTTTTGCAATTAGATAATTTCAACGTGGCTTAATTTTCACTCTTACCTTCGACTGAGCCCTCAATGATGACAAGAGTCTTTGACATATGGGAATCAATTTTGTTAAGAAATAAAATTAAATGTTTAAAATTCTGTGTTTTGCATAGGATGAAGGTTTCCTTTCTTTAGATAAAGACTAGTATGCCATACTTTTCAAAGTCATGGCAATAAGATGATGTGGTCATCCTGTCATCAGACAGGAACAAAGACTCCAATCCAACAAGCTTCTCTGTATGATAAGCCCCACTGAGGTCCATGGGGCTCTGCCTGAGTGAAGTAGGTCTGAAATAGTTTACTGAAAAGTAGAAGAGTTTGGCTAAAAACAGGACTTTTGGTAACCCTAGGGTAGAAATCTTGACTCTATTAAAGTCAGTCATAGAACTTCAATTGATATAACTGGACCTGGATGTTTTGGATCTTTGGTTCCAAAACATAAACCTCTATGAACTGAGCTACAGTCGGAAAAAAAATTCACTCATTTTCAGTACTAGTAGGACTTTATCATCTTTTTGCTGGCCACTAAATAGCAGTGGTACACATACAATCTAACCACTCTAGAAAAGCATTTACACTAAATTGTGTCTGACTAAATCATATATAGACTTCAACAAAGTAGAGCAAAATAGTTCTGAGTAACATTAATGAGTTAGAAGCATTGTTTTCTGTTAATTACACTCTAAATTAATTTCAATTAAATAATAGAAAATATAGAAAATTGAATATATTAAATGGAGGGTGAAAATTAATTTAATACATGAAGTTAATTATTTCATTCCATTAATTTAGATTTTAGATATTTAAATTAGTTCAGTGTTGTAAGATCAGAAATCCCAAAACACATGAAACAATATCTCTTTCAGCTGGAATATGCGTAAGAACCTCTCTCATTTATTACTTACTGAGGCACCTTCAAGTTATAAGTATCTGGGTCCTTTTGTTTTTTGTGGGGTTTTTTTGTTTTGTTTGGGGTTGTTTCTTTTTTGAAGATTTGTACAGTTGCATTTTTATTCCCCTTCCAGAGTAATTGAATGACATTTTTCTATGGAAATATGTATAAATTATCTGAAATGTCTAGGGCTAAAATAACTAAGGCTATAAACGAAAACTGAAAGTACCACATGAAAGATCAGTTAGGAGACATATTCAAATTACCTTTGTATAAAGAATACACATTTCACATGTACTATTTACTTTTGAATTATTTTCAGAGAAAGGAAGGGAATGGCTGTAATTAAAGATCACACACAAAAGTGGCATTATCTCTGTCCCAGCAGGAGCTGAAAGATTCTAAGCAAACCACGTGTATTTTGATGTGAATTAGCTACTAATCGTTTTATTTTTACTGGTTGGATGATATGTGATGTGTTTCTTAATGGCCTTTTCTTTTAAATATTGTTCTTTCTGAGAAACTCAATATAATTGCTTTTTAAGCATCAAAATTTGAAAATTACTGAAAAGGGAGTAGGTGGGTTTGATATATTCTTCCCTAAAACAGAAGAAAAAAAACATTGTCTTTTATTTATGAGAATATTTTAGTGAAGAAACATTGTGTATACAACACAGGATGGTAAAGCATTCCTGCACTGTAACAGAAGGAAACATCTAAGGTTCAGTGATTTTAATATACCACACGGCTTTAATTGGACCATTAAAACATGGACACGGATTGGAAACAGTGAGGAGATATTATGTCAGAAGTGGGCACAATGCTTCCTGGGGCTACAGAAGGACAGTTGCTGAACCAAGCTTGAAGAGGATGGAGTTTTAACACTATCCTTACCCCTCCCCACTAATCTTGGAGAGTTTGGTGCCAGCAACAGCACTTATTTTGCACAGTTCCTGTGCACAGCAGAATCACAGTCTTATGTTCAACCATTGTGAGGGGGCAAAAGAATGGACAGCTCTCTGTATTCTCTGCCTCACATTTATACCTACAGAGACAGGCAATCTTTCCACCCATGTCACATGTCCAAAGGGTTGTCACTGTTAGTTTTTTCCTGTGACGATAAACACAGATTCATCCCTATTCAACTCAGTACTTAAGGATCCTGTTTTGCAGTCTTGCAGAAGTAAAACACCCATTGATTGCAATATGAATTTTGCCTTCTGTGTCAGAATGTTAATCTCTGCCACTATAAATGTATGAATTATCTTTTTTACACATTTAGAAAGTTCCACAACCTTGTAGTTACAGGGAGCATTTCATTAAAGGGCCAATGAACACCTAAATCAGAGACCTTATGAAAATGTTATCAAGGCACACCTGATAAGGCTTAGAGTTTGGAAAGCTGTGGATTGTATACAAATAATGTAACTCACATTACTTTGTTTACATAAAACTTCCAATAATTGGATCCTTTGATTACTTTCTCCTTCTTTCTCACAGATCAATATATTTTTGTCAAATCCATCATTCTCTCCCCCCCCCCTTGAATTTATTCCCATTCTTGTGCAACATAGCTTCTTGAGTTTCCCCCACATCTTCCCCTCTCCCTTTTGTTATCCATTCCCCTCTTCATCTCTCTGCTTCCCACACTCAAAATTTCCCCATCCCACAATCTGTCTCGCTCTATGTTCCTTTCGCTATACACAATCTTGAGTTCCCCACCTCCCCCCTTTGAGTTTCCGCTGTTCCTTCCCCATGAGCTGTTGTCCAACATGCTGTACAGCTGTAGCAACATGGCTTGAGTGACCCATACATTACTCTGTCCCAGGTTTTCTAGCCCAATCTCCATAGCCCCTGCAGATTGAGGGCTATACTGTAGGCAATGTCTCTATGGATAGAGTCATTCAGGACTGTAGCATGCATAGAATAGAATGCATAGTAAGTTAATATTGCAGTTGCTTGGATGCCAGGATGCTCAAAATCAGTAGCTTTCCAGACAAATCAACAGTCTTACCAGATTTTCCAAGGCCCTATTAAAAATGTTATTAATAACTAAGAAAGTGCAAAATATTGATGAACTATGCTAATGATGCAATTATCAGCTGCTAATGCAACAATATTACCACCACATCTCACCATGAGTTAACTCTGACATAGAGTTATGAAATTTGGCTTGTGATAACAAGGCTCAATGTGAGATCATGCAAAGGACATGCAGTAGCCCAAGATTTTAATACTTTTTCTATATGACAACAGTTACTTATTTAGTCTTCCTTTAATAGTTTATTATAAGTTAATTCCCTACTTCTCAGACTCCTTTAAAAAAGCAGGAACCAAGTAAAATGGATATACATAAACACACACCTGGGCCAAAAATGTCCTAGTTTTAGGCACTCAAATCCATTTTAGGTACCTAAAAGTAGCCTGATTTTTAGCAATGCTGAGAACTCAAAATTATGATTGAGTCAGCTGGAATTGTGGGTGCTCAACACCTTTGAAAATCAGACCAGAGTCTTCGGTATTTTTAAACTTACATATATTTTTACTCTTGAACCGAAAAAATAACTTTAAAACAGAATATACATTACCGAAAACTGTTACATTTCTGTACAGGGAATCTGTGAGGCTTACAACTTTAATCTATCTGAATGAGAAGGTGGAAAGAACTTAGATTATGCAAATACTGGATAAAGACAAAGCCACTGTAGAGATCATATTTAAACAGACAACTTGGGAAGGGCAAATCAGGAAGGATAAAATAAGAATTAATCCAAAATTCAGTCCAAAACTATAAATGAACTGGAAACGTTTAGTTACTCTCCCTTTTTCTCTCTTCTAGTTTTCATCTACCTCTGTACATTCTGATTAAAATACTTCAATCATACCTTCTCTCATGCCATCTCAAATCCAGCTGAAACAAAGCACTACCATATAGGACAACAATTAGAAAGTCTGTTCTCACAGAAATGCTAACTTTTGCACATAATTTGTACAATAGCCTGTCACTTCAGAGAAGATAAATTAGGGGAAAATATTCATTGTGGATGTTACGATTGAGCTTTCAGCATCATACCTTGATAGCTTGCAGAGAAGCTATTCGGTAGCCTGAAAAGAGTACAGCTATCCCCAATAGTTGAAAAAGGAAACTGAAATAACAGTGGTCAGCATTATGTCTTAAATTGAGAATTTCCAGAAGGTTTGAGTGGTGAGGTGAAAAGAAATGGATAAATGGCACATCTTTCATGAACAAAGCTGGAGCTAATGGAAATGTGCTGACATGGCTCCAATACTTCCTCTCAGATCAAACCCAAATGATCGTGATTGTTAACTGCTCGTCCACCTCTGGAACATTCACATGCAAAGTACCACAGAGACCTGTTATCACCATTATCCTCTTCAACATATATGAGACCCCTAAGTAGTTCAGGAAGCAACATGGACTCAAATGCCAACAATATATGAAGAACGCTCAGCTCTGTATTCCCTTTATTGCAAATTGAAACAACTTCATCTCTGAGCTATCCCATCACTTGGGAGACATCAGCACCTGATGAACAAGACAGAGAAGATGTTTGATGGATGAAGAGGGCATTTCAAAGAGCTCACCATGACTAAATCATCATCTACCATCAAGGACTTCTGTTCAAGTTAACCTGAGACATTGAGGTCCTTTTTGACTCTTCAATAGCCCTGTGACTCAAATAAGTCATAGCTGTGAAAAATGTGCTCTTCCATTTGTTGCTGACTAGAAACCTACAACCCATCCTATCAGTTTCAGACTTGACCCTCCTGGATTGATTAATGTGACATGTTACATCATAATTTGAATGAAAATTCTGACATTTAAAATATATTCCAATCAGTTCAAAATGAAGCAGCCTGCTTATAGGCAACACAGAAAGCTTAGAGAAATTTTCTCAATGACTGGCCCATGTACCAGCGCTGATCCCTGAAATCTCCCTTACACAGTGTATGAAGGCAGCAGGCAGGACCCTGGCATCAAAAAGGTTGAGAAACACTGGCCTAATCACATCAGCCACACCATCAGGAGCTCATTCACCTGCACATCTATAAATGTAATATATGCCATCATGTGCCAGTAATGCCCCTCTGCCATGTACATTGGCCAAACCAGACTGTCACTATGCAAAAGAATAAATGGACACAAACCAGACATAAAAATGATAACATCCATAAACCAGTAGAAAAGCATTTCAATCTCCCAGGACACTCTGTAGCTGACTTGAAAGTTGCCATACTTTTACAAAAAACTTCAAAAACAGACGTCAGTGAGAAAGTGCAGAGCTGGAACTCATATGCAAACTTTACACAATCAAACTGGGTCTGAATAGGGACTTGGAATGGTTATCTCATTACAAGAAGTAATTGTCATTGTTCATACATTCTCACCTTTTAATCAATGGTTGTGAATAGGCCTCATCTATTCTAAATGAATGGACTTTCCTACGCTTACCCTCCCCATTGTTGTTCCTTACCCTTGGATGTATATATACACACCCTATCTGATTTCTATTTCTTGCATCTGACAAAGTGGGCTACAGCCCATGAAAGCTTATGCCTGCAGAAATTAAATTTGTTAGTCTTTAAAGTGCTACAGGACTCTCATTTTTGCTGTATACAGACTAACACGGCTACCCCTCTAGAACAGGCCTAGAGTACATATCTGCAATGCACTATTCCTTTCAGTTACTTATTGATGCATCTCACTACAATTCAAATTTTCATTCCTAATTTTCAAAGCCATCATTGAGCTAGTCCTGAGCTATTGCAGATAATGTCTCACTCTCCCTGGCCATAACTTTCCATGAAATCTATGTTTCTCTAAAACAGTGCAATTGTCAAGCACCCATGGAAACCTTAATCAGAGCCTTCTTGACATCTAGTCCACTACAAGACACTGGATTTGACTAAATGAGTCTCTGTTAATGATACTTCTCATACTGTTACTTGCAGCTACAGAAGTCATCATTTAGTTTAGGTAATTTTGCTTTAGGACATGAAGGATTAAAGTTCTAGTTCTGCCCTGGTTCCCCTGGGTATTGAGTGGATTGAGGGACAATTTGTTTAGTAACTGTATCTTGCTGCCAGCAGTAAATGATTTTATTCCTCCAGGTCTATAAAACTTACTCCCAAGAAGGGATCAGAATGACCACAAACCTCACTGCCTTCAAAAGAAAATATAAAACTCCCTTTATGACCTTGAACTCATGTATAAAAAAGACTATTAAAAATAGTAATAAACCCACAAATAAGGAAAAGAAAGAAAAAAGTATCCTAATGATTGAAGCTTATATTTTATAGTGCTTATAAAGCATGGTGATGAAGGAGGTATAATTACCTAGACAGACAGACACCCAATGCTAAGTGTCTACCTCACCCCCACCCATCCTAATCCTCCCCAATCTGTAGAGTCTTAACTCTTGATGTTCTTTGAGTTTTCTGTCTTTGTACAGTGATTTATCTGAGGGATCAGGGAAGGGGGGTGGGAGTGTTTAGACTGAAAGTTCTTTGGGTCAGGAAGAGAAAGTTACTCACCTCGTGCAATAACTGAGGTTCTTTGAGACGTGTGTCCCTGAGGCTGCTCCACTTCAGGTGTCGGTGCGTCCTGGCGCCGTCGATCAGAGATTTGTGCAGTAGTGCCTGTACGGGCTGCACATGCACGGATGTCATCTCAGGGTGCTGTTGGCGCCCTAACCTCTGCTCGCATGGCCCAACCCCCTCAGTTCCTTCTTTAACATGGAGCGTTATAGATACTCTGAAGTAGACAGGAGGGGGGGGGGTAGTGGAGCTCCCACAGGGACGCACATCTCTGAGAACCTTGGTTACCACACAAGGTGAGTAACTTTCTCTTCTTCAAGTGTTGTTCCTACGGGTGTTCCACTTCAGGTGACTGTATAGCAGTCCCGCTATTGGCGGGAGGACTTCAGGGCAGCCTCAGTAACAGATGATAGAACTGCAGATCTTAACTGAATGTCCCTATCAGTGATATTTGTGATAGTGTAATGTTTTATGAAAGTGTGCTCGGAAGCCCATGTTGTCGCCTTGCATATTTCAGATATAGGACGTTGTTGAAAGAGGAAATAGAGATAGCCATTTCTCTGGTAAAATTAGTTTTAATACCTGGTGTAGGTTTCAATCTTTAGTGTTTGTAACACAGATAACTGTTAGAAATAACCAAACAGGTTGTCCCTGGGGCAGACTGGGGATACGGAACCCTTTATTGCCTGCTCATTCCACCTCGACACTGCAAGTGAGCAATGAGGGGGTTACTTTAACAATTCTTTTATCCATAGCAGTATGTAAATGTATACATTTTCAGCAACTCCGCATAAACCCTTCTTTGGTTACATTAACAGCTATGAAATGGATATTAACAACTACATAATGGATACAATTATACCTGCCCCTGTTTGTTTATAGGATTGCCATACAGAGGGCAGACACATTATAACCTTAAAACCTATTAATTTTATACTAACATTCTTTGAAGTAAAATTATGCCGGGGGGAAGAAAGATAATGCTTTCTTCCCACCAAAGGCCTTGAGCAGGAGTAGGAATAGTTATTTTGTTAGCCTCATCTCCTGCACAGATGGCCAGGAAGGAGGAAAAGAAGAGAGATAACAGACTCTAACTAGAATTCATACCAATTAACAGAAACAAGGTTTCCCCATGCCATGATCCATTCCCTGTAACTTAGGCCTGACCATTTGTCCAGCTTTTAACTCTTTACTTTCCTACAATGACTACAACCTGATATCCATCTAGATCAGGGGTGGGCAAACTACAGCCTGCGGGCCATATATGGCCCATTTGAGCTTTTCATCAGGCCCTCCAGCTGGACCTGGCCAGAGCGCAGCGCCGCTCCCCCTCCCAGTCCCACCCATTCCCCCCTCCCTTCTCCCACCACATGGGACCAGCAGCAACCTGGCTGGAGCACAGTGGCCACCCCCCCACTCAATCCTCCCACCCCTCTCCCACCATATGAGCCCAGCAGCACCACCCTATGGGCCCATCAGCACCCTGGCTGGAGCACGGCAGCTGCTCCCCCCTCCCAGCGCCATCACTCCCCCTCTCCCACCACGTGGCCTGCCATACAATTTCATACCCAGATGTGGCCATCAGGCCAAAAAGTTTGCCCACCCCTGATCTAGATAGTCATTAAGAGGATATCGTGTTGCCTTTTGAGCATTATGTTGTAGAAAGGAATAGTCTTGTTGATTTACGGAAGAGTTTGGTTTTGTTTAGGTAGAATAATAGTGCTCTACACATGTCCAGTGTGTGCCAGATAGTCTCTGATTGATTTTTGTGTGGCTTGGGGTAAAATCTTGGCAGATATGTGGCTTGGTTAATATGAAAAGATGATGATATCTCTGGTAAAAATTTAGGATGTAGTCTCATACTTACACTGTTCTTGTGGAAGATAGTAGGGGAGGGGGATGCACCATAAGTGCCTTTAACTTGCCTACTCTTCTTGCTGATGTTATTGTGACTAGCAATGCCACTTTTGTTGATGGAGGAGCAAACAGATGGTGAGAGGCTCAAATGAGGGACGTGTGAGTTTCCCTAATACCATGGTTCAGTCCCAGGGAAGTGTAGGCTCGCGTATTTCTGGGTACAAATTCTGGAGTCCAGTCAAGAAGTGTCTCATGATCGGGTGTGAAAAAATAGGTGAGACTTGCGCACTTTGATGAAATGTGCTAATGGCCACTACGTGAACCTTGATAGAACTTAGCAATAGTCTCACCATCTTTAATTTTAGTAGATTGTCAAAAATCAGTGGTGGGGTTGCCACTATTGCTGTTGTGTTTTTAGAGTGGCACCATATCATATATCTTTTCCATTTTTGTAGGTATATCTTGCAAGTGGATGATTTCCTGCTGTTAAGTAGTACATTCAAGATTTGGGTCAAGCAGCTTCTCTCTATTGGATGGAACCAAGGAGCCTCCAGGCTGTCAGATGCAGCATGTTCAGTCTGGGGTGAGTAGTCTGACCATCATTCTGTGATAAGAGATATGTCTCTGTCAGAAGTCTTATCAGGGTGCAGATGGACATTTTTGTTAGGTATGGGTACCACAGTTGTCTGGGCCATGCTGGAGCTATGAAAATGATTGAAAATGATTGAGGTATTTTGTTTATTACCTGTGGTAAGAAGGGGATGGGTGGGAATTTGTATAGTAGTGCATCTTTCCATTCGATTAAGAAAGCATCTCCTAGAAATTGGTAACCATGACATGTGCAGGCTGGCGAATTGAACCACAAAGATGGTGGCTTCCATGTGGACCAAGAGTTGGAGGCCTGTGTGAACTGTAATATAAGGGATGTTTTTTATCTCCTCGATAAAATTCAATATTGTGTGGAATCTCTGAGTTGGGAGAATTGCTGTTGCTGTGATTGAATTGAGCTGTGCTCCTATAAATTCTAGGGTTTCTGTCAGTATTGGAACTGATTTTTGGATGTTCTTGGAGAATATGTATGGTTCTGGTTCTTGGAGAATATGTATGGTTGTCTGTGTATTGTGTTCTGTCTCCATTTACATTGGGTTTTGGAGAAGGCAATCATCCAGGTAAGGAAAGACTATGATGCCTAAGCATCGTAGATGTGCCACAACCACCGAGAGTACTTTGGAAAAGACTCATGATGCAGTGGATAGGCCAAAGGGTAACATCGTATATTGCTAACATTCTGTACCAGCTATAAGCCAAAGGAATCATTGATGAGATGGGTGGATGGTAATATGAAAGTAAGCATCCTTTAGGTCGAGGGCTGAGAACCCATCTCCTCATTCTAATGCATGGATGATCATTGCTAGGGTGACCATTTTGAACTTTTTAACACAAATATACTTCTTGAGCAATCTGAGGTCTAGAATTGGTCTCCAGTCACTGTTTTTCTTCTGTGTGAGGCAATATTGGGAATAGAATCCCCTGCCCTTGTATTGAAGTGGAACTCTCTCTATTGCTCCCAGCTGTATTAAATGTAGGACTTGCTCCTGAATGGGGACGGGGACGATGGGTAGGTAGGTGGAATGGATGTGAAGGGGATGGAGTAGCCGATGTAGATGATTTCTAGGGCCCACCTGGTGTAAAATGGGCTTAATCAGTGTCCAAAAGTGGTTGGTGTTCCTGTCTGCGAGGTGTGTCTCAGACTCTCAACCAAACCTTCAAAATGATTATTTGGGCTGGGCTGTTTGAGAAGAGGCAGAATGGTTAGATGTTTGCCTTCTCCTCTGAGGTTGCTGTTTTTGTCCGTAGCTGTCATAGGGCTTTGGCTGGTGATTGGAGGAGAAGTCTCTTTGTTGGTATCTCCTACATTTGAAGTCTTGTGTATATACGCTCAAGGTTCTGAGGATCGTTCTGGAATCCTTCACAGAGTGTAGTGTTTCATCTGTCTTCTTTAAAAATAATTTGTCCTTATCAAAGGACTTTTGTTTGCAGCTCTTTTGGTATGCCGGATGATGGGAGCCGAGAGGCGCAGCGCATAGCAGTGTCTGTGGCTGTTGTGAGAGCTGCCATATCAGCTACGTCTAGAGATGCCTGCAGAGCTTTCCAAGCAATCAGTTGTCCTTCATCTACTAAGGATTTTAACTGTGCATGCTTTTCTTCAGGTAAGTATTGCAATAGCTCATTGATTTTCCCATAATTACCATGATTGTATTTGGCCAGTAAGGCATTATAGTTGGCCACTCTAAATTGCAAGGTTGCTGAGGAATACATCTTGCTTCCAAATATGTCCAAACATTTGCTGTCTTTGTCACCTGATGTAGATTTAGGCTGTACTTGTTTTCTTCTGCACTACATTCACCACCAGAGTTGGGGGGAAGGTGGGTGAATAAAAATCCATACCTTTTTATGGTACATAATATTTCCTGTCAGCCCTCTTGCAGGATGGAATAACTGATGCTGGTCTTTGCTAGATTGTATCAGCAGGTTGCATTATAGCATCATTAATTGGCAAAGCTATTGTAGTATTGGCAGTAGTGCGTAGTATCTGAAATAACATATGTTGAGTCTCTTCGACTTCTTGTAAAGGTATGCCTTCTGATAATGCTACCTGTTTGAATAAGTCTTGAAACTGTTTGAAGTCATCTGCTGTGGTTGGAGGAGGAAGCATTAGTGCTTCATCCGGTGATGAGGATGAATTGTGGGCAGGGGAAGTCTCCTTCTGCATGTCATCATCTGATGTCTCATTGACTTCGTCATGGTAGGTGGAGGAGGAACAGGATTGTCAGAGGTTATCACCAATGTTGATGGCATGTGTTGTTAAAAGCTGTGGGATGTGCCTGGATCTCTTATGTTATGAGAGTGGGAAGATCTCAGAGAGAATCTTCATTTAGTCAATCTATTCTCTCATGATTTTCTTGATCTGGGAGAGTGATTTCAGTGAAGCTATAGATTCTTTTTTGTTTGGGGAGGATTGATATGGATAGGAGAGTCCCTCGTGTGAGCCTTTTTCATCATCTCTTGATAGTGGAGTATCAATGGGTGAAATAGAAGATTGTGGTGCCTGCATACAAAACGATCTATCGGTACCATAGAGTGAAGAGCAAGAAGGAGTATCTTCCTGTGTGCGGTGCCAAGAGTGTATTGGTGGTGCCACTGGCACCAAGGTTGTGTTCTCTCTGTGTGATTGTTAGCACCGCGATTCTAGGTTTCTCTCTTGTTGGTGCTGATGATGGTGATGGCACCAAGGGTGGCACAGATGGAGGCAGCATGCGTACCGGTGCCACTTTCTGCACCAATTTGATTGGTGTAGATAGTGCTGTAGCCATTTTGTGGATCAGTGCCAAATGAAGCCTTGGTTCCAGAGGTGCCGATAGAGGTAGGTGCCATAGTTCAAGTCTCCCTTGAGGGAGATGGTATGGGAGGTAAAGACCTGGCTGGAGAGTGCTTCACTTTGGGCACATCTCTAACAGGTGAGATCATGGCTCTCTTCTATTTTGGAGTATTGCCTCTTTCTTCAGTCTCGGACTCAGGGGGTAGGCTGTAGGGACTTCTCCATTAAAATAAGTTTGAGGAGAAGATCCCTGTCCCGTCAAGAATATGCCTGAAGCTTGGAACAGTGTGTACACTTAGCTGGGATATGGCCCTCTCCTAGGCACCTTACACAGAGAGCATGCCCACCTGAAATCAGGATAGCTTCTTTACAGGACTCACATCTCTTGAATCCTGGTGATCCTGGCATTTGAAATTTGTGGGAGGATGGTATTCCCTCGCTAAGTATACTAACGTGAGGGAAGAATGATAATTTTTTAAAGCTATAAACAGCATCTATCTTAATTAAAGGTTACTATGACTAAACTCTGACTAAAGTTGCTAATTTTTCTAGTTTGTCTTAAGGAGAAAGGATTGCTATAGTGCTCCGTCTCAGGCCAGGGATGGTTGAGAAGGAACCGAAGGGCTCGGGCCACTAGAGTGGCAGGTAGGGCACCAACAGTGCCGTGAGACACTATCCACGTGTGTGTAGCCTATACAGACACTGCTGCACAAATCTCTGATCAATGGCGCTGGGACGCACTGACACCTGAAGTGGAGCACTCACAGGGATAACACTTGAAGAAGAACCATCTTTTCATTTTCCGTCTGTACGTCACCCAGCACACTAGGATCCTGGCCAATAACTAGGGCTCCTAGGTGCTATGGTAACACACATAATAAATAAATAAAATAAATAAATAAGTACATAATGGCACTAAGCAGCTGCTCCTTGCCTTGGATCCAGTTTCAGTGGTTTTTCATTTTCTGTATTTGTACTCTGGAGGGGAAGATAGAGTTTTATATTATAGAGTCACAGGGTAAATAGTTCCCTCAATTCCATGCAAATCTGAAAGCAAGACAACATTAAAGTCTTTTGTTTTTATGGGATTTCATTTTGGAGTGGTTCAAAATTAGTTACCATTGAGTTTCCTTGAAACATGGGGCTGTTTCAGGTACAAAGAGGAAAGATGAGCATGTTAGCCATGACCAGAGATACCCTCCAGAGGTACGACAGCTGTCTGGCTGGCAGGTATTTTTATAAATTTTTATAAATCTACTTCTGAAAATATTAATGTGTATCCAGCATCATCCTTGTGAGTTTAAAACTAAATTGCCTATCAATCTATATTTACACATAGGGGAGTTACTGTATTGATGAATCCAACTTAAAATCACAGCCATGGGTTCTTTAATCTTTAGGATCAGTTTTCACAGAAAGATATAAACCAGAATGGGTGAATCCAACCTATCAGAAGGCATTATTCTCAGATAGAAATGAATTACTCATTGAAAGAAAATATAACCTTGAGGATAAAATATCATTTCAGACTCAATTTATAGTTATCACCTTCAAAATCTTGAGCACTGATCCAAAATTCAGAGGCATTTAAAAAAATATCTTTCATAAAAGATATAGAAAAATCAAGGAATATATTATAAGGATAAGGACCCGAGTCTTACCTAACATACAATTTATAAAAGAATCCTCTCAAATAAGTATTATTTGTTCAGCTCAATAACAGATGTAGTATTACACGCTAATGCAGTAACAATAATATACTATGCAAAAGTTGCAGCTAAAAAACAAAAAACCAAAAAAAAGCCAAAAAATTAAGGTTTCAATAGTAGTGTGTCAATTCTGTCATGTTGCATAACTTGTATGTTTTATGGTAAAAGTTTAAAACATAAACCATGGCTGTCATTTTTTCCCTGTCCATTATGTAAAATATATTTTGGAGACTTTTGGTCACTTGCCTGCTCTCTCTCTGTATATATAAATATTGCAATTAGACAATTAAAGTCTCATGCAACTTGTCCTAGCAGCTGCCAAGCCAAGAAAAGAGAATGCATATTGATATTGTAAAAAAGGGAAAGGATTTCATTAAGGCCCCAAATCAGCAAATCATTTAAACTTATGCTTAATGTTAAGGTAGTGAACACTCTCTGAAATCAATGGGACTACTCACATGCTTAAAGATAAGCATGTGCTTAAGTGCTTTGCTGTATCAGAGCCTTTAATGAAAAAATCTTACAAGATGCTCATTGAGCATTCCCTTTGCCCACTTACAATGCCCACTGTAAGTGCTTTTGAGCAGGGGCTGTCTAATGTTGGAGTCTATAGGTTCACTGTAATATTAATAATAATATATGCAATAATATGGATGGCATAAAGACTACTTCAACTGAGGTAAAGGGAAGAATGATGCTTGCATGTTGCAGAAGACTTTATTAACAGAAGAAAAAAAGAAACAAGAAAATGTTTCTCAGACATGAAGAAGGCCTATTAATTTGCATGTTTTTCCATGGAGAGATGAATACAGACAGTATTAATGGAAAATGTAGGGTCGTGTTATGCTATGAATTTTGAAGAATTAGTCATTGATATGGCCCTTAAGAAGGAGGCATTCTTAGGGGAGTAATATAAGATGTCTTTCTTGTGCT
Source organism: Mesoclemmys tuberculata (assembly GCA_007922155.1). Classification (NCBI taxonomy): domain Eukaryota; kingdom Metazoa; phylum Chordata; order Testudines; family Chelidae; genus Mesoclemmys; species Mesoclemmys tuberculata. The sequence goes on from ML675616.1 coordinate 69,391,965, forward strand.
CTATGTTAAGCAACTGCCAGCTGGGAGGTTATCAGAGAACTGATGATTGGAAATGAACCATGTATGATTAAAAAAAATATTTAAAAGTGAGGCAAAAGTAAGAGAGCAGCTAATATGTAGGGATCACAATATCATTGGATAAGAAATGTTGTTGAGGGTTTTTTGAAGGGAGAATGTAACACAAACACATTTGGCTTCAGAAAAGCACATCTTGAAGGGTTGCAAAATAAGTAAAATTGACTGGGGCTCAATATTACATGGAGAAACATCACTATTAGTCATAGGAAAGAGCCATGACATTTACATGGAGATGTGAATCTTTCCAAAATTGAAGTGTGGGTCTATATTTTAGAGACAGTTCCCACTTGGGAAACAAATCAGAGAATATAGTGTTAAGTGAAGCAATCTTCCAGCATATTGAAAAGAACTCTAGCATTTATTGTGAAAAAAAATAATTCAAACCAGAAATAGTGCACAGCTACAGTTAAGGGAAAGCAAACAAAATACTAGATTATTAGAAGAATAAAATGCAGAACATAAGGAATGATTTATTGTTACTCTAAAAGAGCCTTGCTGAACCCCCATCACAAAACACTTTCTGTAGTATCTCATAGTAACAATGGGTTTAATCCAGCAAGGTGAATCAATGGGAGTTGTGGACACAAAGCACCTTGCAGGATTTGGCTGTATAGTACATGAAACAGATGGAGTAGGCAATGAAAAACATACTATCATTCTGATTTGCTGAAATGAAACAAAGACAGATACCTATTTAGGATTCTTATGACTGAAGCCAATAATTTTATCACCCATGGCTGCAAAAACAAATACCATCAATAGAAATGTGGTTGACCAGAATAAAGAGAAAGGGAACAACTGGCTCTTTGTATTAGATTAGCCACTGAATTTTGAGGAAAGATCAGCCAAATGGGATACTTTTAAAAAAATAAACATAAAAGTCTTGAGTATAACTGAAGACTTACTTTCTTATGTGAGAATAGTAATAAAGCAGCATCCATTAGTTAAAATAAAATACGTTTTTAAATAAACTCTTATTAAAAGTTTCATAAACCTAACTATATATGAGTTAAGATCAGATTTGCTGATACATTAAATAGCTGATCCCTTCCTTTTGAATGGCCTCTGCAGATAAATGTGGTATCTGGCACTTCCTCTCTTCGCATTTTGAAGGCAATTCATAAATCTCTGAAATTCTCCAAACTATCACAAACTTACTTAAATAAGTAATTTCCAGGAACCTTGAGTGAGCCCACAATGTGCACATGCCCAGAGGCAGAAACTTAGGTTCCTGGAGAACTTTTACCCTGAAAATTTAGCCACCATGTGAGTGCCACCAAGGCACCTATAGGGTTAACCAAGCGAGGGTTTTGTGGATCACAGTGGTGCCTAAAACGGGATTTAAGTGCTTAAGTCTGAGGTTTAGGTGCTTAATACTTCTGTGGATTTAGGCCTCTGTTCTTCAAGAAGATTCCTCAGCTGGTCAGTAACCAGTACCTGCTTCCCTGCCTCTAACAAAGATCCAAAAACTAATCTGAGGGGCAAATAGCCATAATTTATAGCAGGAAAGGTTTTCAAATTACTTTGTCATCAAATCCTTAGTAGTATTCTCTGAGGATTTTCAAAGAGGTCTATGATGCTGGCCGGCCAGATGCCAGCTCTTGCCCAGGTTCCAGGCATTAGCTTGTAGCTGGAGATCAGACCAGTTCAAGTATCTGTTAGTTTTGCTCAAAATAGGTAATAGTCTGATAAGAATGTATTTAATGTTTAGACTCTATGAAATTCTAGTAAGTTGCTACATGCATTAACTTCACTTGTATTGTTGGTATTCCATGCTATAAGAAAATATGTAAGTTTTTCTTTATAACATTGAAAATATTTGTTCTGAACTTGTGAACCTCAGGCCTGGGAATTGTCACCCCCCATACCTGCCCATCCAGGACTATCAAAATCAGATGGGCCATCAAGGATCATAGCAATACAAAGGATTGGTTAATGGCCCTATCGCATGGAGGAATATGTGCAGAAGATCTCGGCCCATTGCTTTGAATTCTGGAAGAGGGATATAAAAATAGTCATGAAGATTTTTCATCTTTTTGACTGTTTGAACTGACAGAGCTAGAGACACCAAACTGAAACCAGAGATTCCCCAGGGGTTACTCCTGGCTCCGCCCTGAAAGACACTTTGAATTGACAGATCACCACAACTCTGTCACTCCTAGAATTTAGATGGTAACTCATCTGTGCATATATATTTGCTTACTTTAACCTGTAAATAACTCCTATTACTTTTTATCAGTTAATAAACATTTAGATAATTTATGACACAATTGGCTACAGGCATTGTCCTTGGAGTAAGATCTAGGGTAACAACTGATCTGGAGTAAGTGACTGGTCTTTTGGGACTGGAAGCAACCTGACTGTAGTGTGAGTTTCGGTGTAATTGATCAATTATCACGAAATTCAGTTTGTCTGGGTGGCAACTGGCAAGATAGACTATGGAGTCTAGAGTCTAAAGGGATTGTCTGTGACTCCATGGTAAGACTGTCATAGTGATCCAGGAGTTCACAACGTTACTGGCTTGATGAAATCTACTTATAGAACACTCCACCAGTTTGGGGTGTTGGGTCTGTTTTTGACAGTCTGCCCTGAAGTAGGCATTCATGGTCATAAGCATCTCCAGACACTATGACAAGGTCTCACATATCACACTGTAGCATATCCCAGTTTATTTTGTGGCCTTACCTGCCAACCTCATCCCTGTCCTATCTATAAACATGCAGAGTAATTAAATAGTTAATGTTGACATTTAAGTGTCATCATTGGGCTTCAAAGTTACCCACCAATGAGATGAATGGAGGATTTCACACCACTCAGAGCCAGTCTTTTAGGCTGTCTATGAACTTGGGAAGACATTCATGTTCTTTTGCATTTGGAAGGTTTTCTTCATGACGATGAGAACTAAAAGTGAAAGCTTAGATTATACAGATCCTACATATTATATGTGGAACCACATAAATACATTGACCAGGAAAGATATAGACCATGGGATGGGTATTTGATACCATTGAGCTAGAAGGCTAGAGTAAAACACTTCATAGAGTCAAATCAAAATAAACATAGGAAAATATTATGAAAAATCACTGCCAACCATTTCTCTCTTCTGAACATTCAACAATGTCCATTTATATGGTTCCCCTGGGCACAGCTCTTTCTGGCCCACAGGTTACTGCTCCATATGGATTGGAAAGGCAGAATCTTCAGTCAATCACAGCTTGAGAAGAGGAGGGGATATTTCCAACTAAACAGGAATGCAAATATTACAGTGCTGAGTAATATGAAAACACCTAAAAATAAAAGAAACATCAATTGGCTGCAGTGTGGGAAAAGGGAAACAAGGGAACAACTAGCAGTACCCAGAGTGCAAGTTGTACTTGTGAAAAAGGACTTAAGCAATTAACCCATACAGCTGTACAGAAATTATTTTAACCTATAGAACTTTATAGGGAATGAGGTTTTCTATAGTTATGGTGTTTTTGTTTTGTTTTTGTTTGTTTCTTTTTCCCCATCCTGTAAAATTCTATTGCTGGGATAAATTATTTGTTAACTTTTACAGGATGGTTTTAAGAACCCACAGAAAAATTAACATTTCCTGTTAAAATCTATAAAAATTTTCCTAAAGGTGCTCCACTACAGCAATCTTTGGGCTGCTAATGAACTTTCTACTAACTAGCAAATGAGTAAAAGAAAGAAAGACCTGTTTTTTAATCAAACATACTTTTCTTGTGTTTGTTGTTTCACTAAGACTCAGTTCCTTCAAAGGGATTCAGACAGGCTAGCCTTTATATCAATGCACAGTCTATTGCAGGTTTAGTCCCTAAGACTACACATGGCTTAAATCAAAAACCCAGCTCTGAACATACTTGCAGGGATGTTTGAAATTTAACCTCACATCCAGCTAAAATCTTGCCAAACATTTTTCTAGATCAAGTGCATGGAGGGTGAAAGAATTAAATAACTTGATCTCAGGTCAAAGACATACGCTGGCTGATATATTTTAGTGATCATTTTTTCCTCTTTGCTCATGCTGTAGAATTCAGAAACAATTTCATGGCTGTTATTTTCTTTTCTTCAGTGTGGGAAAAATGTCAATCACATGGATTCTTTTAGGGTAAATGTCAAGATGTCATTGCTCAGTTGTATTGATTTTGCAGATTTGCTTATTACTAATGACTTCTCTTACAGTCTGATTCAAAGCCTATTGAAGTCAATGGAAGGATTCCCAATGACTCTCTTGGGCTCTGGCTTGGGCCCCTATGCACCATCATCATTATGTCTTTGTCAGTGCACAGAGGCAGAATGATCTAGAAGCTAGAAAAAACAGGTTGTTTACATCCTTATTTTTACTAAGTAGTTGATAGCACAGTGAAACTGACATTTGAAAAAAACATGAAATAAAAATGGTATCTTTTGGACTGTGAACATTTTACATTTCCAACTGTCAAGCTAGTGAGAAAAGAAACAGAAATACATGAAGGGGTTGGCAAAAATCATTACTTTCCTGTACTGTAACTGTTCTTCAAGATATGATGCAAACATATAGGTGTGTGCACACCCAGCAAACTGGAGCTGGAGGATTTTGTCTAGCAAAATTCATGGCTGAACACCCTCTGCTGGATAAAGGAGGCTGTGCCACATCAACCTCTCCCCAGTTTCTTCGCAACAAACATCAAGAGCATAGACTCCAAGGCAGAGGGGGCAAAGGGAGTGTTGTGGAATGCATATCTGCTTCACATGTCAAAAAACAACGGTTACAGTACAGGCAAGTAACTGTTTCTTTTTGAGTAGATGCAGACTCACAAGCAGTACTTGAAGGAAGTGGAGCTTAGAATCTACTTAAACAAGGATTGCAGGACTTCCTTCCCAAAGTTTGCATCTGCTCTGGATGTCATGGTAATGACACAATGGTTCATAAACATACGTACAGACTATCAAATGGCAGCCCTGCAAACGTCCAATACTGAATCATCACTTAAAAATGCTATCAGTGTAGAATGAGCTCGCACCTTTTGAGCGGGCATTGTCAGAGCTACATTATATGCTGTCTTGATACAGGAAGTGATTCACCTAGAGATGTTCTGTGAAGAGCCTGCTTGTCCCTTCATTCTGAATGCATGTGATACAAGGAGATGAGGCAAAACATGAAAAGGTTTAATCCTGTCCAGATAAAACATTAGACATCGCCTGACGTCCCACACGTCAAGATGCTGCTCCTCTGGGGTTGAATGCAGCTTAAGAAAGAACACAGGTTACTTCACCGCCTGGTTCAAATGAAATTGAGAAGCCACTTTAGAAGAAACTTGGGATGCGGCCTGAAGATCATTTTTGGTGGAGAATGGTGTGTAAGGAGGCTCAGCCACCAGAGCCTGCAAGTCACATTCTCCTTGCAGATGTTAGAATCATGGAATGTTAGAGTTGGAAGGGACCTCAGGAGGTATCTAGTCCAACCCCCCGCTCCAAGCAAGACTAACCTCAGCTAAATCATCCCAGCCAGGGCTTTGACAAGCCGCAGCTTAAAAACCTCTCAAGACGGAGATTCCACCACCTCTTAGGTAACCCATTTCAGTGCTTCACCACCCTCCTAGTGAAAAACATTTTCCTAATATCCAACCTAGACCTCCCCCACTGCAACTTGAGACCATTTCTCCTTGTTCTGTCATCTACTACCACGGAGAACAGCCTAGATCCATCCTCCCTGGAACCCTCTTCCAGGTAGTTAAAGACTGCTACTCATTCTTCTCTTTTGCAGACTAAACAAGCCTTGTTTCCTCAGTCTCTCCTCATAAGTTTTGTGCTCCAGCCCCCTAATCATTTTTGTAGCCCACCATTGGACTCTCTCCAACTTGTCCACATCTCTTTTGTAGTTGAGGGTCCAAAACTGAACACAATACTCCAAATGAAGACTCACCAATGCTGAATAGAGGGGAATAATCACTTCCCCCGATCTGCTGGCAATGCTCCTACTAATGCATCCCAATATGCTATAAGCCTTCTTGGCAACCAGGGACACACTGCTGACTTATATCCACCTTCTTATCCACTGTAACCCCCAGGTCCTTTTCTGCAGAACTGCTGCCTAGCCTGTCGGTCCTCAGTCTGTAGCTGTGCATGGGATTCTTCCATCCTAAGTGCAGAACTCTGCATTTGTCCTTGTTGAACCTCATCAGATTTATTTTGGCCCAATCCTACAATTTGTCTAGGTCACTCTGTCCTATCCCTACCTTCCAGGGTATCTACCAGTCTCGTAGATCTGCAAACTTAGTGTCATCTGCAAACTTGCTCTTCCATCCTCCAGATCATTAATAAAGATCTTGAACAAAACCGGCCCCAGGACTGACCCTTGGGACACTTTGCTTGTTACCAGCTGTCAGCTAGACAAGGAGCTATTCATCACTACCCGTTGAGCCCGATGATCTAGCCAGCTCTCTATCCATTTTATAGTCCATTCATCCAACCCATACTACTTTAACTTGCTGATAAAAATACTGTGGGAAACTGTATCAAAGGCTTTGCTAAAGTCAAAGTATATCACGTCCACCTCTTTCCCCCCATCTACAGAGCCAATCACCTTTTCATAGAAGGCAATCAGGTTGGTCAGGCATGACTTGCTCTTGGTGAATCCATGCTGGCTGTTCATGATCACCTTCCTCTCTTCCAAGTGCCTTAAAATAGGTTTTTTTCCCCTCATATTAGCCTCCCAGGGGATCCTGCCCATCAGGTCCCTGAGGGAGTCAAAGTCTGCTTTTTGGAAGTCCATGGTCCATATCCTGCTGTTTTTCTTTCTTCTTTTTGTCAAGATCCTAAACTCTACCATCTCATGGTCACTGCTACTGTGGTTGCCACCCACTTCTATTTCCTCTCCCGAATCTTTTCTGTTTGTGAGAAACAGGTCAAGAGGAGCACGGCCCCTAGTTGGTTGCTCCAGCACTTGCACCAGGGAGTTGTTCGCAACACTCTCCAGAAACTCCCTGGGTTGTCTCTGCTCTGCTATATTGCTCTTCCAGCAGATGTTAGGGTGATTGAAGTCCCCCATGAGAACCAGGTCCTGTGAACTGGAAACTTTCCCCATTTGACTGAAGAAAGCCTCATCTACCTCATTCTCCTGGTCTGGTGGTCTATAACAGACATCCACCATGACATCACCCTTGTTGTTCTCATCTCTAACCTTAACCCAGAGACTCTCAACAGGCTTTTATCCAGTTTCATACTGGAGCTTAGAGCAATTGTAGTGCTCTTTTACATACAGTGCAACTCCTCCATCCTTTCGCCCTGCCCGTACTTCCTGAACAGTTTATACCTATCCATGACAGTGCTCCAGCTGTGAGAGTTACCCCACCAAGTCTCAGTTATTCCAATCACATCATTGTTCCTTGACTGTGCCAGGACTTCCAATTCCTCCTGCTTGTTTCCCAGGCTTCTTGTGTTTGTGTATAGGCACTTGAGATAACTAGCCGACTGCCTTATTTTCTCAGTGCAATTCAGGAGGCGCCTGCTATTGCACCCTCCTCCTGTTTCCTCGTGGTTTCCTACTTTCCCACTTACCTCCAGGCTTAGGTCCCCATCCCCCATCGAAACTAGTTTAAATCCCTCGTCACTAGGTTAGCCAAACTGTCTGTGAAGGTACTCTTCCCTCTCTTCATTAGGTGAATCCCTTCTCTTCCTAATAATCCTTCCTGGAACAACATCCCATGGTCAAAGAATCCAAAGCCCTCTCTCCGACACCATTTGCATAACCACGCATTTACTTCTGCAATGTGAGGGTCCCGACCTGGGCCTTTTTCTTCAACAGGGACAATGTTATTGTCATCTGGAATGCAGTTTTTTGACACAAGAGAAAAAGAAGATGCCAGAGGATTGAATGGAGATCCCAGCAAAGCTGCTAAAACCATATTAAGGTTCCACAAAGGAATTGATTTTCCCACTGGTGAGTGGAGATGAAGGACTCCTGTCAAAGACCTTACGACCGTGATATTTGAAAATACCGACCTCCCATGGATTGGTGGATGAAATGTTAAAATTGCCACCAGGTTCACACTCAATGAGCTAAATGCAAGAGTTGACAACTAACGATGTAACAAGTATTCCACAATGCCCTGGATACCAGCCAGCTTCAGTTGAACTGTGGGCCAACAACCATCTTGAAAAACACTTCTAATTAGCCAAATAGGCCATTCTGGTAGAGGGCTTTCTACCATTGAGTATAACTTGTTGAAAAGCCATGAAACTTCTCTGTTTCCTCATGGAGAAGTCATGCAGTGAGATGCAGAGAGCTGAGGGCAGAATATAAAATCTGAATGTGATGCTAAATGAAGCGGTCAGGAAGTTGATTCTGGACCTGAGGTAAATTATAGGGCACCAGAGTAATGCTCTTCATGATGCAAAACTGCCACCGCCTGATCACCTCCTGACATAGAACACTTGAGTGTGCTCTGCTTTGTCTGTTCACATTTATACATCATGGTGGCAGTGTTGATCAACTCAGAAAACCACTGAGCAACTGATGTGATCTTGGAAAGTGTGACAGGTACTGTAGATGGCCAAAGTCCCAGGACACTTATAGGCACTGAAGCTTCCTGTATGGACCCCAGGCACTAAAGTTTCAGCAACTCCAGATAGGTTCCCCAGCCTATCAAGGAGATATCAGTCACATTAGTCCTGGTTGGTGGGGACCAAGTGAAGAGAACACCCTGGCATAAATTATCCTGAACTGTCCACCACTGTAAGGAGTCCAGGATCAACAGAGAAGTCAGACCAGTGTGTCCAAGGAATGACAATTTGAATGATAAGAGCAGGAGACTGGATCAGATGACCTCACGAGGTCCCTTCCGATTCTACGATAGACCAACTTCAGCCACATTTGGAAAGGGTGAATATGTAATCTAGAAAACAGGACCACTTGCTTGCATGCAGCCATGTGATGCAGCAGCCTCAGTCACATTTCAGCTGTAGTAGAGGTTTGAGACTGCAGTTCCAGACAAAGGTGGCAGATCCTCTGTAAACGGCCAGTTGGCAAAAATGCTCTCAAACTCACAGAATCTACTAGGACCCTCAATTATATAAGTGTTCTGAGTAGGGTCCAAGGTTGACTTCCAATTGTTTAGGATGAGGCTCAGATGGTTTTATGACCTATACATGGGAGAAGACTTTTTCCCAGGATTTGCCTCTAGTAACCAATCATTCAATTATGGTAATATATGGATTCCCCTCTTCCTTAGTTATACCATCACTACATCCATATATTTGGTAAAGACCCAGGAAGCAGAGACTAAATCAAAAGGGAGAATGGCGTATTTGTAATATCAGTTTGCCATGACAAACCAAAGGAATCTCCTGTGGCTTGGGAGAATCAGTTTGTGGAAATAATCATCCTAAAGGTACAGGAAAGCAAACCACTCATTTTGATTTAACATGAGGAGGATAGTTGTTAGGGTGAGCATCCCAGACTTTACACACCTGACATATTTGTTGAGGTTGCAGAGGTCAAGAAAATGTTTCACCCCTGCTTTAGATTTGGGAACTGGAAAATACCAAGAATAAAACCCCCAACCCTTTTGCTGCAGTGGAAACTCCTTCACAGCTCCCAAAGCTAGTAGAAACTGAACCTGCTCAAGGAGCAGTGTTCTGTGGGAGGGCTTCCTACTTAAGCGAAGGAGGAAGATGACTGGCCCCCTACCCACTACCAGAGTAGACTCAGTCCTCTGCCCTGAGGGTGCTATCCTGTGGCTCCTTGACATCAAGGGGGGAACCAGTGCCTGCCCACTTTGTGCTGAAGTGGTGATGCATTGGAGAATAGGTGAGAGTGTGCCATGGACCCCAGATTACTTTAATCAAGCCCCATATTAAACACACACACACACACAAACGGTGCTTGTTCATACATTAAGGTGTTAAATCCTTTTGGGGGCGCTACTAGTTGTAATAGGCCACTTGAGATTTGCTTCTATATTTTATATCATAGCAGTATAAACCACCAATGAAACAATGAAATGAGTACACATCATTCCTTTTTACATTAATATTTCATCTTCCGCTGTTTGCTCTTTCTTTGTTTTTCTCTGTGCATGAAATGTCCAGTCATTATCCAAAGAGGAACCACTTCCCTGAGAATATTCTCAAGTTACCTTATGATGGTGGACTCTGTGCAGTCCTTCTGTACATTGGGCCTCCAGAGAATTGGATCGCTCCCAACCACACACTAATTCCACACACTAATTCCACACTAATTCCACACACTAATTCCACTAGCAGCTAAAAGCCAACGTTTGTCTCTAAACTAGCTAGAATTGAAGATTTTATATGTTTAATTTATTAGTATGGTGAAAGTAAGCAGCTCTGACCAGATCAAGTAATTAATATCTTGTATTATTAATAATACTTACCTATTACATAGCACTTTATATAGGTATATCTCATGCCACTTTACAGTTGGGGAAAACTGTAAAGATACAGAAGAATGACATAATTTACCTATAATCTCAGAAGATCAGTTAAAGAGCCTGATTTTCAGCCCAGTGCACTATCCACAGGATGATATTGCCTCCAGATCATTCATTTTTATGTCTCTGCCCTCCCTCTTTTCTTATTCCATCACTTTGAAATCAAGGAAAGATCAGAAAACAGCAGGTACACTCAGTGGCACAGAAGGTGGATGTTTATGAAGCATAACTGATATATTCAGCAGAAGTCAACTGATCAATGTCACTCTCAGAATTCCTGTCACTAAGGATGACTGAACAGGTTTTAATCAAATCTAACTACTGTAGACCCATTCTTCAGCCTTTTCCCTGAAGTTTTTAAATCTTTCAGATTGCTTTTGAGAAGTTATACCACTTCCTCCCTCCCCCAACAGGCTCTCTCTTTCTCTCTAGTAACTCCTGCAACTTCCTAGCAGTTCCTCTCTGCCAGCAGACCACATAGCCTTTCCCTTTCTGATTTCCCTACAACACAGCCTCTCCCTTCCTATCCTCTGATGAATCCATGTCTAGTTGCACTGGCTCTCCAATCTCTGCAAGACACCAGCCTCTGCTCTGATCTTTCTGACAGAAGCAAACAATTCACTCGGAAATAGGAAAGCCCCAGATCTGAAGGAAATCAACACAGAGAAATTGATCCTATGCCCAGCAGAGAGTCTGTATTGTCTCTGAACTTCCTAGTGATTGGTCATGATACAGGAGAAGTTTAAGTTCTCAGCAGAGCAGTATTTGTGAGCAGGAGCCAAAGGCCAGACGAGCCTTTTGAGAAAAAGAAAAAGGGCTTAGGGCTTGTTGGAGTAGCCTGCATGCAAGAAAAGAAGGGAGGTTGCTTGCCAGGTTGCCAAAGACAAGACAGAGATTAAAAGCCACTTTTTGAGTGAGGGTTTATCTAGACCAAACTTCTGAAGGTTCACCCCTCACTGCCTGCAGCAGTTACACTTTAGGACTGGAATGTTGCAGTCTTGGTTGTGGAGAAGATGGTCTCTTAAACTGGTAGGATCAGTTTCACATGCCTTTTTAAAAATCAGGACAGTGACTTTGAACTGGACTGTTCAAATACCACAGGTTTTTTGGGGTTTTTTTTTTATATATAGAATATGTAAATGGAGTAAATATGACCACATTTTATACAGAGACCATTGTAACAATCAGATGTGATTTCAATGTGGAGTCCTGACCACTTGTTATTAAAGATTCCTTGGTGGTTTTGTTTGTTTTGGCAAGAGTATTTACTCCTACTGTATTGGCAGAATTCCAGTTTGGACAATTAGTTACATTTTGACCACCCAAATATTCTCCAAAATTTCATCTGGATAAGTTTCTCTGCTCAAGCTTTCCTAAATTGGAACCTGCAGTTGCTTTCTACAGTTCAACACTTGGGACTAAGTCAACAAAGTGTTTTTGGTGCCTAAGTCCAACATTTAAACCTCAAGTAACACTGCAGGCATCTCAAGTCCAATACGCAGCTGCATTTCTGGAAGTGAGCATGTGCAAATCTATCTAAGTCCTGACACTTGAGCATCCAGTGCCTATTTCTCCTGCTGAACCCTCCAACTAGCTATTCCCTTGCCTATCTCACTTGCAGGGCCTGATCTGGGAGGGATGCTCAGATGCCACCTACTAGGTCAAGCCCTGCACATAATGTGGTAGAGGTGCCCCCACCTCAAAACCAACAGGCTGGCAGTTACAACACTCACCCAGGATGTGGAAGACTAGGGTACAAATCCCTACACTGCCTGATGTGAAGAAGAAAGACAAAGGCAGGTCTCCCACATACCAGGTGACTGCTCTAACCAGAGGATAACAGGATAATCTGAAGCAGGGTGCCATCAGTCTTTCCTATTGAAGCTGTTTCATTTTGTATGAAATACTTAAACATTCATTGTGCCAGAAAGAGAAGAGAAAGTGGCTATTTCCCTGGTCTGAATCAGGCAGAGTAGGGATTTGAACTTGGTTGCCCATCCCTCTGGAGTGAGTGCTCTAATGCCTGGGCTATTGGGTATAGCAGCAGCAGCAGCAATTCCACAGAGACAGTTTTTTGTGAGAAAGGCACCTAATCTTGATCAGTCCTAACTAAAGGGAAGGGTTCAAAGCGGTGACTCTCAAATTCATATAACTGCCTCACTTCAGCCCAGAGTTAGGCACCTAAATCAATGTGAGAGATAATGCTTAAGCCACACTTCTTTTCTGAGCATCTCCCATTTGCTTGCTTGGATGACTCACTGCTCAGCTTGCTGGCTTCTGTGAATTCCATTCTCTGGCACCTAACTCTCCCCATGAATTGTCCAGGGAGCCTTGGCGTCTAGCTCAAGGCTGTGGATTTCGGTAGGCTGCATGCCACCTAAACTTCAGGCATTGCTGAGTCTAAGTTGCCTTTGTGGGTCTAGCCCTTAAGGCACTTTATTGCAAAGGGGGCCACATTTTGGGAGCGAACAAAGTGATTTCTATATAAAACCACTTTGCAAATGCTTTGGGATTTTTTTTTCAGGAAAGATGCTCCCTTACAATAGCATAGGTTAAGAATGGTGTCAGCATTAACTTTCCTGAGAGTGCTTGTTTGTGCCAACAGTATTGCTTTTAGCTTCTGTTATTTAATGGAGAGAAATCTCTGGTCAGTCACTAATCTGCTAGGGATCAAAAGGTTGGTGAAGAAAATTGAATTCAACATCAGAAAAGATCTTCTGTGAAATTTAATTTTCCCCTCCAGGGGTTCCTTTGAAGCTCCACGAAGCTCCCTCCTCCCCTTTATTTCTCTTATTCTAAGTCCCACACTGTGATGTGTGACCTTCTGGATGTTCAAGACTGGATGTCCAGGGCTCAACATTGAAAGACAAATGATTCCTTTCTGTTCAACTACAAAAAATACTTCCCAAGGCTGCAGAATTTAAAGTATGGTTTTGCTGACTTGGAGCTTTGGTTTTACTGCTGAAACAAGTGAAGGATTGGTGTCACTAAGCCAGAACCAGAAAAAGTTGCAGTACTCAGGGACATAGCTGCAGCTCTGAAGAAAGCTATCCTTAGGGCATAATTAATTAATCATGCAATTTATTGAAAAGCTGAATCCAAAAGGAAAAAAGAACAAGTGCTCGATCCTGCAGTTGCTCCACACAGAATTCTCAGTGAGAACGCAGTACACTTGTTAGCTTAAGGTTCAGGCATTGAAATTACCTGTCACGGAAAGGTAAATGATCTAGTTAATCTTCAAATATATCCTTTTGTGTAAACCAGAGCTTTCTTTCCTTTGAAAAAATGTGGCCAGCATTAAAATACAAGAAGCAGAGTGGTCAGATAAACATTGTATATGGTAAAAGTAACCCTTAAGCCATACTTATTGATCACCCCACGGGCTACATAATCTTATTGTCTTCATTTCTTTGTTCTCCTATCCCAGCACGCTCTATGTCATTTTTTTTTCTATTGTTCATTTCTGTGGGACTACTTATAGTAGTAAGCAGTACACCTGGTAATAAGTGTCTGCAAGATCCAACTCTCAGTTATGATGAGAACAGAAGAAAATGACAAATACAGGGAGGGAATGAGAGTGAAGGAGGAAAGGAAAGACAATTAGATCATACAGACTCTCAGAAGAATAGTGCATCTTGCCAGTAAGATGCACAGTGTTTAATGGAGCTATCACCTCTTAAGTTATAGCTTTGCCACACTATTTTAATTGTCATTTTTGAAAGGAAGTAGAGCCTTCCAGATTCCGATCATTCAGCTTTTTACATCGTCTAGCAATTTCAGGACCTAATGCTTCAGTCCGTGTAATGAAGCCAGTTGGACTACTCATGATAGTGAATGTCAAACCTGCTAGTATTCATAGCATCAGATTGTTAGGCTATAGAGATTGAAGTCAATGGAACTATTCACTTAAACACATGCACAAATGCTTGCAGGACTACGGCCTGGGACTGTAAGTTCTTAGGGCTTAATAGTTAACTTTATAGTGTTATAAAGTGACAAAGACACCCCTGGGATAAAAAATAGTAACTATTTTTTTCTATTCCTCTCCCTGTCTTTTCTTTTTCTGCTAACGTTCAGTCATATTTCACTGATGAAAATGTTCCTTTCATGTACTTTAGAAATGTGTCTTTTATAAAAATATAAAATACACAAAAACACTACTATCTGTGCAGGTTTCCATACAATTTATAGCTATAAGATTTCCTAAATACCTCTATCAAATCCCAAATACTCAGTTCTTTTTCCGAGGTGAACTTGCCAATTCTTCTGAACTCTGTAAAAGACTGCATTTTTTAAATAATAATATAATAATAATTTGATATAGACCACCACAGACTTACTATTTATCAGTAGAATTTTTCCTTTGGTTACATTCACATTATTATTTAACAATTTCAAAACACTAGGGTAGTCCTTCATAATTCAGAAAGAGAAAGCATATGCTTACTCACACATATTTTCTCTTGTTCTCTCCATTTATATTGTTCTTCCCCTCCGCTTTTCACTGTTCAGGAATGGATAAATCACTTCTTTCATAACAAAATTACTTCTGATTTTTAATTTATTTTATATGCTTAAACATGTATTAGATGAAAAGACTTTAACTGGAAACTGTTTCTTTGAATTTTCACATTTTATTTTTAGAAGGTGGAAGCATTGGATAGTCCTAAATGCTTTTTAGACATTCACTTTCATTGACTTTTGGTAAAATGAGTAACAAAAAGTAACTTTATGATCTCCAGTTCATGTTGTCTCACCTTCCATGCAAAACATAGAAGGACTTGTTATAAATCTTACTAACTATTGTATTCTTGTTTACAATTCCATTTTTTCTAAATATTTGTGTGTCCCCAATTCCACTCAGATAAACTCTGACCATTCAGTTTCAGCCTAATAGTTTCTTTTTCTCTTCCCAATCTAACACATTTCGTTACTTTTTTTCCAGCTGGAAAGTGCTTTAAATGATCATCAGTAAGCAAAATCCAGCACAGTAACATACTTACCACTAAAAATAATAGTATTTCAATTAAATTGAATTAAATTGAATTAAAACATGCCAAAGTGAACCTTTCCTTTGTTCCCATGTACGTATATTATGTGGGTTTTAATTATGTTCTCACATTCTATTTCTAAAATAATAAATATACAATTTTTAACACTTCTTTAGATACATGTGTAGCATCTTGTAATACTTTGTGTATTCACAACCTATAAGCGCACTGTAGATGTCTGTTTCTGTTCTCCAATGGCTACTTTGCTCTTCTACTCACGGTTTTTACTTTAAAATTATAAACCCTTCTGGAAACGGATTCTCTCTTTTCTGTGAGCATATGGTGCCTGCCACAAAGAAGCCCTAATCTCCATCTTCCAAATCAACTTACATGGCGATCCATCAACCAATCTTATCCAGCTACCTGCCCTAAACAGAGTTGCTCTAGCCAATCTCCTTTGGTCATCTAATATTCACTGTGTTGATTTGATCTTTCCCTTGTACCTGCCTGTTTCTCATGCTGTTTCTTCAAGGCTCTGGGTGGATGAGCCTGTATCTCACTTTCACATGACCTCACCTCTCTGTTTCACTCACAGAGATCAGAGCTGAATCAGCCACGGTTGT
This sequence comes from Mesoclemmys tuberculata, assembly GCA_007922155.1. Classification (NCBI taxonomy): domain Eukaryota; kingdom Metazoa; phylum Chordata; order Testudines; family Chelidae; genus Mesoclemmys; species Mesoclemmys tuberculata. The sequence continues at coordinate 69,408,093 of ML675616.1, forward strand.
GCTGATTCACATGCATAATGCAAAGCAGAGTCCACAAGGGAAGGTCCTGAAATCCTGCTGCTCACAGAACTAACTGAATAGAAGAATGAGTTCAGAGAAGGATACAATATGGCAGATTAATCCAAGCCTGAAGTAGCACCAAATGGCTTTGGATCAACCTGAACAGAACAGAGCATTTAAACTGCTAGGAGTAAACTGAGGTGCTGAGTTTAAGGGGCTAAAGCTTACAGGAGTAAAGGCTTTCTACCTGATACAAAATCAAAATGACATCCTAGGAACTAAACTGGACCAAATGTATAACAAGACAGAAGTCTAAATTTCAGCTCCTCATATCCAATAAATTATGGAGGACTATTATTCTCAAAAAATTGTGAGGAGGAAGCAATCAGAAAGCCTTACTCAGCATTTTGGACACAGAAGGTGTTCTCAGCACGATGCAAATGAAGGAGGATCAAAAAATACTTAGTCAATAACACATAAAAGCTATCTACCTCATGAATATACTGTGTTCATAACATGTGCCAAAAATATATTCAGTTAGGCCAATATTTTCAAGCTAGGAGCCTAAAGCTAGCATCCTCATTAGAGAATCCTACAAAACTTTGAGGTTTCAAATTTTTTCCCATTCCTCATTGGAACACAACAGAGACATTTCCACAAAGTTTTCCACAAAAGCCAAAAGAGAGGCTTTGCGCACACACGGTAAATTTAATGCTGGCTTTTCCTAACTTCTGAGTGCTTGATTTTTCAACCTTAATATTTTTCTCTTAAGGTAGTTTGTGTGTGTGTGATTTCCTAGAGTTTTTTAAAAAGCAAATGGAAAAAACCAGAAATTCCATCATGCTGACACCCACGTCATCAGCAGGGCTGGAAGTTTTAACCCTCCACACAGACTTCAGCAAATAGAGTAACTGATAGAAGTATGAGGTTGACATCCTATATGTGGACTAGCAATAGAAGGGGATTAGACACTTTGATAGAGGGTTTCACAGATATTTGCTAAGAGCAGAGGAATGTTGAGACTCAGGAATGTGAGGGTCCAGTCCAGGCTCTGGAAGGGAGTGTGTTGTAGCATGCATAGACCATTCTGTCCATTCCCTGCCAACATCACCACTTCTGCCCTATCACTTCCAGCCTGTTCCTCTTCCAGTGCTGTATCTTCCCTATCCCTGGCTCTTTGTCCAGCCTATTCTCCTCACTTACCCTGTTCCATGGGATTCACATTCTCGTCCCACTCTCCTTACCCAGTCAATCCTAGTCTCCTCCTACAGACTCTTTATCCCAGTCCCAGTCTCCCCTAGCCATTCCCAGCTTCCCCAGACAAGACTTACTCCCAGTCTCTTTTCCCTGACAGTTCCTTTCCATCCTCCCCCTACCTACATGGCTCCTTGTCTGATCAGTTTCCCCTTCCCCCACTGGTCTCAAGTCAGCCCCCTAACCCTCATTCCCATCCCCACCCATTCCAAATTCCAATCGCTGTCCTCAGGCTCTTCATATAATCTCAGTCTCCCCCCGATCCACTCCCTAGCTTCTTGTTACTGGCTGTCCAAAGAGACTGTGCCAGTTCTCCCCCTGCATCTTGGTTCTTTATCAAATCCGTGTCTCTCCACCACATCTTGAACCCCATTAGTCCACAGATTTCAAGTCCCAGTCACCCTACCCGACTCCTCATCCAATCTCAGTCTTTCCCTAACCCACTGATTTCAGTCCACCTCCATTTCTTGTTAGATGCTGAGTCCTCTGGCCTAACCAGTACCAGTCTTCCCACCATGCCAATTCCCAGTCCAGATACCCTCTTCCCCCTACCACAAACCTTGGGTCCCATTTTCCCCAACCCCCAAGCTTCTGTTCCAACCCACAAGCTTCTGTTCCAACCTATTCCACCCCTCCCGGTGTTTGTCCAGCACATTCAAATTAGTCAGCACCCTCCTCCACATTGCCTGGGCCCCGAAGAATGGACTTAGACAGCATAGGAGAGGCAGTCTCCTGGCTCTCAGTTCTGACCCCTATCAGCTCAGAGCTACACTTTGAATGGCAAAAGGCACACCCCCGACACAAAGGTAATCCCCTTTCCACATTTCATGTCCTTGCTCTAATACACAGGGGCAGTAGAGCTTCTCAAAGAAAAAGCAAGCAGAAATTTGGAACATAGGCAAAACAATATATTTTTCTCTTACTTGTTCTTGGGAATTAATGAACAGTTTTGACTGACATTTTCAAAAAATCAGTCTGAGGCATGTAAAATTTCTGTTTAAATGGTTATTATTTGGAAAAGTTTAAGCAACTGAAAACAGAGTCTTCATGGGAAATGTCTGGCAACCTTAATAGACAATGCTACCAGCTCCACTTATTATAAAAAGCAAGAATGATTGACACATAATATTTAAAGATATTTTTACAATTCTGTTATTCTTCTGTATGACTGAGTCCTGCTAGGTTTATATGGGAGACTACAGTATACAGTATATACCTACTTTTAATATGGGAGGCAAGTTAATACTGGCTTTTGTGACTCCTAAGAGAAAAAAGGGTTTAACTGACACATTTTACTTTCCTATGTCTATGAAGTGCAAAAGAAAGTTAATGTGGGATAGGTTTCCAGTTGGTTAGGGACCCACAAACAACCCACACATCACCTCCTCATGGCCCAGTGTATTATGCAGCATATTAGCTCCAGTTTCTGGGTTCAGTCTTCTAAATGTGTGCAGTAAAATGGCACAGAATTCTGCAGCAAAATGGGAACTGGTATTATGGCAAAAATGTTAACTGATAAAAAATAATTTGAAAATCTTAAATATTATTAAAATAATTAAATTATCTATCTATAATCACATTATCTATCTTCATTGTAGCTTAGCATCTCCATTGGAGGGGCTAGATGTTCTCATGACCCACAGGAGTTAAAATGAGATCTTTGGATGGCAGCTGGACTCACCTCCAAGCCTCCTCCAGCTCCTTCAGCTGCTTAATCTCCCTTTACTACAGCTAGCCAGAGAGTCTTTCAATGGTTCTAGTGCTGTACAGGAGCAAACCCAACCCAAATGGCATACCTCATGAGCTGCAACACACTGCTCACTATCAGTTCAGCAAAGACACCACTTCCATTTCCTCTGAGAGAAGCTGATGTCTGGGAATGCATGTGTTCCTGGGACAGATCTTCACTGTCCTTACCACAGATCTATATTTCAGAAGAGCCTCCCTCTTACTGCAGCTCTTTCAAAAGGCAGCAGCCTGGGAGCACGCACAGAATATTTTCATGAGGAAGATTCAGAACAATGTCCAGAAGGCAAAGTTGTAATGTAGATAAAGTAAACAATTATGCCACAGCTTGTACAAAAAGATAAAATACAGAGCCATTTGCATATGGTCACACTCTGGAAAATGAATCCTGTTGCCAAATTCTGCTGTGATTTATGTGTGAGAGCTGAATTTGGCCTTATAACTTCAAAGCACCATTGGGTTGGATCTGCACCATGTCTGGTCTACTCCTCAATACCATCAGGAAAAGCAGAGTGGTTTCACACTGTGACAAGTACTAAGCAGATGTATATGTTTAACTGTAACGGGGCCAACTCATCACTCTGGCACCTCCTGCTGGCCATTCTTGAGATTAGCTTTGCTAGTCAGTGCACCCTTCTCTAGTGGTGCTTCGTCCATCCTCTCGTTCACTCCTGGATCCACATCTCTCTTGGGACCATGGCTTCCTCTTCATGACATGGTCCTCCATGTGTGTCACAATCGGTGCTCCCCCCTTCCAGGGACTGTCTGTACAATCCTTGTCCAGCCACTTCCTTCAATGGCGACTGCGGCCTATGTCTGGCCACTTCCCCAGTGGCGAGGATGGGAGTGGAGACACCCGGACCTGCCAACTATGATGGGTCCTGGCCCAGGGACCCTATAGAAGGCAGCCACTTGCTGCATCCCTGCCAACTCCTCAGTTCATTTTCCTAGGCCACCTCCCCATGGCCTTCAGCACCCTCTCCACCCTTGCCTCAGGGCCTCAGCCTGCAAATCCCTGCAGCCAGTCAGGAGTAGTTCTTAACTCCCCCAGCCCCTGCCTACAGCATTGCTGTGTCCAGGGTACCAGCTGTCTTCAGTCCTCAAGGCATCTAGTCCTCCCTTTTTGAGCTCCAGGGAATGATACTGTGCTCTGCCCTGCAGCTCTTCCTATATGGGCTTGCTTGGCCCTGTTTGGCTGCTCCTCTCAGCCAATCTCTAATTGACTACGGCCTGCATAGGGTCTCTAGCGCTCCATTAATCCCTTATTGGCCAGAGAGGGGCAGGCACAGTAATGAACTACTATGGGAGTTTCCCTGACTAAGGACAGAGTAAAATATGAATAAGACCCTAAATCAGCTGCAGCGATAGTGCCAATCTTTTATTTGTCGTGAAATAACGGTAGCTGCAACTGCTTTTCTGACAATATTTTTTCTTTATATGTGCAGCCTTGCATGGCATTACCACAACTTGCATCCTTGGAATTCATTCTGAAATATAGCAGTGCGTGTGTCCAACTACTTTGCTCTTTTCACACAAGTCATTCCCTTTGATCAATTATTCAGGCCAAAGATCTGCCCTTTATTACACAATCCACTTTTACTCAGTTATCCATTACAATGTACAAGGTGCATATCACTGGTCAGTCAGCGAAAAAGTCACCAAAGCACTATCACACCTACACATAGTGCGGGAAACTGCATTAGTTTTTTCATGCTATGGATTTTCGTATAATAGCACTTCCTCTAATGCTTCCTACTAATTTCACAATAAATTACTTCTGAGACTAACTGCCTCTATTTCACTTTGCTATCTGATGAATCTCAACAGCCACTTTTGCAAGTACACCAGAAAACAAGACTTTCTCTCTTAAATAAGGAGAATCACATTTTGAAGCCTAGCATAACAAGTTGTGAACAGTTGGAGAAACATACCTATCTTATTTAAATGTTTGCGCTAAATGAAAACACACACAGTCAGAGAAAACAGGATGGCCAGAGTGAGCAGACATGATGTGCTGAGCTAGCTGTTAAAAAGGAGTAGCAAGGACTAAACTTAGCGTAACTTGAGTACATGCTTAATGCTAGTCTCATATCAGCATCTAATCAGAAAGCAAGTAATGAGCCATATTTCTGAATGCCACAGGCCTCTAATTAGCCATCACTGGAGGTAAAAGTCCATACCACAAAAGTCCTTGCCCATACCCCAAATTGATTATTCAGTGTTTACATATCCCCGGAAAGAAAATACTGCGTATTTACTCAATCCCAGCCTAACATGAATTTTCCTCCTAATTAAAGTTGATCTACAAGACCAACAAGAGGTGTTCTTTAAAATTATCATAAAACACTGTGTCATTATACATAATAACAAATATAAAATTAAGTGATAACATTTCACAGAGACAAGTAGCAAATACTACTTCTTTACCCCATAATTTCCAAATGTAAGAGACACTGATATTTTTAAAAATCTTTTATGAGAGCTGTAGATTTCATCATTCCATAATCTTCTTGGAGGAAAGGCCATCTTTCTTGAGTGATATGAACACATAGTAGGCACTACTGCAGATAAACAGGACCAACAGTTCTTGCCTTGACACACTGAGCAGCAGAATGGATTTGGCATCCTAGTGAATGCACACCAGGTATGTCACAAAGGATTGCCTAGTCTACCAGAAACCCTATCTCGAGATGACTATGCTAGGACCAACTTGCATTCCTGTTTATCCCAGAATTCCCAGTCAAACAGGACGTAGCCCACTATTCCCACAGCATTCCATTTGAACTGTAAATGTTTCAACCGTGAACAAGGAATACTTTGGCCTGATGATCCAATACAGGTTTTTATGGCTGGTGGGGGGTTTTGTCACATTTTTGCTTGATTTTGGAGGGGTGTGGGGGGGGGGAGTTGGGTATATTATACTTTGTGCTCACTGTGGGCCTGGACCTATGAGATGTGAGGTCAGTGTGCCTAACACCTCACACAAGGAACTTTGCATAATTCACAGATAGATCGAGAATCAAGAGAGAGGTAGAGTTTCAGCTTTTTTATCCATGCAGTATTTAATTTTTAAAAATCCACAAGACTGTTTGAATGTTAACTCAGTGTAGGCTCCAATTCAGCAAAGTACTTAAAACATATGATTAGTCCCATGGGTCTATGGGCTGCACATGTTTAAAGTATGTACTTAAGTGCTTTGCTGAATAAGGGACTTAATTAGCAAACAGATTTGTTAACTGCACTTTTACGCAAGTATGTTTTCAGTCACTATGACAACTTCTTAACTATACATGTTAAAAAAAGTACTAGTTTTCCAAACTCTTTCTCTTCTGCACCCAAATAAAAGATTTTTAGCTGCTGTGGGCATGTAGGTTTAGTTTTGTCAGACATATGGCATTTTTGAGGGAGTATTGCAAATGAGGATTTTTTTTCTTAATGCTTTTGAAAATTAGACAGTTTTCACAGTTTTATCTTTCCATTTTATTGTATAACTATATCACATTTACTATAAAAAAATTTTAAAAGAGAGAAATACAATTAAAACAGTCAGTCCACCTATGTAAGACAAAAATACAAACAAAATAGCTTGGCAATCACTCAGTAAATATTTGGAGGCAACTGTTTAATAATGTAGCTATAAATGTGTCAGCTCAAAGTAAAAATGCAGTGTAGAATGGTATATTGGAAGGACAATGAAACAGAATCTATCTTCATTTTCATCATACATAATGTGCAATTAAAGCCTGCTTATGTAGTAAGTATAACAGCTGCTTTGTTGCTTCAACGTGAGGTTGATTATTACATGGCAATAGCTTAGAGTTTAAATGAGAAATCAAATTGATTAGCATATAATTAGAGATAAACAAGCAGGCTCATATAAAATCTAACCTCATGCTAGCATTGTCTGTTCAGATAAATAGGGCTCAAACTGAGCTTTCCATTTAAAAACATAAATTGGACTTAGAAAGCTGAAAATTGCTCTATCTCCTGGCTTTCAGTGATATGATTCAACATATTTGATACTCTGTCATTGTGTACTGACATTTAGAGCACTGAATACCAATATGTACTATGACAAAGCTATTTTTGCACTGTTCCTTCAATTTGAGATACGATCAGTCTGCTGAACTTTACATTTGTGACTCAAGCTAAAGCCTTTCACCTACTATTATAATAAGAAAAAGCTTGATGGCTTAATGGATAAAGCACTGACCTTTCACAGTCCACATTCTAAGCACTAACCCCCAGTGAATGGTCATCCACATTGCAAAAGCAGACACACAATTCCATACAATCAACCGTTACTATTCTATGGAGACTGAAGCCTAACCTAGCATAGAAGGTGCATATTATACACTCATAAGACTACTTTACTGCAATAAGACTGCTGATTTTTTTGGTTTTTAGATAATACAGCATTGTTCTGAATTGTAACCTTTACTTTAACATTTGCAATAACAACTCAGCTCATCATTTTGAATTTTACCTAATTTTAATGTAGAATTTTCATTTTGATTTGAAGAGAAACTTGCAATTAGTCTGTGCAGCTAGCTGTGGGCTCAATTTTGCAAGGTGTTGAGCATTCTGGTCCTGATGCAGCAAAGCAATTAAGCATGTTATATTTGACTTTGAGCACATTAAAACTCCTATTGATTCCAGTTATACAACTCAGATGCTAAAAGTTAAATATGGCCTTAAATACTTCGCTTCATCAGGACCAGACTTGTCAGCAACCTGCAGGATCAAGCTCTATATATGAGCTGAGGTATTTTTGTTTATTGTTTTGGAAAAACAAAGGGCAAGGTACCACCATAGTCTGTATGTGCGCTGCATAAGACAGAGAAAAAGAGAAAATTGCAGTTTCTCCAACACAGCAGCAAAAAAGCCAGAATTTTCCTAACTGACTCAGAATGGCAACAGAATGTGTATATTGTAGTTATGCGCCAATTAGTGTACTGAAAACATGGCATGATAATCAAAGTAGGTAAAAAAGAAAAGTCAAGGATTCTCTTTTCAGGGTCAAGTTGGCATTCTCAGTGCAATAAAAATGTGCAGTTGGTGCCACTACTGACTGGAGAATGTTTAATACGTTGAATGAATAGGTCAGCTCAAACCCTATGCAGCAATTAAGTCCCACTAATTTAAGTCTATTTTCAATGGGAGGTAAGTGGTGTAGGCTTTGGGGTGACCTGCTACCCAAGAGCAAAATTAATCCTTTACCCTTCCTGGTTTAATGTAATTTCTGAGACAGATGCTTTAAAAATGAACTGCATTTCGGCGTTGGGGGGGGACACTACTTCTTATTGGGAAAGGTATCACCTTAGACTTCTATAAAAACTGGTTTCATCATAAATTACTGCTGATAGAATTTCTATCAAGTGTCAAGCAGAGTTGTCTCCAACTGACCAAAGTTAGATTATAGATCTCAAGTGTGTTATTTCATTCCACAAAGCAACTTAGCGAAGCAAAGAGAACCTGTCAGACTTAGAGTTTAAATGGAATCCATTATATATATATATATGAATATATGCACACACATATATTTGCAGAAAATGGACCTGACCAAGGAAGTATAAACCAATTTAAGAGACGTTTGATCAGATAATATAAGAAGTACAACTGAAGGTACTCCTACCGACTGTGTTTCTATATTCTGCTTATTTGGTTTAAATATATGTAGTTTTGTCCTTGTAACTCAGTCAGAAAAAGAAAACACTTGTTGACCATACCTTAAAATGTTGTTTAAAGTCTCAAACCACCTATAAAGTGTGTGTATACAAAATAATTACTATGTTTTAAAATCCTAGCTTCATTCACCTCCCTCCTAGGGTTTATAAATTAATCTGTGGGGGCTTTAAACTGGGGAGGAAAGATGGACTCTAGTTTCACTTTGATTAACTGAAACAATTGAATAGTTAAAAATCAACCTAACCTAACCTTTTTGTTAAAAATTAGCAATAGCTGGTGGGAAATTTTGTGGCCCACTATTATTAAGTGAGCAGTTTTGTTTGAGATGGCATGTGTATTATTGATGTTCAAGATGCCATCTTTTGTTATTAATAATCTCACCAACTATAACTTAATCTTTAACCTATCATTTTTTTAAGAAGATTATTGGGAAAGAATTATTGGAGAAATTCCACTTGCAACTTGATCACAGATGCTGCTTGCACCAGTGATAGGGCACAGGACTGGGACTCAGAAGACATGGGTCCTATTCATAACCTGCTGGGTGACCTTAGACAAATCATCATTCATCTCTGTGCCTGTTTCCTCACCTTTCCCTTTTCTCTATGCCATTTGTAAGCTTCTCACGTCATGGACCATCTTTTACTATGGATACACCTGCACTCAAACAGGAGGTATAATTTTGAGCTAACATAGTCAGATTGTACTAGCTTTGATTGAGCTAGTGCACCAAAAATAGAAGTATAACTATGGTGGCACGAGCAGTAGGACTGGCTAGCTACCTGAGTACCTTTGGTCCCACACTGCAATATACTTGGGGTGGCTAAGCCATCTTGCTACCTGTTGTACTGGGGCTACAGTTCTATTTTTAATACAGTAGCTCAATCAAAGGTAGCATGTGTACATCTAACCCAGCTAGAAATTATACCTCCAGCTTGAGTATAGATGTACTCTATGTGTCTGTGCCTTGGTTGAGGCCTCTAGGTGAAACTGTACTACAAATAAGGACTTTGATCACTTCTTTAATTTTATTGTCCCTATGGATATAGTTGATAGATATGGATATGATAGATATGGATTGGAGTTTTGGAGATTGTATCTGTGGGTCATCTTCTTGACTGATCGTCTTCTAACAGTTGACATTGGTAAAGTGTTCATGTGATTTTATTATTTCTATTAGTGTTCTTCAATATCTTACACCATGAGCCTGTGTGGATTCATTGGAGTAGTTTTGTAACAACAGACTGGGCTTGTATTTCAATCCAAGAAATCCAAACATAAGTTAATTGGTGCTCTCTTTCCATGAGTTCTCATCTATGGTTGCATAGAATTCTATCTTTTCATGCTCTGATAATTTCATATGTACCTTCATTACGGCAGGTAACCGCTAGACTTTGATCTAAACATCATCCATGTGAAAATGGCTCTTATATGTCGCGCGACCATGAGCTAATTCAGTTCAAACTAAATAGAAGGATAAACAAAAATAGATCTGTAATGAGGGTCTTTGATTTCAAAAGGGCTAACTTAAGGGAGTTAGTTGGGGAACTGGACTGAAGAACTCATGGATCTAAAGGTGGAGGAGGCTTGGAATTACTTCAAGTCAAATTTGCAGGAACTAACTGAAACCTGCATCCCACGGAAGGGGAAAAAATGTATTGGCAAGAGTTGTAGACCAAGCTGGATGAGTAAGCATCTCAGACAGGTGATTAAGAGAAGCAGAAAACCTACAAGGAGTGGAAGATGGGAGGGATCAGCAAGGAAAGCTACCTCTTGGAGGTCAGAACATGTAGAGATAAAGTGAGAAAGACCAAAAGCCAAGCAGAGTTGAACTTTGCAAAAGGAATTAAAACCAACAGTAAAAGGTTCTATAGCCATATAAATAGGAAGAAAACAAAGAAAGAAGAAGTGGGACCACAAAGCACTGAAGATGGAATGGAGGCTAAGGATAATCTAGTCATGGCCAAATATCTACACAAATACTTTGCCTCCATTTTTAATGAGGCTAATGATGAGCTTGGGGATAGTGGTAAGGTGGTTAATTGGAATGAGGATATGGAGGTAGAAATTACCACATCTGAGGCTGAAGCCAAACTCAAACAGTTTAGTGGGACTAAATTAATGGGGCCGGATAATCTCCATCCAAGAATATTAAAAGAGCTAGCACATGAAATTGCAAGTCATTAGCAAGGATTTTTATGTATGACTAGAGAATTGCTAATATAGTTCCTATTTTTAAGAAAGGGAAAATAAGGGATCCAAGTAACTATAGGCCTTTTAGTTTGACCTCAGTAGTATGCAAGGTCTTGGAAAAATTTTTGAAAGAGAACGTAGTTAAGGACATTGAGGTTAACAGTAATTGGTAAAAAATACAACATGGTTTTACAAAAGGTAGATTGTGCCAGAACAACCTGATTGCTTTTTTTTTTTTTTTTTAGAAGATAGATTTTTTTTAGATAAAGGGAATGCGGTGGATCTAATTTATCTAGATGTCATTAAGCCATTTGATACAGTTCCACGTGGTTAGATTGGAAAAGATGGGATTAATATGAAAATTGAAAGGTGGATAAGGAACTAGTTAAAGGGGAGACTGCAATGGGTTATACTGAAAGGTGAACTGTCAGGCTGAAGGGAGGTTACTAGTGGAGTTCCTCAGGGATCTGTCTTGGGACCAATCTTGTTTAACTGTTTTATTACTGACCTTGGCACAAAGAGTGAGAATGTGCTAATAAAGTTTGCAGATGACACAAAGTTTGGAGGTATTGCCAATACACAGAGGGATCAGGATATCATACAGAAAGATCTGGATGACCTTGTAAACTGGAGTAATAGAAAAATGATGAAATTTAATAGGAGAAAGTGCAAGGTCATGCATTTAGGGACTAATAACAAGAATTTCTTTTATCAGATGGGGACGCATCAGTTGGAAGTGACAGAGGAGAAGAAGGACATGATTATATTGGTTGATCACAGGATGACTATGAGCCGCCAATGTGATGTGGCCGTGGATAAAGCTAATGCGGTCCTTGGATGCATCAGACGAGGTATTTCCAGTAGAGATAGGGAGGTGTTAGACCCGTTATACAAGGCGCTGGTGCGACCTCATCTGGAATACTGTGTGCAGTTCTGGTCTCCCATGTTTAAGAAAGGTGAATTCAAACTGGAACAGGTGCAGAGTAGGACTCCTAAGATGATCCAAAGAATGGAAAATCTTCCTTATGAGAGGAGACTCAAAGAGCTTGGCTTATTTAGCCTTATCAGAAGAAGGTTGATGGGAGATATGATTGCTCTTTATAAATACATTAGAGGGATAAATACCAGGGAGGAAGAGGAATTATTTCAGTTCAGCACCACTGTGGTCACAAGAACTAATGGATATAAACTGGCCATCAGGAAATTTAGATTCGAAATTAGATGCAGGTTTCTAACCATCAGAAGAGTGAAGTTCTATAATAGCTTTCTCAGGGGAGCAGTGGGGGCAAAAAAACATAGCTGGCTTTGAAACTGAGCTTGATGAATTTATAGATGGGATGGGATGACGGGACAGCCTAACTTGGCAATTGATTGAGCTTTGACTATTTGTGGTAGATATGCCAATGTCTGTGAGAGGATGTTAGATGGAATGGGTTCTGAGTTATTATAGAATTCTTTTCTGGGTGTCTGGATGGTGAGTCTTGCCCACATGCTCAGAGTTTAACTGATTGTCATTTTTGGGGTTGGGATGGATTTCCCCCCCAGAGCAGATTGGTAAAGGTTGGGGGTTCCTCTGTAGCATGGAGCACGGCTCACTTGCTAGTGGATTCTCTGTACCTTAAAGTTTTTAAACCATTATTTGAAGGGTTTAATAACTCAGTTATAGGTTAGAGGTTTATTACAGGAGTGGGTGGGTGAGGTTCCTTGGACTGCATTGTGCAGGAAAAATCAGACTAGATGATCATATCAGTCCCTTCTGATCTTAGAGTCTATGAGTCTCATTCAGATCTATATCTCATTTTGTCACACCTGCAGTTCCTTCTAGAACTTTGCAGAAGTTGAAATTTTTGGATGGGAATTAACTACTTATGCTCATTGAAGAGAAAGGAGGAACAAAGGTGATGGTAGGGGAATGGATTTAGAGGACTAGGAGTGGATGATCAGTGCAACTTCTACCAAAGATACTAGGTACAGCCTCTGTCAATCAATTTGCTCTTCTGAGATCATTCTAGATACATCACTGCCCCTAGGTTAGCTCATAAAGGCTATGGCACAAAGTGCCTTTTTGATCTTTTTCTCAAATGCAGAATTTACCACAGTAATCTATATCTTTGTACCTTCAAAGCTAGATTACTGAAATGGGATTTATTGGGGGCTACCCTTGTAAAGGATTCAGAAGTGCAGCTAGTACTTTATACAGAAATGCTGCACGCTCTGCACTGGCTACCTGCTTACTTCATGGTGCAGCTCAAAGCTTTGGTAATGATCTATCCAAAAAGTATGAACTGGACTATCAGCTATGCAATCTCAGAGTCTAATCATCCTTCTCTCACATCATTCTGGAGATGTGATTTGGTGAGGCATGCTCATTGTCAGTTTGGGGGTTAATCTCCCCCCCATTAAGTGACCTAGCAATCCCAGCAGAGGGCTCAGAACTGTGTCTCCTTTAGCAGTCCTCCTGATCTTAAGTTCGGGAACTAATCATTTCAAATTTTCAGAGCCAAATCTTGAAATCCACACTCAATTTCTACCTACTCAAGCAAAACTCTCAGTGAAGCAAGTGGAAGTTTAGATATGTGAAGACTTGGACCTCTGCTTATCCAACAAAAAGTTAACTATTTTCATTAGATGTATGGAAGAATAGTTTTAGATACACGTAACTAAGTACCGAAAATAGCATTGATGCATTTTATTCTGAGAGGAGAAAATAGTATCCAAAGATTTACCTGTTTTTTATTTTCACTTGGACAATAGTAACTTTGTGTGTTTTCTTTTCACAGTGTTGATTATGGTATGCTATTATCCCAGCACCTGCTTGCTCGTATCCAGGAGGGTCAATGGTCTTTCTCAATGGTGTAGATTAAAAATAAAAATCTCAGCATTGTCTTTCATAATAATAGTTGACCTTCTGGAAAAGCACAGCATTTGCTTTTGAAAGTGATAAAGCAAATATGTGTCTATTCAGACGTGATTAATCCATTTAGATTGTTTGAGTTATGAGAGTCATACAGCATAGACACAGGTCACTCCAAGTTGTACAACCCTTCTTAATTCAGAGCACTGACCTGCCAGGTTTGATCTTTCTGCCATGACACTCCAGGGAGAGGTTAAAGCAATCACCAATTGAGCTGATATTTTCAAGTATATGTCAGTATAAAGGTAAAGATGTATTCACTATACATAAGATATACTACAGAGATTTTAAAACCATCTTTAAGGATTTTTCTAGCCTTAGCATTTGAGGAGGAGATCTTCAAAGACATACATGGCAAGTAAGCACCCACCCCTCATTTCAATGCAAGTTGGGCACCTAATCTCCTCTTTTATATAAAACACTTTCAGAGAATTCCACTGCAGAAGGAAATGTACATTTGATGACTCCTGTTCTTTCAACCATTCATAACTGGAATGAGAGAAATCACAAAACAAAAGAAACCAACTGTTGTCATAAATCTGAATCCTCCCGCAACAACGCCAAATTGCAGAGTGTAGAAATGACATGTGTCATCCATGGGGCTTCTACTCCAGACTTTAATGACAAATTAATGTCACTGTCAGGCATATGGCAATGGGATTAAAGAACCACAAATACAATAACTGATGTTCAAAATTCAGTGATCTACTGTATTTATGATAGCTGAGTTTTACTGCTACAACCCCTTTAGTAAAGCATTAATAATATTCTGATATCTTAAGAACACAGAATGTTTCTGAAATTCCTTGCCCTTCTCAATGAAGACAATAGACAGCTGCATGAAATCCACTAATTGATTATTTCCTAGTCTTACAGAGCTTCCTGTTAGGCCTTTGATGTCACTCAGAAGGAAAACACAGAATGAAAAGAGAAACCTTGACAACTCCCCACACAAAGTAATGAAGATGCAGAGTTTCCATCTGATAATTTACTTATATTCTTTTATATAACCTAGCACTGCACATGAACTTTTTTTGCAGCTTTAGAAATGGCTGTGTTTCTGTACAATACTCTTATGCCCTGGGCTTAATTATCTGACTATATCATGGAGATGTGAGTGTTCAGCTGAGAGTTCCAAACCATATCACATTTGCACTTTCCTTTCAAGGAATTGGAGGGGATGGCAGTTTCATTTTATGAAGTCAAAATATATGACAAGAACCATTGTCTTCCTCCCCACAAGGACTACCCTCTTCTATTTTGTTCCTAGATTTCATAAGTGGTAACCCAGGGAAAAGTGTTTGCACTTTCCCCTCCTTTGCAAATGCTCTCTAGTATTATACATAGGGAATGGTTATATTAATAGTATTGTAAGCAAGTAGGAATTCCATCCCACAAAGAGGGGGAAAAATTGCTGGGCTGAAGCAACGTGTGTAGGATTGTGTCAATACATGGAAGAAAATAGGGCCGGTTCTCCTACATCATACTAACAGCTCCTTGCCTTTCAACCATGAATAGCTGTACTCTTTTGAGGATGCCAGTATGTCCCATGCACTTTTCTCCTGTCAAAAAATTATACCAAAATGCTGAATAGTAGATATGCCCCTCTTTCCTTAATTGTTTGCAGTGTTACTGGAGCCAGGGTAGTCCCAGGATATGAGAGAAAGACAAGACAGGTGAGATAATATCGTTTATTGGACAAAATTTTGTCTCTTTTACCAACAGAAGTTGATCCAATAAAATACTACCTCTTGCACCTTGTCCTTTCCTTATTAGTTTTGCCTTAGTTCAATAGTTGTGATCAATAGGTTCACTACAATGACTAGCTGAACTATTGAACACAATGTTTCTTTCAGGTGACCCCATACAGTTTCTATGGGACTGAGATCTCTAATCAGCAGATCAGGAAAAAAAATAGCTACTCTACAGCCCAGTACAGAATTGGACACAATATAGTTTTGGAGGTTATTAGGGTATTATATCCATGGGCTACATCTAAAGGTTTACAAAATTTATTTAGGATTATTGTGCTTAATTTTGCAAATATATTACAGCATGGTATTATCAATGGATCACCTTTCTCCTTACAACTGCAATTCTCCAGCTGCAGTCTTCATAATGGAAAACCTGTTAGTCTCTCACAGTGTAACTCGGTATATTGTCCAATTAAGACCAGACTGGGGTGTGTCTTGGGACCAAACTAGCTTGCACTAAAAATTCTGCTGCAGACGAAGATCCAGGGAAGGACAGAGGCAGCAGGGGTCTGGAAAAACTCCAGGCTGTTGATCCATTTACAGCTCGAATCAGGAGCCTTTTAAAGTAGAAAAGGACAGGCCTCCCCTCACTCAGCCAACCAGGTCAAACTCTAGACATGAATCCAGCATGTCATCTGCCTGATCTCTCATGGTGGGAGAGGGAATATCCTGAGAGGAAGGTAAATGTCTATGAGCTTGTCCTACAGACAAGAAAAATTAGATCAGATTTTTTGGATTATTCCTGTAGAGCTCAGAGGAGCGTTGGAAAACCTGCTTCCCAAAAGAGATGCCTGAAGAGGAAGGATCCCAGGAAAGCGACATTTGGTTTCTTCAGTTTTACTGGAAGTTTTGTTTAGATATTAGACTTTGCCATCAACATGGGGTGGACCTGGGAGAGTTGATTTAAATGGCCAACTGAGTATGATCGGATCTGAGCTCCAGTCTGCTAAACTGGTATGGGGCCACTTCTTTATTATGATGGATTTAAGTAACTCATGATATTTAGGATGCAGAAGAGGAAAGGTGAGCTGCACAATGTGCCATGAAGTCTTTATATAGTTTTATGCATGCTAGCTGTAAAAATCAAACTGCAGATATTATGACTGAACATCTATCCTTCCTCAAAATCAGTTCACTAAGCATTTGGAGGCTGGGTGCAGGTGTCAAGGACATTACTGTGCTACCATTATTATATGCAACATACCCTCATCCATGTAGAACTTATATCAATGCTTTGCCTGATCCATCCTTTTCTCTTTATTCCTGCCCTCAATTAAAATGCAGTGCATATTAGTCAAAAGACAGAGAAATACATAAGATACTTGTGCTGTTTTGTTCTGAAACCATAAAAGGCCATGGTAGGAGTTATGCTGGGAGAGACGTGTAGAAGAGGAAAAAGTTAAAAGCTGGACAAGTAGTCAGGCCTAAACTACAGGGAACGGGTTTAAGGTAAAGACAAATCTTGTTTCTGCTAAATTAGGGGTGAATTTTTAGTTAGTTTGTTATCGCTTTTCTTTTCCTCCCTCCCTGGCCATCTGCTGGGAATAGGACTAATTACTATTACTGAATAAGGCTTTGGTGGGAAGAAAACTTCGTTTTTCTTCTCCCCCAGTAAGCCTCTACTTCAAAGAATGTTAGTGTAAAATTTATAGGTGATGTGCCTGACCTCTGTATGGTAATCCTGTAAACAACATACAGGGGCGGGTATAATTATATTCATTATGTAGTTAATAATCATTTTATAGGTGTCAATGTATCCAAATAAGGGTCTACGGGGAGTTGCTGAAAATGTATACATTTACATAATGTTATGGATAAAAGAATTGTAAAGTAACCCCTCGTTGCTCACTCCCAGCATGGAGGTGGAATGAGCAGGCAATAAAGGATGCCGTCTCCTCAATTCGCCCCCAGGACAACCTGTTTGATTATTTCTAACAATATGCAGAGACACTTCTCACTTATTACCAACAATGACTTTGGGGGGAGGGAAAAAGGAAACTATGAAGCTCTGTGCTTTTCCTATACTTTCAACAGAGAATCACTTTTCTGGTCTCAGTTTACTTCTGAGAAGAATGTCCACCCTGAAATAGTATGAGCAAATGTGAGATCCTCTGGCACCTATGCACCATTTCATGGTTATGGATGCTGAGAACAGATTCAGTAAAAGAGTTGCAAGACATTTTTCTATTTGCTTCACACTACCAAATGGCGGAACTTTTTTTTGTTGAAACTACATACACGCGCACATGTGCCATAAGAAAGGCTTAGCCTAGGATCACTGACTTGCACCTCGAAATACTTTGGCAATTCAAATTATATTTGTCCCTGGAAAGGAGGGAGATTGTAGATACAAACCAAAATTGAGATTCCTTAGGGATGTCCATCTATCAAGAGGGATATGGTATGATGTGATCTAATACAAAGATTTTATTGGTATGCATTCGGAATGTCTGGATAAGGTTTTCGTAACACATTATGCTGTATTTTCTGTATGCCAGATATTTAAAACTTTACAAGATCAAAGCCTCTAATTATAAACTATTTAGGGAAGGGACCATGTAACTATTATGACTTGTACAGCACTCAAGCATTTTGTTGGGACTTAAAATAATAAATCAAATAAAACCATGTATCAAAGATTTGAAATTATGAACACTGGGGCAGATTCTAATCTGATGTAATTCTGCATAGCTCCATTTACTTTAGTGGAGGTTCACTAATTTACACAATTTGAGGGCATGGTCCAATGTTTTTCTCCTTTGAGTAAAAAAACATTTATTAAGGGTTTTTTTAAAATGAACAATAGTTCTTAGATGTGCTTAATTGTTTAAATAGGTAAATCAATTCCACTACCCCATTCCATGAGAATCTAGTGAGTTGTGAAAGCGTCTCAGCACAGTTCTTCCAATGCACTAACGTCCTAAATTGCAATACCTTTAATAGTACATTAGTGCTAAATCTTATTACAAAGTGTCCAATATCTCTGCAGGGGGAAGAAGAGATAAAAAACCCTTGAAGTAGTGTAGTCTAGTATATAGAGTACTGGATTGGGACTCAGGAGGCTTGGACTCTATTCCCAGTGGCCTGGTGGGTGTCTTTGGCATGTCACTGCACTTCTGTGCCTCAGTTTCCCTAACTTTAAAATGGAGATGATACTGACTTCCTTTGTAAACTATACCTACCTCATATTGATGTCTACTAATGAAAAGCACATATAAAACCAAGTTATTATTAGTATTTTTACTGTTATTCAACCAGGCCACTGAATAGCAAAATGTCTGTTTCACAGCTGCTGTTCAAAAATTAATGAAAGGCATCACGTTAACATTAAGTAATTCTTTAGCAAGGCTACAAGTACTTCAGAATGCTATCACTACCACATACATTGCAAATATTTTATATTTTCTTAATTGAATGCTTGAAAGTTATGGAAAATCCAAAGGATGGTAAGAAACTAATTATGTCTTGTATTAGGTTAGCCATTTGGGGGTCTGATATTCATGAAACTTGACTGGCTTTAATGGAGTTGTTCCTGATTTGCCCTGGTGCAAGGAAAATTAGAACATGGCCCTTTATCTTTGAAGGAGGAAACATGCTATGAGCTAGTCACCTAATCTGTAGGCTAAGATTCAATGGCATAAAGTGATCTCTTTTACCAAAGGAAGTTCTGTAATGTTGCCTCTCTTCTGCAATGTAACTGACTATATCTTGGGCAATATACAAAATGAGAGGGTAAATGTGTCTCTTCTATATAATGTTTACACATTTTTATGCATTATTGAAATCTCAAATTTAGTCCCTGACATACTTCATAAAAAATGAAATATATAAATATGGTTCTATTTTAAATCAGAATATTACTGTTTAAAAGTCCATGTAATGCTAATGAACATGATGGGCAATTGTTTGATGTTTTTAAACAAAAAATTAATATAAAAGCTAAATTATAATTAAACCCAAATCATTATAAAATGCAGAACAAAAAGATACATAAAATTTATCATTTTATGGGAATTTCCGGAAAGATCAAAGAAAATTAAATATAAAGCATCATCCATACAGCTAAGTATTTTTTCTCTATTTTCTACACCATGACATTCAAGAAAAGGATATTCATTTGTTCAGTAACACTATGATAAAGAAATGGCAACTATGAAAAAATGAGAATATTATATTGTGATCACCAGTCCTAAAGACTTTTTGATTGAGGTGAAAAATAACTGATCAGCTTGCTATGATAATTTAGAATGATAAGCTTAGCATTGTTAATAGAACTCAATCTATAACAGCTGGATCGCTCTGCAATGCACAAAGAGCCAACTCAATCAACTAGTCTTACATCAAAAAGAAATCAGCAATCAGGATAGTCCAAAAAAAAAAAAAAGCCGGGCTTTTCCTTTTAAAGGACAATTGGGAGAACTCCTAACTCCGAAGCTGAAATGCTGAAGCATTGTTAATATATACAAGAGAGGTTCTCTACTTCAGAAGCACAGTCTTCTTAATTGTAATCAACATGTTTGCATTTTAAACCAAAGAATTTTTGGTAGAATTCGATGTATGAAACACAACACATCCTGTATCATTTTAATCTGAAGTAAAAACTGCATCAACTACTTGATTGTCATTAAGTAGGAATGAAGAAGCCTAATGAACTCTGAGTTTTCATAAACTTCAATAAATATTTTTTGGTTTGTAGTATTAGTACAAGTTTACAAACCTTCTTGACATTTAATTTAAATTGAATTTTTAAAGGTTTTTCTAGCGGGAAATGTGGATTATACATCAGGGATAGGAAAAATCACTTGTGGTCATGTAATTAAAAAGACTATCATAATGGTTTACAAGGAGGTCAAATTAAGGTTCCACAGGCTACTTTAAGTTGGCATTTCTTAATTTGAATGTTAGACTTGCAACCTTAACATTCGTTTAAAACAGATTGGGGCTTTTGTTTACTTGTTTTTATGTAATACTCTATATATTCTGGGCTGTAAAGAGACATTACTCCATTGCAGTCAATGAAGCTATTCCAATTAATGTCATCTGGAGATAGGGCCCACTTTATAGAGTACACTACATAAGAAAAGCTGGTATACACATGACTGTTTTCTTTGGAATTTCTCTCTCCCCTTCTCTGCTCCTCCCTTATCTCCCCACTCCCAACATCTCTTTCACACAGAATGCAAGCCCAATTCAGAGTTTCAGTAAAGCTTTCGAAACCTACAACGTCTAATTTCAAATCACCTTGACCAAACTGGTTTAATTCACTCCTACCAATAGTAGTACTGCCAGTCAGGAACAGTCCGCCACTTGTATTCCACTGGTGCAATAAGAAGGATAAACTAGAGCAGAGGTAGGCCCAGCATCCAAGTCTCTACGCCCAAGTGCAGTGCACTCCGTGCTAATGAATTAGTGCTTATATCTTCCTATTCCAACTTGGAAAGTGGAAATCTTTACATAACTTAGTGTTGTAGACAGAGATGGTACCTATACACTGGTGGATATTATTTATATTATAGCAGTGCCTAGAGACCGCAATTAAGGTTGGGGCCTCACTGGACTAAGAGAAAAACAAATACATACTAAGAGTCCCTACACAGAAAGTTTACAATGGAAAATAGTCAAGGCAAGCATTATTGCCTCTTTATACAAGGGTAACTGAGGCACTGGGAGATGAACTGACTTGTCCCAAGTCGCATATGAAGAGAGTGGAAGACTAGAGAATTGAATCCAGATTTCCTGCACCCTAGTCCCATGTCATAACTGCAAGTTCAATCAACCCTCTCAAGATACAGGAGGCTTCTGTGTTCTGGCAGATCACCAGTATTTCACCATAAATGTCCTTCTGCCTTTTTCTACTGAGTTGTGTGCTGAGAAATTTTCTGAACGTTGCGGTAACAATTAGGTGCAACTCCCAAACATTTCCCTGAATGGACCAAAGAATTTATCAGAGCATTGGCAGGAGCTGGTACCATCCCAGAGGTATATTATAGCAACTAACAAGGACCAATGGAAGGGATGAATGTCACCTTAGAAGGGGTGATGGTTGATCAGACTGGCAGAAGACTGGCCATCACATAGGGTATTGGTTTGGTGGAGGGCACATACACACTTTCCTCTCCCCATCCCCAGAACACACACGGAGATCATACATGGGCAGGGGTGGGAAGAGTGGAGTGCGTGCTTCGCTCCAGTCACCTATTGGATAATTGAAAGGGGTGAGGAAGCATATTGACTCCAACAATCTCCCCCACCTCCATTTGTTTAATCATTCCTGGTCATGCAGCAGTCATTTTCCCTGATGAAACTGATCTGCCTTATAGCTGGTGTGTTTGTCAGACTGGGTTTCCAGACTTGCTGTGGATCTAACGAGATCATCTCTGGAATCAGGACCAAATTTCTTAAAAACTGGAGGCAACAGGGAATGGATTAATTGATGATTATCTGTTGTGTTCATCCTCTCTAAAGCACCTGGTATTGGCCACTGTCTGGAAACAGGATGCTAGGCTAGATGGACCATTGGTCTGACCAACTATGGCTGTTCTTATGAATATTTCCCTCTGGAAAATATTGGTAAGATGTGCAGTGGGGTTTTTCCTCCCACCTTCCTCCAAAGATCTTGGAAGCCTGGTAGGTGAAGATAATAAAGATAAAAGATATGTTTAAAAAAATAAATAGAGGGCAGAAGGAAATAAATGTCAATAAATATTGTGTCACTGCAAGTTACCAATGTCTAGTGATGGTAAGAGGCTTAAAGGGATCAGGTCCCTGGGGTAAATTTAAGCATGGAGGTACGCTTTATGTGGGGTAAAGGGAGACCTTACATCTGCACAGTCAAAGCTCCCTTCATCTGAATTTTCACCCCTCCTAACAGGGAGAGGGTGCTGGGATATAGTAGTGGGCTGAACCATAATGTCAGAAGTGATGTTTGGGTTAAGGGGACCATCCCTCATTCCTTAGTCATATGACATGCATCCATGTAACCCTTCATGGTATCCAATTAACGCCTGGTAGTTCAGGAACAGGTCAATCTCCAGCCTTTAACATTAAAGTTAGTAAAGTTGTGATCCTGCTGCTTTAAATCCATTTACATACTTCAATCTTCATTTTCCTGGGTGTCATTTTCTATTCCCTTCCCTTATGCTGTCTGGGTGGTAGTAAAGTTAACATGTAAACCTTGCTACTTGAAGTCATAATAAATCTTGAAGATAATTAATAACTGACAAATGTGGAGGACGTGCAGAAATTAACAAGCTGTTTCTTATTCTGTGGAAATCAGGGTAAACACCTACTTTATCAGGAGTCATGAGCATTATGAGCTCGTATTCAGCACTCTTTGGTCTTATGCTGACCATAATCGCATATTGAAACCATCTGGAATAATTTCAGAATCAAATAGATTAGCAGTAGCATCTTTCCTCTGTTTACTTCTTTGTTTCTGACATTCAGGTTAAAATAAAGGAAAGCACTTTGGAGATTTCAAGCACTAGAGTTTTACTTTATTATCTAAACACAGTAAATGATTCAAAGAAATGCTGAATGACACTTGGAAACTGACAAAGCAACATCCAATCTCATTTTAATTAGTACAGTCCTCAAATTGAATGGCAAGGAAGCTAGTATACACACAACAAATAAGACAGAATGAAATATGAAATCAGATCCTATAGCATATGTACATCCATTCTGTAGTTTATAGAAAATTAAATGCTTCACAGTATCATAAGTAAAACTTCCAAATGATTTGCCTTCCAAATATTGAGGTGTCAACAGAGAAAGTTTTCGAACTAAATGAAAAATTAAACCATAATAATTCTTCAGGACCACACAGTATTCCCCCAAGACTTCTGATGGAACTGAAATATGAAATGCCTAACTACTTACGGTCTAAATCAGCCATTGTACCAGATGACTGGAGGACAGATAATGTAACACCAATTTTTTAAAAAAGGTTTCAGAGGTGATCCTGGAAATTACAGACTGCCAAAATTATAGCCAAAATTCAGTACCAGGGAAACTGGTTAAAACTACAGTAAAGAATGGAATTCTTAATCACATAGATGAACACAATATGTTGGGAAAGAGTCAAGATGACTTCTGTAAAGGGAAATCATGCCTCCCCAATCTATTAGAATTCTTTGAGCATATCAACAGAAGTACTATAATACTTTACCAGAAATGTTTGTGGAATACCTGTGATCGGGTGTGCTCCCCGCACCAGCCCTGCAAGAGTGGAATTAGGCCAGGTAGGCCCAATCAGTTAATTAGCCTGCAAAGGCAGAGAGGAGTAGGAGGTTTAAGCTGGAGGCAGCTAATCAAAGGGAAGCTCACCTGCAAGGGACAGGTGAGGCTTCTACTAAAGTCTGGAAATTGGAAGCAGAAGGAGCTAAAGAGAAAGAAGTCTGCAGTCACTCCTGGGGAGAAGAGAGGTGTGTTGGGGGGGGAGGGAAGCTGCAGAGATGTGTTGCCTAAAGTTACTCTATGGAAAGTAGGAGTGATGAAACTGGCAAACCCAGAGGTGTGGGGAGAACCAGGAGGTATGAAAACGCTCAGAGAAAGGTAGCAAGGTGCAGGGAAGGGACCTTGGCTGTTGTGCAGAGGATCCCTGAGCTGGAACCCAGAGGAGAGGGTGGGCCTAGATTCCTCTGCCAGCCACTCTGGTCATGGCACTGTGAGGCAGTGAAGTGGGAGACTGCTGAAGCGCAGAAACCTTGATACCTTCCCCTCGCTTCCTCTCCGAGAAAGGGAAACCACAATAGTGACCTGGTTGGAAGGCTGAGTAAGGAGAAGACAGCTGTAGATCCTGAAAGTGAGAAAGGGGCTGCAGAGGTGAAACTGTTCAGGGTGTAACCACTGGAAGGGGTGTAGTTGTGACCAAGCTAAACCCCAGAATTACCAGGAGGAAGTACCATCCAGCAGTGAGTGGAGCAACCCATCACCCTCCACCCTCAGTGAGTCTTTAAGAACAGGTTATACAAATATCTGTCAGGGATGGTCTAGTTATACATGGTCTTGCCTCAGCACAGAGGGGTAAAGTAGATGACCTCTCAAATTCCCTTTCACACCTACTTTTCTAGGATTCTAGAATTGATATTGAGAGGAGAGTGGTTAATATGGCTTTTAAAAATGTGGATTGTCCCAGACCAACTGATCTCGTTTTTTTAGAAGATAACAGATATTTTTAGACAAAGGGTATGCAGTGGATCTAATTTACCTAGATTTCAGTATGATATTTGATACAGTTCCACATGGGGAATTATTAGTTACATTGGAAAAGATGTGGACTAATATGAAAATTGAAAGGTGGAAAAGGAACTGGTAGAAGAGGAGACTACAACTGGTTATACTGAAAGATGAACTGTCAGACTGGATGGAAGTTACTAGTGGAGTTCCTCAAGGATCAGTCTTGGGACCAATCTTATTTAACTTTTTTATTACTGACTTTAGCACAAAAAGTGGGAATGTGCTAATAAAGTTTGCAGATGACAAAGTTGGGAGGTATTGCTAATACAGAGAAGGATTGGGATATCATACAAGAAGATCTGGATGACCTTGTAAACTGGAATATTAGAAATAGGATGAAATTTAATAGTGGAAAGTGCAACATCATGTATTTAGGGACTAAAACATTTTTTCTATAAACTGGGGACGTATCAATTGGAAGTGACAGAGGAGGAGGAGGACCTGGGCATATTGAATAATCACAGAACACTATGAGGTACCAATATGATGTGGCAGTAAAAAGAGCTAATGCAGTCCTAGGTAGCATCAAACAACGTATTTCCAGTAGAGATAGTGAGGTGTTTAGTATTTTTATACAAGATGCTTGAGAGACCTCATCTGGAATATTGTGTGCAGTTCTGGTCCCCCATGTTAAAGAAAGACTAATTCAAACTGGAACAGGTGTAGAGAAGAGCTACTAGGATGATCTGAGGAATGGAAAACCTGCCTTTTGAGGGTAGACTCAGAGAACTTGGCTCACCTAACCAAAAGAAAGTTGAGGGGAAATATTATTTCTCTCTATAAATACATTGGAGGGATAAATACAAGGGAGGCAGAGGAATTTTTTAAGTTCAGCACCAATGTGGGTACAAGAACAAATGGATATAAACTGGCCATCAGGAAGTTTAGACTTGAAATTAATTGGAGGTTTCTAACCATCAGAGGAGTGAAGTTCTGGAATAGCCTTCTTAGGGGAACAGTGGGGGCAAAAAAGCTAGATGGCTTCAAAACTGAGCTTTATAAACTTATGGAGGGGATGGCATGATAGGACAGCCTAATTTGGCAATTGACTGATCTTTGACTATTATTGGTAAATATGCTCAATGGCCTGTGATGGGAAATTTGATGGGGTGGGTTTTGAATTACTACAGAGAATTCTTTCTTGGGTGTCTGGCTGATAAGTCTTGCCTACATGCTCAGAGTTTAGCTGATTGCCATATTTGGGGTCAGGAAGGAATTTTTTCCCAGGGCAGATTGGCAAAGGCTCTGAGGGTTTTTCACTTTCCTCTGCAGCATGGGGCCTGGGTCATTTTTTGGTTGATTCTCTGTACCTTGAATCTTTAAACTATGATTTGAGGACTTCAATAACTCAGTCACAGTTCAGGGGTCTATACAGGAGCATGTAGGTGAAGTTCTGTGGCCTGAATTTTGCAGGAGGTCAGACTAGATGATCATATTGGTCCCTTCTGACCTTAAAGTCTCGGGGCTGGTCTACACTTACCCGGCAATTTGGCGGCAGTCAATGGGAGTTACATAAGGTACGCAAAGTAGCTCGCATAATTCCTGTTGACTGCTGTGCTTCCCTTCTGCGCGCCATTTTCACTGCACTGCGCCAATGGGAACCATGTTCCTGTCGATGTAGTGCTATGCCACTTGAGGGGGTGGATTAACAGCATCGACTTCTAGATCAATTGAGCAGGTCTTCACCGACCACTGAATTCATCCAGATAGGTTGATCTGACGGCAGCAACTTTACCGCCGTCAGTGTAGATGTACCCTATGAGTAATATGACAGTAAATTAGTTATTCTTTGAAACAAAATAATCATCAATTGCCGGAACAGCCCACAATAAAAAGGAATATGGTTTCATACTTTGGACAATTCCAATGCATCAGAAGGTTCTGTAGACTTTGAAGCCTTCAGAAAGACAATGGTTTGGATAAGCAGAAGGTGATGCATAATCCATTACTATTGCAAGACATAACTTATTTTATTAGCTAAGATGTTAAGTAACAGCTGAGATAAAATACTGAAACATCTTTCATATCATACTTACGTGTCCACAATATGCTTTATAAAAGAATTAGATTGATTTTGTGGTAGTGCAATGACAGCTTGAACAAAAATGACAGTCCCTCCATGTTCAGCCATCGACACTTACCTGTTTTGTTTTGTTTGTTTGTTTTGACAGGAGAAATATGCACCTGGCACCACAGGAATGGAATGGCCTCAGTTTTTCCAAAGGCGTTTCAACCATTAAGTTTCACCTGATCAGCTACTGTACATCACCATAGAGATGCAAAATAGTTTATTTCTCATTTAACAGATACTGTTTATCACTCTCTCTTTAGCCCTTTCCCTGTAGTTTGCTTAACTTTATCTTAATGTGTAGGAATTTTTGTGTAGGAATCTAGAATTGAGTGCTACAAAGTGAGTCTCACAGACACCTGTAAGATATACAAATATAAAGAAATCAATATTTTCTGCATTTCAACAGAAAATCACCACAACTTATTTAGTGGTTGAAACAGGAACACATTATGTATAAAGTTTTTAAAATGGGTGTCCCCCTTCTGACATGTGGCAAGATTAAATTACTATGGTCAGAAAAATAACCATGAAAATGAATGGTTCTCTACAACAAAATCTGCCTTACCTAAATTTAATTCAAAGACAGCCATTAATTTCAATGTGCTACAGCAGGTTTAAAAGAAGTGTAAGTGCATCAAATGTCTAATGCTCATGGTTTGTCACTTACCTGTGACAACTTTCACAGCAATGCTTAAATTAGAAATCTAGCACTGAGTTAACTCTCATATTTCAATATAAACATAATAGCAAAAGGAGACTATGGCCAAGTTTAATATATTTGAATTTAAAAATGTTACATTTATTTACACACACAGCACAGTAGAGTCAGTCATTTAATGGGCCATTTTCTTATGCGTTTATGAGATATGCATAACTAGACTTACCTTTCAGAATTTTTTTTTTAAGTGATCTTTCAATAGTTGGGGAATTTTGATTAGTTATCATATTATATCTAAATTAAGATCCACTCTTTGGCTTCCTTTTCAGCATGTTATTGTTTACAGACTTCAGGTCAGGTAGAGGTATATACCAATAAGGACAATTACAGATAGGCACCCAGGATTAAAGAAGAGAGTATGTTATGAAAGGAATGGAAGGAATAAAACAGGAAAAAGGTGAAAACTAACAAATTTGAATCAAATACAGAGACAAACTTAAGAAGAGAGTTTTGCATAGACTGCAAAGTTTTTTCTGGGTTTAAATGCTTTTTCCCTTTGAAGCTTTCTTTTATCAACTCTCTTTTGTCTATGTATAAAATCCTTTTGTGCATACAATTTGAACAACACTGAAGGGATGACATAAACCAGTTAACTATTCACTCCTCCTTTCTGCTGTTTGGGAATTCAAGCACAATGATAGTACTGAGAGTAATGCAATAGAAATCATGTAGTCAAGCTTTCCTCTCATCCCATAGAACGGTCCTCTACAATTAAGATCCCACAAGGGGACTTGTGTTAAGAATGATTTAAGCTCTTAGCATAATCAGCTGTGCTTGACAGAATGCTTTTAAAGAGAGAGTTTTGTACATGGGATGGAGATAGGTTAGTTATTATGCAAATCTCTTGTTTGGCATATTTTATTGGAACAGGTAGCGAGAAAACATTTTCCCATAATGAATATATTGGTTATATATACTCTATAAGTAGGAGAATAGCATAGTCTAATGCACACCAGTGATCAGACAGTAGAGTATAGGGTATATTGTGATCATATATCTGAGTCATTGTATTATGATATGATTCATTAATTTCCTGGTTGTATTATTTTATTACACACACACACACACACAGTGTTTCATTGATCAGTGTTACATCGTTTATACTTGCCCGTACAATATAGAAAAATAAAATTCTGCACATATTACATTGTTTTACATGCTGAAAGGATACACTGATAAAGTGGTACCTTAATCAAGTCTAGGTCAGTAAGTCTGATCAACTTTACTCTCATTCAGAAATTTACTGCAGTAACTGAATTCTAGATCTGAGGCAGGAATTGTGCACTATATAGCACAAGAACCAAGTCCAAATGTTTTAATGATCATGAGAGGAAGTTGTCATATTCTGAAACTACATTTCAGTCTGTATATATACTCTCTCTCCACACACACACACACACACACACTTTATAATATGGCAACTCAGAAGGAAAAAAATCAGATAATTAACAGTACAAATCTTTGATAATAGGGGAACTGGCTATAAGGACTAGGCCTAAAAACTATGCAAGCTCTACCAAATATAAAGAATTGATCAAATTGCATAGGGAATCCAAACAGAACAATGACTGAGCTAAAACGGTTGAGCAAGAATAGAACAGAAATATGCTCAACTGCAGAAATATGCTCAGCAGATAAGCTCAATCGCAGGTTAACTGCTGGGGGTGAGCACCCACAGAACACCAGATGCGCTTAAGCAGGCTTCTGCAGGATAGCTAAACCACATAAAACTGTTTGACCATAGAGTGCTCAGAAAAGTAAATAAATACTCAGAGCAGACAGGGGTTCAGTGGTCTGCAGCCCGGCTCAAGATGGGGATGTCTACTCTTCAGTCTATCGAGAGGACACTAGTCCGAAGAAGCTTGCTAGCTCCAGATCCTAGAGACCGCCTGTTGAGGATGAGGGTTTTGAAGCAAGGATCCAGACCAGAGGCTGAGGCAGAGTCTGGCCATGAGTATAGCATATGGATAGTTCAGGAGTCTGTGGACTAAGGGAATCAGGGGGATTTAATTGAGATCTGAGGATCACATCTCCCCTAGGCAAAGTGTTAAAGTTCTCATAAGGAATAAAGGTTAATAGGAAATTAAGGGAAATAGTTAGGTTTGTTTAGGTTTAAGGATCAAGCGTAAGTTGTGTATAAGTTAAAGGACTTGTCCCAGTGCCCATCTGTCGAGGATAAAGATACTCAACAGAGAAGCTTCCATAAATAGTACTGATCAGTGTAAGTGTTAATTGTCAAATTCTTTGATTGTAAGAAGTATTGTTAATTGTCTTGTTTGTTTGTGTTATCATCAATAAAGCTATTCATTGATTCAACCTAGGGTGTTCTTCCCCATCAGTCTCAGAATCATTGTTCTTTAACCTGGGTGTCTTGCTACCCGTCTAATTCGGCCTTTTCCCTACTAAATTCCCTAATAAATTTCCCTACTAAATTTTAATAGCAGCAAGAAATCTTACCACACAAATTTACTATAGTAGAGACTAGTGATGGACAAACCTCACAAGATCTTGGTTGTCTTCAAGCTTAAAAGGTTCTGGTCCATTGTTTTTCATCCTTCCATCTCCCATACTTTTCCATACTGATCCCCAAATCTGTGTCTTTCCCTCCTGAACATAATTAGCATTCAGGCAAATTTCTTATTTAATGCCCACCCTGGACTAAGGAATCCTTGTTATTAGCTTACTTCCCTATACCTATGTCTGATCAAATTAATGTTCTATTCCTCGCCAAATAGCACTACTGCCACATGCCTCCATCCATGAGAGGCCCAAAAGGAATTAAAACCATGGATATATGGTAGGAAAGCATGTTGGGAGGCCACCCACAGAGAAAGCTGGCTGTGTAGAAATCTTGATCCTATCAATGAGAGGGAGAAATTATGGAAAATGGTACATTGCAGAGGAAGTGTAGGCGTCCCCAGACACCTTCCCCCTTTCATGATTTTTGCACAATGGGAGAATATGGGCTGTATCTATTGTGGTATAGTGAGGGAAGAGGGCAGTAGGAGAGTAGTAGAAGGGCGGTATGTAAGTGCCAGAATGTTCCAGGCATTTTTCCCTGTAGACTAGCCAGAGTCAGAGGGTAATTAGGGTCAGCTGACATCAATTAAGGCCCCACCCAGGTGCCTGATAAAAACCCTCTACTCCTTAGAGACAGTGCATGAGCTGGAGGAGTAGGTGTGTGGTGCTACTGAGCAGAGGGGTGTGTGGAATTGTGAAGAGGAGCAGAATGGAGTACAGTAGTGTGTGGAATGGTGAAGAGGAGCATAACAGAGTACAGAGGTGTGTTGAAGAGAGGTGGAGTCCTGAGGCTCAAGAAGCCAGAAGGACAGAGGGGGGAAAATAGCCCAGGGGAAAAGTCTGCAGCTGCAAGTACAGTGCCAGCAGCATATAGCTGCTACTCATAG
Source organism: Mesoclemmys tuberculata (assembly GCA_007922155.1). Taxonomy (NCBI): domain Eukaryota; kingdom Metazoa; phylum Chordata; order Testudines; family Chelidae; genus Mesoclemmys; species Mesoclemmys tuberculata. The sequence continues at coordinate 69,439,078 of ML675616.1, forward strand.
GACCCCTGGGCTGGGACCCGGAGGAGCAGGTGAGAACAGGTCCCTACCCCCATCCCTGGGGAGACGGGGTAGCCAGCGACACCCTGGCCCACTATGAGAGGCAGAAGTGCAAGACCCGCTAGGGAGAAGCCGGCCGTTTGCCACACTATTTATCCCTTCACATAACACAAGAACCAGGTTCATTCAATTAAATTAATAGGTAGCAGGTTTAAACCAAAACACCACGAAGTATTTTTTTACACAACACACAGTCAACCTGTGTAGCTTGTTGCCAGGGGACACTGTGAAGGCTAAAAGTATAACTGAGTTGAAATTATCAAATTCCTTTTTCATGGCGGATAAGTCAACTGTTGGCTATTAGTCAAAATGTTCAGGGATGCAAGCCCAAGCTCTTGGTGTCCCTAATTCTCTGACTGCCAGAAGCTGGTACTGGATGACAGGATGAATCGCTCAATGAGTTTCCCTGTTCTGTCCATTCCCTCTGAAGCATCTGGCACTGACCACCATTGGAAAATAGGATATTGGACTAGACAGTTCATTGGTTTGACTCAATATACCATTCTTATGCTCTTATACAATGTAATGGCCTGTGATATTCAGGAGTTCAGACTAGATCATTTAATGATCCCTTCTGGCCTTAAACTCTATGAATGCATCATAATGTGAGTTATTAATGTCTTACTCAAGTGAAGCCATTGTTTCCACAGGAAAGAATATCAGCCAAGAAGTTTATTCCTTATACATTCATTTATACACATTTCTCTAAAAATCACATAATTGGCAAAACAAACTAGTATGTCACCATTTCAGTTTCAGCGGCTATTTTAATTCTTGGCACCTACTTATTACTTCATACTAATCTACCTTAAAATAATCCTTTTTATCCTTTCATAGAATATAAGGTTGGAAGTGACTTCAGGAGGTCACATAGTCTAACCCCCTGCTCAAAGCAGGGCCAACCCCAACTAAATCATCCCAGCCAGGGCTTTTTCAAGCTGCACCTTTAAAACTCTAAAGATGGTCATTCCATAAGATTTCATTTGTCGTGAGCCAAATCTTGTATCTTAAACTAATTTTGTTCTTATTGGAGGAAAAAACCCACACAAAATAAGCCTCCTATTATTTGTAACTATGAATGCCACCCTATTCAACTATCGCTGAACATTTGGCTATTCACAGTGCCTTCTAAAATGGTGTGTTCCTTTCAGGATAAACAATTTCACCAGGAATGATGTTCAGTATATCCATGTGATTACCACCTCATCATTGTTCAATGTATACAAACATCTGCCATGGATGGTTTAGATTTGATTAGTTCTGCTCAGCACAGAGGTTGGACTCAACGACTTCTTGTGGTCCATTCCAGCCCTATATTTCTATGATTTTTATGAATGCCAGAAATACCCCATACTCCAGCCAAAGATATAGCTTCTAAAGAATACAGATGGACACTGGTCTAGTCTTTCCTAACAAACAAAATTGATTTCTCCACATAAATCACAAAAATAGATAAATTGTATTCAGACAGTGGGAATGCCTCATGTTGAGTGTGATATCTGCTAGAAAAGAATTGAAAATATTTGGGATGCAAATCATCCTTTGTGGATTCCAGCTGTAGACAGATCAATACAAATTAAGGGAGACGGAGTCCATTGAGTTAAAGAGTGAACTCCCATTTCTATTCATAAAATTAGTCAGCTATGACTCCAGGAAGTGTCATGAAATAGTTAAATCCAAATTCTGGTGTACGGAGGGCAGAATTTAGCCCATATTTTTAATGCAATTCACATATAACTTTGAGTAGCTCAGGGTCATAGAATAAGTTCCTGAACAGATTGATTCTGTCTTATCTGCCTTTGGACCCAAGTTAAAAAAGAGAGTGTTCTAAGTTGTTACTGACCAATAAGAAATAATGGACTTTTATATGTTCTCTGGGCATGTGCATAACTTATGACAGGTACTTTGTATTTGTGGTTCAGTTTGTCCTTTATTTTGCCACCAGGCATTTTGAAACTCCAAATGGTCTTCAAATCATTGGTTTCTCAGCCAGCCACTGCAATACAACCTGTGTTATTGGCTGTCAGAAATACAAATGGGTGTGCAAATATTCATTTTTGCACATTGTTTTCAACAGGTGTCATCTACTGATCAAAGGCTGTGATGAAAGTGCATCAGTGGTGGTATAAAGAAAGGCACTGCTGAAGAGAAGTTGTCACTTTCATTATTTAGTTCACTGCCCTGAACAGCAAACCTATTAGCTGGCACCTATGCCTTTGAGCAAAGATCTGGCTGTGCTATTCTAACAGATGGCAACGAATGTAGGCCGTCTACTGACAAAGTATGTGTCCCAACCTGGCTTGTTGAGGGCAAGATTCCCAGTTGACAATGTCAAAATCACTGTACATGCCAAAAATTAATCACAGCTGTGGTTAAGGCATTACTACAAATTGGATTGCATATTAAAGAAAATATAGCTTTAGAAATTATGGGGAGAACTAAGAGAGGAAGTGTTAATGAGAAATTCTAAGTAGAACATGAATAATTCTTTTTGCTATATGAAATTTATGAAGTGAAGCCACAAATGTTCACCCTTGACCCTAAAATCATGGATCACCCCAAAAAATTTCTCAATTGACCAAATATGAACTATTGAAATAAAAGTAACAAATAATAAAAAGAAGATTGCTGGTGTAACTGAGAACAGAATTTGGCCAAAAGAGAACTATAAAATATAATCTAAATATATATACTATAGAGGCTAACTGCTTTAGAAAAAGCTGAGCTAGATTATTAAAGCAGTAGAGACTTAATCCCTTTTCTTTAAATGTCACTGTTGCCAAAAGATTATTTGAATTTGGGATGTGGAAAAATATGAACGATCTAACAAAAATATAATATTTCAAGAATTACAGTTTAAGTAAGTCCCTGATTCAATGACTGTGTGATGGCAAAGGATTAAATATACCATGATATAATTTTAAGATAATTCCTTTGGTGAATTCAATTTTAAATTTTATGTGGAGAGCAAGGAAGAAAACGGAAATGATCATTAAATAGAAATATAAGCAGCAAAGAAATATTGGTAGTTTTTAAATATGCTCCACCTTAAACACACAGTTTTCCATATTCCAGATATTGCCTGGGAGCTGTTTTGATTAGTCATTTTGCTAAATAATGCATCCTCTTATTTAATCAAAATATTTTTGAAGAGGTGTACATTTCTAATAGATCATTATGGGAGAATACCGTTGTTCATATGTTATGTGTATGGCATGTTGCTTTTTTTAAATCGTTGTCATAAATAATTACCATAATTCTGATCTACAGTTATTTAAAATACCCCCTCTACTGAGGTCAATGTAACAATCCAGAGCCAAATACACACAAAACCATGGGCATTTTCCTGTTTCATACATGTGGTACCAGGATTAGAACTCAATATTACAAATATAAAGATCTAATTGATGGTCTAAAATAGCATCTCCAGAAGATCAGGCTTTAAAGGGAATAGAAAAATCTTGATTGTGTCCCATTAGAGCTGCGTGAAACTTCGTTTCTTTTAGCAGATGTTATGTATATGCACTACTGCCCAAAATGTGCAAGACACTGTACAAATATGTAGGAAAGTAAAATCCCTGATTCAAGTAACTTATTATAGATAGGACTGGCTGCATCAACGAGTAAGGTTGCCCAAAACTTTCCAATATAAAACCCTGTTTTCAGTGCTTATAACTTTGCCAAACTTTAATGATTTAGACTGAAGTTTTCCATACAGGCAATCACCTCAGACAGGATTTTGAAAGTTTCAGCCAAAAGGATGCAGGCTGTTATCTTGGCCCAGAAGAGGAGGAGATAAGAGACACAGAAGTACACATTTAAGCACAGCTAGCGGCTGTGGATAGTTTTATTGTTTTACTGCAAAACTGAGGCTAACACAAAACTGAGGCTTTTCACTGGGAAGAGGGAGAGTGCTCAACCATTTTAAGGGACATCACATCAGACAGGTGTTTTCAAGAACATACATTGTTTTGCTTCCATTAAAAAATGCTTGAGACCTTCTCTCTGAAGTGCTCTAGTGCCACCATCACTTTGAACCAGGGACATGAAATTTGACAGGAGATTGCCTTTTGCAGTCCTTGTGAAAATCTGCTCCAAACTGGCTAAATTATAAACCTGTGAAAAAACTGTAGTTCACACACACTCAGTAAAGACTTCATTTTTAACAGATAAAATTGCCAAAGAGTCCATTCTCTCTGAGCATGCTCCAGCCTTTCACAGCTCCTAGTGCTGACCAGACGATACATGCACCACTGCTGCAGAGCAACTGAACATACTCTATTCCCTTACAACTGCTGCGTGTGACTTCACTGCACACACATCTCTCCACAGAGCAACTAAACATGTTCCACCCTGGGCTACAATGGCTTAGAAGGACTTTCCTGTAATGGTTGCTCCAGGCTGGGGTAAGGTCAACCACTGGAACTGAAAGTAGGGAGACAACGCCCACACCAAGAGCATGGAATAGGAAGCAGTCTTGCTTGAACATAGAGGGGACAGAAGATGGACTTGAGAAAGGGAAAGAAGTAGATTGGGACAAGGAGACTGGGACTTGCTGGAGTTGGAGGTGGGGAAGGGATGAGGAGCTCCTGGAGAGAGGTTAGTTTTGGAACCTTGTTGTGGGGAGGAGACAAATCAGAAGAAGGGGAAACTGGAAAGGGCTAGAATGGGGAAACTGGAAATCTCTAGGCAAAGAGACTAGGGCTGGGTCTACACTGATGGCAGCAAATTCGCCACCATCAGATCGATTGCTCTGGATCGACTGAGCAGTCTGTGTAGACCCGCTCAGTCAATCCAGCAAATGACTCAGGAAAACCACCCGATAAGTGGCGTAGCGCTGCATTGAAGGGAACGCTGATCTCTTCGACACAGCTCAGTGTGGACGGCACGTGGAGGAAACACTGCAAAGTCGACAGGAGATACGCAAGTGATTTATGTCACTTGCGTATCTCCCACTGACTGCCGCCGAATCACAAAGGTAGGTGTAGACCGGGCCTAGGACTGGGATGGAAGCCAGAGGAGTAGAGTCTGGGAATGAATAGGCAAAGAGAAAGGGACAAGAACAAGGAGAAGGAGTCAGGGGTGGGGAACAAACAGGACAGAGGAACAGATTAGAGAGATCAAAGTAGAAGGGGTCAAACTTTGGGGAAATGTGCAGAACAGTCTGTGCTCACTGGAGAACACTCCTCACCAGTGCCTGTAACGGAATCTAAGATTCCTCAGTTTTACCATTCCTCTGCTGTCAGCAAATATTTATGAAGCCCACTGGCACGGTGTCTGCTTCATTGCTGGTCCACCTGAAACATGACAACCTACTACTGCTATCAGTTATTCCATTAGCTCAAGTAATAGAGGTCTGACAATACAATGACACATGATGGAATTTCTGTTTTTTCAGTTTGCTTTTGTAGAAAGCTATAGCATGATGCATAAATAAACTACATTAAAATCTGATTAAAGTTGCAAAAAGCACGAAAAAATTCAGCATTTTAATGCCAGCATTAAGGGTGCCTGTGTAGTGTCCCCAGAGCAGGTCAGTCCTCTGCACTGACTGAAGCAGGGGTCCTGCAGACAAAATTTATGTGAGCACGTAATTAAGGACCGTATAATAATGCACATATACAGGGACCAAATAACAGTTGCACAGGAAATGGTAATTCTACCACCCACTAACTTTTTAGTGCTTGACTTTGCAACCTTAATAATGTCCTTCTAATTTAGGATTCTGTATGTAATCCATATAAATATTTTCTTTGATTTTTTGGGGTTTTTTTTTGTGGAAGTAGCACTGGTAAAAATTTTACATGAAAAAAATTGTTAAAACTTCAGCTTTAAAAAAATACCAGCTTTATGTGGTGTTTGGAACCTTCAATTTCAGATATAAACAAATTCAAAATGTCAAAATGAAACTAATTCGGTGTCCTAGTTTCACCTGGCATCATATACAAACAATGTAGAGACCCCCATCTACCAACCAAGAGATTGCAGAATGTCCTAGAACACAATCACAGAAGCTAGAGATAAAGTGTTAGATGATATAGTTCTCAACTGTTCCTCTAAAAAGTTTCTCTAACGTTTTGGTCAATACACTAGTGGTCTCCTAATTCATCCTCCAGCGTTCCCTACCTTTTCTCCATATTCTCCCCTTCCTCACTCTCCCCCCCGCAAGTTATTCCTTCCTTTAAAATAAGACTATTTATATTTGATGTAGTTTTACAACTGGTTAGACTTGGACACTGAAAAATTAATACAGCTTGATGCATACAAAAAAGCATTTGATGAAATGCTGAAGATTTCACAATTATACCTTTGTAACACAGAGACATGGTTCAGAGGCAAGACGGTTGAGTTGTTTGCCTGCCCTGCAACAGTATTTCATTTGCTTGGCTCATCCTGATAGGTCTCTCTCTCTCTCTCTTTTGACTGGCAACATTCTGCTATTGCAAACTGCTCACACCCTCCCCATAGTGTGCTATGTAAATAGCAAACACCCACCATTTGTCCCCATACTATTTCTACTAGTGTGTAGATTTGGGTTTTGTTTTTGTATTTTTTAAGTGATGACAGCCTATGTACTTTATATGAGCACTGCCCTTCCACTTTGAAGAAGCAGCAGGACAGATAAAGTGATATTAACCTCCCTGAACTTTGGGCAGTCTCACTTTTGAGGGACTCTAGACTTCTAGGAAAAATGCCAGTTGCATGGGCTGCTTCTTTAGTTTTGCAGTAATCATTTACTAGTATGTAAATCACTATAATCTCTGTCAAATAGCTGTGACTAATTCACCAGGTCTGAAATGCTAATCCTGACATCTATAATCCACAGGATTAAAAAAAATCACTTTGACTTCCTGGGCAATTTTACTCACTGGTTTATTCCTAGCAAGTATTTTCTTTTTACTATCTGCATACAAATCTTGGATTAATTTCTTTCAATGCCACTAAATCAAACCAAGACCTTGGTTGCTGTAGTTTTCACATCAATTATTGTGTTGCATAATGCTCTTATCATCTCTCTCTAAAAAGAAATTGCATCTGCCAAATCTGTTGTTGGGACTTGCACTGACTTTATCACAATTCATTGCTGTCAGAACATCCTATTATATAACCATATGCTCTGCTAATGGATTGGAAATTTGTAGGGGAATAGTTTACGTGGTCCTGACTGCTTTTGAGTGAGCCGTGCCTATAAAGTTGTGTTTAGTGAAGAAAGATTTTGCAATCTAAGGGTAAATTTCTCATCCACACATTACATCAATAGCTATCAATTTATCCACAAGACTACTTCCGGAACTGCTGAGTCAAGGAATTAGCAGCAGCAGTAAAAGAAGGACAAAGCACCTTTCACAGATTACCTCATCCATACAACAGATTAGGGATTTACCTTTGCTAAATACATTGGTCACCCACTGTTTGTTACCTACTAGCCAGGATTCCCAGGATAAAGTGGGGATTTATATAGAGGTACTTACAAGATTCCAAAACCAAACACTTTCAGGCACAACAGTTGCTAAGCAAATATGTAGTTACCTATCAACTGTTTGCAAAACTCAAGTGTTTAAAAACAGAGCAATGTGATCTATTACTTTAAATCAAATTTACTGAGAATGGAATAGGTTGGGGGAAAAACAGGGTGGGAATACACCAAGGAATCTCAATTTTCTGAGATTGTATATAGAGACTCCTCTCAAACCAGATAGTATCGAGACATGATGCTAGCTGGGTTGAGAGGAGTCTATATATGTTTTTATCCACTTCATTCACATTTTTTCATGGTAAATATCATTGTCCTTCCCAGAAACAATATCAACAGCTATGATAATATAATCTCTGATGGGGATGTATACAAATTTCCTTCTGGATGGCAATGTCATTCCATAACCAGCTACCTGGAGATGTGACCAATCTGGCACCTGTAACACCCTGCCCACGCACTTCCACAAACCAATGGATCAAAGAACCTTAACACCAGAGATCCAGGAATGCTCTTAGACCTTTAAGTCTTTCAATGCAGCACAAGTCCAGTGGGACAGCATCAGGCTGACCCAGAACAGTAACACATCTTTTCTGAAGAGAGCCACAATGAGAAATAATATCTACTGCTATTTTTAATCCCATTCACTAGTTCTATGTTGCTGAGTGATAAGGGTGAAAAAATTCCCCTCATATTCTATTTCCCCCCTAGAATCTTTTCAAGCCTGCCAATTGTTCTACCCCATAAACCTCCCAAATAAATCAATTGTGAGCAGGAGGAAGGGGGAAGATTCTGTTGTTTTGGGTTGTTGTGGTTTTTAAAAAATATTTATTTAACTTAAAGGGAGCTTCAGCAAAAGAGAATAAATGAAAGTTTAACGGGTTACCAGATGTGAGCACATGGAAGTATTGATACTGTACATCGGTTTCTATATAAAAGAGAGCAGCAAGTGCAACTGTATAATTTTAGGAAAACATGTGGTCTCAAAGGCAGAACTCTTCCGCCACCTCAGAGGTTCAGTTGCTTCAACAGCAGCACACTGGCCATTATGTTCAATGCACTTACTTTTAAGAATGCTGTGCCTTGGACAGTCAGTTGTGAAGACTGTGTTTTTTTTTGTCTCTACATATTTTAATTCGGATCTTCCTACTCTATAGGATACTACTGTCTGCAATTTAAAAAGCTGGTTCTGTCTCCCTACCCACCCACTGAGAGGATTAACGAAGGGAAGGGGAATCAATGTGAAGCACTGGTCATATTTCGGACTCTATGCAGGTGTAATTAGCTCTATCAGAAAAGTACAGTTAATCTCCTTCAATGCACACATTTATTAGTTCAATTAAAGCTAGTTGTGGGTGAACCGCAATATGTTGGAAGGTTCCAGTCAGATAGATATACACAGTTTTGATCACTTATCCAAACTATGCTTATGTTTTTGGCTAGCCCTTCTCAGCCAGGCTTGATGCTTTCCCTGCAACATCCCTCAAGTCTGTCATACCTGAATTCTTCTTGGTGGGTGCAGGACTAGACAGCTCTGCAGTAGTATGTCTCCTCTCTTCAGGGACAGCCCTTTCCCCAGCACCAGGATGGGAGAACCAATGACATTTTCCACTTTTAATCTCGGAGATTTCACATTTAATGGGCACTGGAGCCTATGAGTGAGGATATAATATCACGGTGAGGATTTCTTCTCTCATCCCCCTGTGCAGAAATGGATAACCAAACTTTTTAGAACTTTATTCATTCGGAATGGTTCTTATTTTATCTCACAAAACTTTTATCCCATTTCTAATTAAAACACATATGACATGATCAAGTTAATAGCACTGTATACTGTAGGAGTGGTTATCACTTTCAGATAGCCAGACTGTTAAATAAGCCATGCATGCATTAGCCGATTTCAACTGCATGCATATCTAAAGCGAACAGCTCGGGTGGGTGGAGAACACATCCTTAAGCTCTTGACTACAAGAGCAATGTACATTTTAATCAAACGAGTCAACTCTAGAGAACAGTTGTTATCTGCAAGCAAGTATTTAGTAGAAACATAGACATCAAACAGTAACATTGAACTGACAGGAAAATTATGCAAAAAGATACTGCCCTTGGCATTTAAGTTTTGTTTTCAAAGTTTGACTAAGTTGCTTTTGTGATTAAGTCTCCATAGTCCAGAGCCTTGACCAGATGATGACTCACTTGCATATTGTGCATACTTCAAATATGGGGATAAAAGTGACTGGGAGACTTCATAGGGGTACAAATTAAAGAGAGAGAGGAGCGAGGAAACTGGAAATAAGGAAAAGGATTCTAGAAACCTCTGCAGTAGAGAAAGACATACTGCCTGTCAGAAAAAGGACAAGAAGCTGCACTTAAAGATCTAACCCAGAATGATCGGTTTGTTGCATTAGAAGTTTGGAATCTTTTTGTTTTTGCTTGTTTGTTTCCAGGCCACACTAAGTAAAGCAGAGGTTCCCAAACTGACCCACAGAGCAGTTGTTGTCTATGGAACACGTACACATAGTGTGTGGAATAGTGGCAGCTCACACAGTGATTGAGCTCCTTGCTTCTAGATGCTTGCCAGGGTTCATTCCAAAGACAGTGGCTTATAAAAGCAGAAGTCAGCCTACCTGTCCCCACAAAAGAGCACAGCTACATTGGGGGAAGAAAAGGAGAAGTCAGCCTCAGGAACCGGAGCAGGCAAAACATTGGGAAAGGAATTTTCCAGACACAAGAATGGAAAGGAAGAAGGCAGCTGGGCAGTATGTCTAGGCCAACAGAACAGAAGAGGGGTGGTGGAGAAGATGAAATTAACTTCAGTTAGCAAAGTATGTGATGATATTTTTCAAAAAGGACCTGTGTCAATTGGCAACTTTTAAATCCTTGTTTCAAAAAAAAATGTTAAAAATGCATGAACAATTCCTAAATATTCCTTTCTCATGTAAGTGATTGTTGCTACCACTTCAGGTGTGCTACACAATAACAAATAGAAAGAGAACTGGTACATGGGCCTCCTTATCAAGATGTGGTCCACGTGACAAAAGAGTTGGAGAGCCCCTGCTCAGCCAGCATGTATTCTTTTAATAAATAAATAAATTTCCAGGAAGGAAGCTGGGGTTTTGCCTTCATTGGCTCAAACTGTGAAATTTACAAGATGACCCAGACTGCGATCAATTGTGGATCCAAACCTCCCTGGCAGGACAGCACTTAGTCTCCCATCAATTTAGTGGACAGGTGGAATGCACATACTGAACCATCCCTTAGAATGCAGGCCAACCTGCTATCTCCATAACACACAGTAAGTTCTGCAGCTCAGTATGGAAAGGGTCATAGACATGGCCACCCTCCTCTCTGCCCATTTCCATCCCTTTTTTGTTCCTCTTCTAGAAGGGAGTAGTTCCTGTGGCTTCCTGAACATATATATGGATTGTTATTTTAACTGGCCCTTTCATGTGAGTGGTAATTACAGTTTAAATGGTTCTTTCCCTTCTCCCACTCCATACACCCAGAGTAGGTCTACATACAATCTACCCAGTGTTTTTAACATCCTCTTTGGAGTTATTCAAACTTTCCTCACAGTCCTAGCCTAGCTCTTCTATTGCTTCACACTATCTGAGCAAGCATCTTTTCTTTTGCAGCTCCTGATATTTAGAGCAGATGCCCTCATAGTTCATAAATTCGTGTTGCAGATCATCTATTGCCCTTTCTTCCATTTCCCATCTGCACAGCCCCCAGACATGTGGAGTATCCTCTGCACATACCAGGATGATAGGGATGATGACATAGAAGCAGCTAACTCCCCACATTCACTTTCCCTCATACAGTTCTGAATAGTATTCTCACCATCCTGGATGTCTAAGTATTTCAGTGATTATGAATATATTATATGGGGTTGATCCTAGTTCACCAACTTGAAGGAACCTTTATCCTTGACTTGATTTCAACTCAAGGGACGAGTGATTAATCCAAGCTATCCCTGAGTGGGATCATTACAGTGGGACATCGATTTGTTAGAGAATTTCTCTTCTGATACCAGAGATTTTCCAAACATAATTGATGACTGTTTTATTTACTATATTGCTGCTTCTGGGATTTTTCCTTTTATATTGTGATTTATCTGGAAATGCCGACTAGTCAGTTTGCTCTTATTGTCATCTACTAAATTGTTACCCACTAAATCCAACCTTATGGCCACAGAAGATTTTGCCAAACCTGTCCAGTCTATAGCTTTAATACCAGAATAAAAGATACAGTCATCTTTGGAATCAAAAAGAATAAATGGTTCCTTACTGTATCTGTGGTTCTTCAAGTTGTGATGCAAACATGTATTCCACTTAGGAGTGTGTGTGCCCAGCATGCTGAAGCTGGAGATTTTGCCTAGCAGCACCCAGGGGTGGCACTTGCTCCTCATGGTCATGGTCCCTTCCATGAATACATGAGGTTGTGCTGCCCTTGCCTCTCTAAGTTCTTTTACATACATCAGAGGGAGGGAGAGGAATTATTTAAGTTCGGCGCCAATGGATCCAAATGGATACAAACTGGTCATCAGGAAGATTAGACTAGAAATTAGATAGAGGTTTCTAACCATCAGAGGAGAGAAGTTCTGGAACAGCCTTCTAAGGGGAGCAGTGGGGACAAAAATCCTAGCTGGCTTCAAGACTGAGCTTGATAAATTTATGGAGGGGACGGTATGATGGGACTGCCTAATTTGGCAATTAACATATCTTCGACTACTAGCGGTAAATATGCCCACTGGCCTGTGAGGGAATATTAGATGGGAGGGCTGCAGTTCTGAGTTACTACAGAGAATTCTTTCCCAGATGTCTGGCTGGTGAGTCTTGCCCACATGCTCAGTGTTTAGCTGATCAACATATTTGGTGTTGGGAAGGAATTTTCCCCCAAGGCAGATTGGCAGAGGGTTTTTCACCTTTCTCTGTAGCATGGGTCATGGGTCACTTGCTGGTGGATTCTCTGCACCTTGAAGTCTTTAAATCATGGATTTCAATAACTCAGTCATAGGTTAATGGTCTATACAGGAGTGAGTGGATTAGGTTCTGTGGCCTACATTCTGCAGGAGGTCAGACTTGATCATATTGGTCCCTTCTTAGTTTAGTGTCTATGAGTCTCATTCAGATCTCAAAGAACCATAGATACAGTAGGAATCATTCCCTCTTCAAGTAGATGCAGATTAATATTCCAGTTAGGTGGTTCCCAAACAGTAGTGCTCCCAGAGGTGAGGCTCAGAGTCTACCTAAATAAAGATCACAGGACTGCCCTTCCAAAGTTTGCATCCACTTTGGAAGATGCAATAATGACATAATGCAATCTTGATACAGAACATTATCCATCTAGAGATGGTGAAGAGACTGCTTGACCCTTCATGCATTCTGCGTTTGACAAGAATAGGTGAGGTGAAGCATGAAACAATTCAGTCCTATCTAGATAGAAAGCTAGACATCACCTAACTTTCAAGATATGTAGATGCTGCTCCTCCAGAGATCAATGTGGTTTCCAATAATACACAGGCAAATGTACTGGCTGGTTCAAATGAAACTGAGAGACCACATTAGACGAAAATGTTGTGTGTGGTCATAAAATTACCTTGTCTTTGGACAATTGTGTATAAGAAGGCCCTGCCATCGGAGCCTGCAAGTCACACACCCTCTTTGTGGATGTAATCGTTACCAGGAATGCAATTTTCTGACACAAGAAGGGCAGCAGACAAGATGCTAGTGGCTTAAATTGATGACCCATTAGAGCTGCCAGAAACAGGTTTAGGTCCCTCAAAGAAACCAGCTCTTGGATTGAAGGAAGTAAACAGACAAGACCTTTCAGGAATCTCATCACCATAGCATTGGAGAAGACTGATTTTACCTGCACAGGGGGGTAAATGCTGATATTAATGCCAGATGCACTCTCAGTGAGCTAAGCGCAAGCCCCAACTTCTGAAAGTGTAGCAATTACTCTAAGATGCCCAGGATAGAAGTTCACATCAGTTGGATCCCATTGACCCCTTCTTCCACTTCACTAAGTAGGTCAACCTGGTAAAGGACATCCTACTATTGAGTAGGACTTGTTAGATAGCTTCCAAGCACTGCTCTTCATCTTCATTCAAACATGCAGTAGCCATGCCATGAGATGAAGCAAGCAGAGTGCGGGATGCAAGATGTGGCTGTGATTCTGAGTGAGCAGGTCAGAATGGAGAGGAAGCAGTATGGAAGGTTGAATGAATAGTGTGAAAAGATGAGAGAACCAACACTGTTTCAGCCACACTGGGGTAATTTGAATGAGATTGGCGCAATCCATCTTGAGCTTGAGGATGACCTGAGGAATGATCAGAATGGGAAAAAAGGCATATAAGGGATTCGACTGCCAGCTGCAGTGGAAGGCATCTGAGAGAGAGCCTGGAATGATGCCTACCACCATCACCACAAGAGCAGAACAGGTGACATTTCCTGTTCTTCCTTGTAACAAACAGATAAATCTTGGGAATGATTCATGCTGTGAAGAGGATCCTGAGGACATTTGTCTTCAGGGACCACTCATGACTCAAGAAAAAATTACTCTGACTATCAGAGTAACATTCTCTTTGATGCAAAGCTGTCACAGATTGATCACCTCTAGGCAAAGCGCTTGGGAGTGTTCACCTTGCTTGTTCACATAGTACATCACAATGGTATTGTCAATAAGTATGCAAACCACTGAGTCCTGACACTGTCCTGAAAGGCTCAACATGCATTGTAGATGGTCTAAATGTACACTGACATGAAGCGACATCTCCTGCACTGACCACAGTCTCTGTACCTTCACCAACCCCAAGTGCACCCCTCTACACAAGAGGGAGGCATCACTAATAACTAGCTTGGTTGGTGAAGGCTGGGCAAAGAGTACACACTTGCAAATGTTCTGTGGACACATACACCACTGCAACGAGTCTAGAGCCAGTGGAGGGAAACAAACCAGAGAATTAAAGGTAGGATGGTAGACCATCCTGAGCCACATTTGAATTGGGGTGAAGGTGCAACCTTGCAAACTGGACCACCTGCGTGGGAGAGGATATGTAGCCCAAAACAGTCTCAAACACATTCGAACAGTTGTGGAAAGCTGAGATTGCAGACTGAAGTAAAGTTGTCAAATTGTCTGAAAATGATCAGTCAGTGAGAATGCTCTTAATGTTGTGAAATCTAACAGGGACCTATAAACTTGATTTTCTGAGCAGAAGACAAGATTGACTTTAGAATGAGACCCAGACAGTTGAGCAAGAGCGATGTGGTGCTGATGTGAGTGAAAATTTCCTCTTTGGATCTGCCCCACAGTAACCAGTCATCAATGTATGGGAAGATGGGAATTCCCTTTTTTCTGAGATATGCTGTAACCACAACTATTAATTTGGTGAAAATTGGAGACATAACCCAATCTGAAAGTGTTTAGGACCCAGTATCAGAACTAATAGAGCCCCAAGCACTGTGAAAGTAGACCAGTTTGTCCCCCAAAGGGTGGAGGAATTAGGAGGGAAGAGCAACACCTGGAATAGTACTCTGGCCCAAGGGTCAAAATGAGCACTTAGACAGCACTGGGGGAGTGCTCATGGATTTACCAACCTCAAGCCCAATTGCTTTCTCTGGTGGAATCTATCCCTCTTTCTGGGGTAGTCCCATTGATTTGGAGGAGAAAAGTTGGAGCAAACATGTGCCACAGGTGATGCTGCTGCTGAGTGCCACTGAGTGCCTCTGCAGCGCCAGTGTACATCCCCAAGAAGTTCAGAATAGCCCTGGAGTCCTTGAAGGAGGGCAGCATGTCATCAGTTTTATCCAAAGCCAGGGTTTGGTCATTGAAAGGCATATCCTTGCTTGATGGACATCGGGCACAATACCCAAGTTTTGCATCCAGGAAGCCCTCCTCATGGTGACTGCATAGGCCATCACCCTGGCCAAGATGTCTGAGATGTCGAAGGTGGACTTCAAGGACAACTGAACCATCAAGTAGTCTTCCACAACATACTATAACATTCCATAACTCCTCCTGTGAGGTCTTGGGCAGCTGGTCCACTAACTTGGACACAGCTGTCCAGTTAAGAAAATCATATTTGGACAGCAGAGACTGCTGGTTAGTGATTCACATTTTTAAGAACAAGGATATGTAAATCTTCCTGCCCGTGAAGTACAATCATATGGAATCTCTATTCTTGGGGTTGGATTTGATTCTGCGGGCTCTCTCATTCACTACAGTTATGACTAAGTAATTCAGGATCAGATAGGAATAAAATCCCTCACATCCCTGTACAGGAGTGAAATAGCACTTTTCCATGATCTTAGCCACTGGCAGTATTGAGGCCAGCGTGCTCAAGAGGGACATAGGTGGTTCAAGAATCAAGTCATTGATCTGTCCTCTTCTTGGGCCAGATGGCTATAACACATCTACCATTTGTGGGTGTTCCTTTGAAAGAAGTACACTTGGATGCCCAGAGAAGCAGCTATACAGCACAAGGAGTCTGGGAATTCTTTAAAATCCTCCAGTACCAAAATAAAGGATGAGCCAGGCAGCCACATCGCCTGGATGAGAACCAAGTCCTTAACTGAGCCAAAGCTTATCTTGTTCCAGGGATGATGTACCCAGATGGGAGGACTTTGGGGGCTCCAAAAGGTGGAGGACCATTGGCACCTAAGCCTGCGGCAGATCTACAGTCACCACCATAGACCTGAATTTCACTTTTGAATGAGATGAGGAGTCAGACCTCTGCAACTGAGGAGTGTCCTACTGATTCCAAGGAGGCCACTGATATGGATAGGGCATAAGTGGTCAGTAGGTGCTGGGCCATGGACCGCCATTCTCACCACAAGGTGCATGCCAATCTTGGGGACTGTAACAGTCCATTACTGGCCCTTGGTGCTCATTGGGTGATGGGGAGTGGGAGAATGATGATCTTGACTCAGTGGCAGAGGAACCTCTGGATCCCAGTGACAAGGGAAGAGAAAAATCAGAAGGAGTGAGTTGGCAGGCTGACTTGCCCATCACCCAGAATGATGCAGGGAGTGGCACTGCAAATGGAGATGGTACTGTAGGTACCGAGGTTCCCTGTACTAGTCCCATTACTGGCTCTGCTCCAACTATTGGAAGGGGAACATTGGGTTGCGGTACTGGCAGACACAAGCTTCAGTTTCTTGCCCAATCAGATAAGTATAGATGGTGTAGCCCGAGGAAAATCCTGGATGAATGGTGAAGTCAGGACTGAAAGACAGAGGAGGTCCCCAGCTGCTCGGTATACTGACAACATGGATACAGTTGGTACCGGCATCTCCCTCATTAATGTAGGACTTATTGGACTCCTGGAGGCTGGAACCAGAGTAAACAGTATAGGGTTTCTTTAAAACTCTCTACTCAGTATTGGGGAAGGGTCAGAAGCACTTGTGCCATCTTGTGGACCAGTGTCCACTCTGTGCCAGCCTATGCTTTTCCTGCAGGAGACCAAAGAGTCGCCCCGAGATCTGGAGCAAATCTCGACTGGTCTTCTGCGACCTTTTACTCAGTGCAGTTGATGAGGCATGGTTCGTCCATTTCTTCAGAGAGGCACCTGCTCCAAACATGATGGTGGCAGCACTCTCGGAGCCAGACAGTGATTTTCATCTTGGTGAGATCTCAGTACCAGATCAGGCCACATGGCCTGTTCAAGCAGGTGCTGCTTGATGCGAAGGTCCTGTGCCACCTCAGTTATTGACCAATCTACAGATCATGCAATGCTCCTTGAGGTGGACCTTGCTGAGACAGAACAAGCAGCATGAGTGGGAATTGCCGCACCAAGGACAAGGTTTAAATCCTGGTGAGTGCATGACTAGGGAAACAGACAACTATGCACAATAAGTTAGAGTAAGTCTATTTGCAAGGTTTTTGCTATACCACACAGAGCTTGGACTCCAACCACAGGTGGTCAGAAGGAACTGAGGGGGATCAAGGAGGTGTCGTCTCATATAGCCAGAGTGGGACTACAGCCGAGAGACACAAGTGCAGCCCCTCTACAAGTACTACTAGGCAAAATATCAAGCTCTGTCATGCTGGGTGCACACACACCTAAGTGGAATAAAGTCTGCATCTACTCAAAGAATAATTAAGAAGTATATATTGCAAGGAGTGTAGGCTCAATTTTTAGTAATTTTTAAAAGCCTAAACAATTGCTGTTGGTGGTGAGACTGTGTAAACTCTCAGCATAGAGCCAGATTTCAAAACCTAAAGGGACCACCAGGTCATCCGGTCTGACCCTCTGTACACCACAAGCCACCAGCCTCCGCACTTTAAACCCACCAGCCAAAATTAGATCGAAGTATTACAGCCCACAGGAGACTAGACTATTATGCACCATAGACAAAGAATGGGAGGGACTGATGTGTACCAGTGGAGGGAAATGGCTAAGTGAGCAATATCCAGATAATCCTGGCAAGTGACCCCCAACCACACCCTGCTGACTAAGGTGAAAAAAAACCCAAGTCACTGACAATCTACCCTGGAGAAAAATTCCTTGCCAACCCCACACATGGTGATCAGTTAGACCCTGAACATGGGAGCAAGATCCAGCTAGCCAAGCACCTGTGAGAGAGAGAATGCTCAGTATCACCTCAGAGCCCTGGCCCATCCCAACTATATTCGATTCCTGATGGTTCCAAGGAAGGAGATTTAAAATATATTATATATATGTGGAGTGCGGGGGAGGAGAATCCCTTCCTGACTCTGAAGGTGGGTGGCTAAAACCCTGATGCTTGAGCTGGAAGAGATCCCCAGGTCTGTTGAGCTCTGCCCTCCACCATCACAAGTAACCCATTTATGTAATCCCACACAAATTTGTCCAGCTGTCTCTTAAAATTAATTAAGTTGTTTGCCCCCACAACTCCCCATGGAAGAGGTTCCAAAAACCTTAATTTTTCTGATGGTTAGAAACCTTTTAATTTCTAGCCTGAATTTATTCATAGCCACTTGATATCCATTTGTTCTTGTGCCAGTTTTGTTCTTTAGCTTAAATAGCTCTTCATCCTCCCAGGTATTTACCCCTCTAATATATTTAGAGAGAGAATAATCATATTCCCTTCCTCAGCCTTCTTTTTCTTAGACTAAACAAGCAAACTCTTCCAGTCTCCTCTCCTATGAGAGGCTCTTCATTCCCCTGTGCATTCTAATAGTTCTTCTTTACAGTTGTTCTAGTTTAAATTCATCTTTCTTAAATATAGATGACCAGAGTTCTTCACAGTATTTCAAATGGGGTCTTACCAGTGCCTTGTACAACGGCATTCATACTTCTTTATCTTACTGAAAATGCCTTGCCTGATACACCCTGGGATTGCGTTTGACATTTTCACAGCCACACCACACTGGTGGCTCATCATCACCCTACAATTGACAGGTCTCTCTCCTCTTTTTTTGCTTCTAAGTGATGAACCCCAGGCTTGCAGCAAAAATTCATATCAGACCCAGTAAGTGCATGGCCTTGCATTATATAATACTGAATGTCAGTGCATTTCTGTCACTCTAGTCTTCAGAGTCATCCAGATCTTCCTACATAATATTCTGAATCTCCTCCGTATTAATCATGTCTCCCAACTTTGCATTATCAGCAAATTTCATTACAACCCTCCTACTTTTTGTGCATGTGTCATAAATAAAAATATTCACTAAGATTGTCCCAAGTCCAATCATTAAGAATTCCACTAGTAGCCTCCCTCCAACCTGATAATTCACTTTTCAGCACAATCCCATTGATTTCTCCCCTTTAGCCAGTTCCTTATCCACTGTAACAGATCTTGTTCTGATCTTCATCTTCTCTAATTTAAATAATTATTTCCCATGTGGTACCATGTCAAACGCTTTGCAGAAGTCTAAATATATTAGACATACGGCATTTCCCTTATCAAAACAAAAAATGTTATTTTCTCAAAGGAAATCAGGTTGGTCTGGCACAATCTACCTTTGGACAATCCATGTTGCATTACCTCCCCTTTTCCATTTACCTCCATGAATTTAATTATTCTTTCCTTTACAATTTCTTCTAAAGCCTTGCATGCTATTCAGGTCAGACTAGCAGGTCTGTAATTGCATAGATTGCTTCCCCTTGCCACCTTCTTTAAATTAGGTACAACCTTAACTATTCTCTAGTCATATGGTACTATGCCTGAATATATAGATTGCTAATATAGTAGCAAAGATTGTTTTAAAAAGCAACAATCTCATGTGTCAGTTCTTTCAATATTCTGGGATGGAAATTACCCAGTTACTGCCCCCCCATTATTTGAGCTCAGTATGCACTAAGTTCTTCTTTTCCTCTAATTTCCATTTCTATACACTCGTTTTCAGCTATCCTGCCCATTCTGCAAATCATCATCCTTAAGAGAAACAGACAGATTACTGTTTTTAATTTTAGGGCCATATCTAGATTTTTTAATCTCCCAGACATGCACAAGGGATAGAGGCCTCACCTCATCCCTCTTTATTCTCTTTATATTCATATAACTAAAATGCCTCATTATTTATTTTCATTTCTTTGGCAAGAACTAATTCAGCTTGAATTTTAGCAATTCCCACTTTATTCCTAAATTTTCTAACCTCCACGATGTAGCTTTGAAACCCTTTTTCCAGTCCCTGAAGGCTCTCTGCTAACTCCAAACAACCTTTTGGAAATGGCTATTCATATATCTTGGTCTGAAGCCTTTCCCTACAAACATTTTTCCCCTTGCTTGGGATGCAAATTTCTTGCAGTTTTTGTATCATTGACTGGAAGAAATTCCAAGCATTCTCACATTTAACTTTTTCAACTCTTCGGTTCAATTAACTTTTTGAACTGATTCCCTTAATTTCCTAAAGTCTGCCCTATTGAAATAAAATATCAGAGTTGATATCCTGGTTTTGAATATCCTTCCATTTAATTTAAACTGAATCAGCTCATGATAATTTGATCCAAAGTTATTTGTTATGACCAGCTCTTCTATGATATCCTTACCACTTACCAAAAACAAGTCTAAAACTGCATCTAAAACTTGTTGATTCAGTGATAATTTGATGAGGAAAACTGTCACCTCTCACGTCCAGGAATAACTGGGCTCCTACCTGTATTAGTAGCATTTATTCTCCAGTCTAGATCTAGAAAGTTCAATTCCCACTATAAGACAATTTCCAAGTGTATTTATTTGTCCAATCATATTAAAAGAGATCACTATCCATATCTGAGTCTGACTTCTGGGGGGGCAAGATCTATAGCAGACCTCAACAGAACCTCTTCTACAATCTTTCCCCAAAGTGATTGTGATTCAACACAGATTCAGTTGTGCACATTCTACCATTTCTCATTTAATTTACCATTAACCACTTTGTTGATGTACCACTGTACTACCTCATTATCTTTACTTTTATTTCTCTCTCTCCCAGTGCATGCCCTTCAATACCTGTTTTCAATACCTGAATGCTATTTCACCAGGTTTCTGTAATCCCTATATCTTATTTGACTTTCTGCACCAGCAGTTCTAGTTCCTCCATTTTATTGCCCAAACTCCTTGCACTTACGTACAAATATTTCAGTTGTTTCCCTCAGATCTCACCCAGTTTTCTAGCTTATGTTGTTCTGTTATCCCTTACTGTATCTTCATTTAGCTGATTTTCCTCCTTCCTGCGTACCAAAGCCAGGCAGGGAGATTTCACAAGTCTCTCATAAACTTCTGCCCTTATTTCCAAGTTTAAAGCCCTTTCTTTTCAATCATACCAACCTTGATCCCAGAATATTAGTACCCCAGGTACTCAAACAGAGTCCATCCATTGAGAAGAGCCTTCTTTCTGTGAAAGCCTCCCATTGGTTGATCATCCCAAAATCTTCCTCATAGTACCAATCCTTGAGCCTTCCTTTTCTTGTCATGCTTTCTACCATCTTCTCTGGGGACCGGAAGGATTCCACGGAAAATCAGCCGAGCTTCCATTTCTTTAAGCATTTTACCCAGCTGAATGGATTGACCCTTGATCCGTTCCAGTAGGAATCTAATAGTGTCATTCATTCCAACATGCAGCACAATCAGTAGATTTTTCCCTGATTACATCAGGATCATTATCATATCCTTACCCCTAGCAGAGAGCACACGCCTGAGTAAGAAGTATTTGGTCGTCTAGACCTGTCTCATCCAGGTGTTGGTATGAATCAGTTTGTGCCCTCTTATAGTCCCCTGTACATCACCCTAATTTTTTCTTTGGCTTCAGTTCCTAGCTATCTCCATCATTTTCTCCTCTCGTCTGCAGAAACTGGCTTCCCTTCTTTTCTTCCTCCCCACTCCATTTTCTGTCTCTTTCTCCTCCTCATTCCCCAGGGCAGCTAACCTGTTAATCAATTCAATTTCACCACTGCTAGATGTTATCTTTCTCTGCCTTGCCTTCATGGTCACATTCTTCCGAGGATCACTCTCCTCTTCTGGCAGTCCACCTTCCAGGTCCTTTTGTTCAACAGGTTTCCACAAATCTTGAGTTGTCTGTACGACCTCCTCTCCTGCATTATATTTTTAAGTCCCTGTCTGAATGCTATCATCTCCAACTGTATCTCTAATCCTTGAATCTTCCGTGCCATGAGCCCTATCAGGTGACATTTCATGCATAAGTAGCTTCCATCAGATGCCCACTCAAAGAGAATGTGCATCCTACAGCTTCTGTATCCCACCATCTTTGGTCTCCTCTACTCCACAGATCACTTCTAATACTACCTCTGTAGCCACCATCTTCTCTTCCTAAACTATATGCCTAGAAAAAAATTAAAAGGAAGGGAGGGAGGGCATGCCAAAAAAACTCCCACTTAAACCCCTTTCAAATTTCACTGTTAGTTTCTAGCTGTCGGCATAACCCAAGCCCATTCAGACAACTATACACCAACAAAAGAAAGCTGTTTGGAATTTAAGCATTAGGGAAACTTCACTTCTTTGATCACTCTGTGAATGTATTTCTGCTTATAATTCCTTACGTATCTTTCTTCCTATGCTATTTTTCATTTAACTGTGTAACTACAATTTAACTCTGTAAAACATTTTCAGGCTGAATTTTATGAAAGGTGCTATGCAAATAATATTTGTTTCTTTATATTTTCCTCTTTTCAAAAATTTTGTTCTTCGAAAAATTACCACTTCCCAGAAAGCTTACAGTGTAATCATCTAGAACAAAAAACAACAACAACAAAAAACCCACCTCAAGCATTGCAAAACAAATTATAAACCTTTTACTAGAACTATGTTGTGATGAACTTGAATTAAGTGGAAAACCTTTCCACTTGTGCTTGAAGGTAACTAAAGAAAGTGTGTTGATCATGGTTTTGCCTCAAGCTTGAATTGTTTTCCATAATTATATTTTGATTATTTTGCACAATTTGTTTTCATAAGTCTCTCTTTCCTATATAAATGTGCTAGGATCATCCATTTGAAGGTATAATATACTATAATTTGAGCCATATTAAAGAATTCTTACTGTTGGCAACAAGAATGAAAATCAGGTTTGTGTGGCCTTATTGATTTAGGATTTTTTTTTTGGTAACAACTTCTGTGGAATGAAAAGCCAGAGAGCTTTTGTATGTTAAACTGCTTTGTTGCTTTCCAAAGCAGAGACAGTCTCTCTACTCTCATTTCCTGTGCCCAGTCTCACAGCAGCTTCTGAATGCTGAGAAGAACAATTACAGGAAGATTCCTTCCCAGCATCTGGAGCCCCAGGATGAAGCATGCTCAGTAAAGATGGACTCCTTGGACAATTTAGCTGCCAAATTTGTAGAAGTCTCTACTGAGCTCATGTGAATTGCAATTTTCAGTGGCTAATAACTTTTCCAGTGTAAGCTGGTTTTGCACCCCACAGGATCAGCAGAAGGAAACCCAAGTGTTAAGTCCCTGCTTCAAGGCATAGAGGAACTAGAAATTGACAAAATGGTTGTAAGTTGGTTGTTTTTAATATGAGCAAAAATATTTTTCCCTAACTTTGTTCTAAGAAATGGCTGGACCATATTTGCTGGGGAAAAAATAAATATATACATATAAAGCAAAAAGACAGACAGACAGACAGCATGTGAAATCTCAGCCCCAATGGTTAA
The DNA here is from genome assembly GCA_007922155.1 of Mesoclemmys tuberculata. NCBI lineage: Eukaryota > Metazoa > Chordata > Testudines > Chelidae > Mesoclemmys > Mesoclemmys tuberculata. The sequence continues at coordinate 69,462,678 of ML675616.1, forward strand.
AGTTCAGCAAAGTTATAAGGAACTGAAAAACAAGGTCTTACAATGAAAACAGTGTTGGGTACTACAGAGGTCGCTATCTGTGCTGTCTATAATAAGTTTTCTTTCACACAGCTCCAAAGTGAACACTATTTTAATATTGCCAGTGATAATGGTTGATCCTTTGAATGAAAGTGTCTGAAAAGCAAGCAAAGCTGTTTTGCGATACTGCTGCATGCCACGGGCCTTCCTTTTAAATTAATTTGCCAGGACTTAAGTTCTTGCTGGTGAAATGATCGAGAGACAGGCTCCACAAATTATTACTTTGCTTTCCTTTGTGTTGCTTTCTAAGTGCAACACTCCATTTATCTTTATGGGGAAAATGCTGATGTAACAAATAGTCATTATGGGCATATAGTGAGCTCAAGAGAGACCTGAAATGGATTTTCAAGCAATGCATCAACTTATTGCTTCAAAAAGGACACTTGCTATTGATTTTTCAAGGTAATTTTATTCCAACATACATTGAGCTATAGCATCAAGCTATATAGCAGTGCATGCTGTAAAACTACAAAATTAAATATTTTTAATACTGAATTTATCACAAGCCTTCAATTTTACAGAACCGTTTGCATGTAAAAGGTATTCATTTAACATTAAAATGGCATTTGTATTATCAAAATCATACTGCATTTGTCTCCTCAGAGCATTGTGCAGACAGTTGCATCGCTAGAATACACCTAGGATTTGAGGATTTAAAAATATAATCTTAAACAGTTGCTTGTGGCCCTAATAACTGAAGTAGGGTAAAGTACCCAAATGCAAAGGGCAGGTTTCATCAGAAAACCCTACCAACTATGGAGAAATCCCAGACACACAAGTTTTTTTTAATATCTCACCTCCATTTAGCATTCACCCCAAATAGATTTTAATGAAGATATGCTGCGGGAGAAAATACTATATAATGGGGCTGAAATAAGGATGAGTGAAGGGAAAAATAGACCATCCACTTCTTCTCCCTCTGAAAAGCCAGACAAAGCTCCCACTCATTTAACTAGTTGGGGGCATCTAGGGTGATCAGACATCCTGATTTTACAGGGAAAGTCCCAATATTCAGGCCTTTGCTTTATATAGGTGCCTATCACCCCCTCACCTCCCATCCCAATTTTTCACACTTTTTATTTGGTCACCCTAGCAGCATCAGAGCTCCCTCTGTCTCCCCTTTCTCCTTGGCTGCCACAGCAAGAGCATCCCCTCCTGTCTCAACACACTTTAATGACTGACTGTATCAGCCACAAAAAAATCCCATATTAGGGCCCATATCCTTGACACTGGCTCAGCTCTGCTTGGTGCAAGACTTGGCAGGGTGGGTGGGTGGCGATTCCTCCCCAGAGAGCTTATCTGATTTGTGGAAGCCTAAAGCCACTGTGGCATCAGATCGGACGTACATTCACCTTCAGTCCCCTGACTGTGTGTGCAGTACTGAGGTCAGAATCACTATTTCTTACAGTAAGAGTCTGACGGTGCTTGGAGGCGAGGATAGGGGTCTAATTCTGATATTGCGTCATTTATTGCGCGTGTGCAATTCGACTCTCTCATCTAAACTCAGCCTGTTCTTGCTGCTGTTTCTGTTTTCAAAGGAGTTATGCTGCTCTCTCCAATCTGCCTGGCTACTCAAAATTCCATTGACGAAAGTGCTGGAACTCATTCCTTTGCTGACTTGGAAAGCCAAGTCGAAAAGACATTTTAATTCATAATCACAACAGACCTGTGAACCCACTAACAGACCACCAACAGCTAGAGCTGGTCAGGAATTTTTGGCAAGACTTTGCTGTCAGACAGCATCAATTGATCAAAACCCATATTTTTGCATTATCACAGCAGGTTTCACAGACTTTCAAAAAAAACTTCTCAGGTGTAGGATGGAATTTCTGGTCAAAACCATAGAGAAAGACACAGCATAACCTTGTGGTCAGGGCACTCATTTGGGATGTAGGAGACCCAGGATCAAGTCCTTGATCTACCCCACTGAGAACAAGGAGCTGAACCCAGGCACTCCCACATTCCAGATGATTACACTGATGATTGGGTTACTCTAGTATGACCCACTCTTAGCCTGTCCATTGGAGCTGTTCCACTTTCTCCACCTTCAACACTGATTGCATCAGAGAAAATCTGACTACAAGTAGGGTCCTGGGGAGACTCAGATTCAAGTCCCTGCTCCAAAGAATATTTATTTATAAATAACTCAACAGGAGAGATTGGCTTTTTGGGGCGCAGGTGCTTCCCAAACACCAAATAGTCAGGGCACTCACGTGGAATGTAGTAGATCCAGGTTCAAGTCTGACTCAGGCAAAGCAGGGACTTAAACCAGCATCCCCCATATTCCAGGCAACTGCCCAGACCACCAGGTACCTTGGAACAGCAGCAACACCATACACAATTGTCCTCACTCTCGCTCTGTCTCCTTCCCCCCTGCAGCAGAAAAATATCAAAAAGGGCCTTGATTTAATCCCTCGGCGGCATGAGAAAGTTTTCAAAGAACTCGAACATTTCACAGGACAGGAAATAAGCTCATCGCTCAGTTCTACTAACAGTGTATGCAAGTCTGGGGTATGGAAATTCAGAGAGAAAGAAAAGGTTTCTAGCAATGACATCCATCTGAATGCCACCATGTATATGTACAACTTCCACGAACACTTGCTGCATGGTCTGCTGCAAAGATCTAAGGGAGGTAAAGTAATAAATGAGTGATTGACTAGCTTTTTATCCTCATTTCGGGCAAGAGGGATAACGTGGTGCCCATTGGACAGGACGTTAGGAACACCCTATTGTGCAGAAGTCTTACTTGATTTTTTGGGAATTCTATACATACTGACAGAAAGAAGATTTACATTTTGAGAGCAAGAAATTGGTTTTGCATGTTTCGAAGTGAGAAAGAAGCAGCATCCTGGAATTTTAGTGAAAAGCCAAATTTCAGAGATATAAGATCAAGTGATATGCATCCAAATTTTCCCAGAGCTGAGGCATTTGGATATGGGGTTTTGGCTTGGCCCATTAGTGAGACATAAACCAGCTGTAAAGTTTGGACCTTCATTTGAACTGCACTATAGGTTAGAATATTTGGTTCCAGAGCATTGGTGCAGGTAGTCATTACTATAAAGTTTAACACAGTCTTGTGTTTTTGAAAGGGCAAAGCACTGAACTTCAGTACTTCCTTCAGCAGACAAGAGATGAGATTCATAAACTAACTTCTAATACAAAATTGTGCTGGAAGGTTTTTTTTAATTAGTCTCCATGCGCAAGCCATAAAATGCAACATAGTTTGAGACAGGATTACAGAATGGATTTGATTTATTGGCTGGTTTGACTGCCATCATAACTCTAATTCCATTACAGAGGGGATTTTCAGGGACAGAATAATGAGCCTTTGTTTGGTGTCCTGCTACTTAATGAAATGCATTATGTCACCAGTGTCAGTTCCTGCCTATTATAATCTCAGAGATGGCTGATCATTTTGACTGTCTCTAATGTAATAACATGCTGTTTGTCAGTTTGACAGGACCCTCAATTAGCATCTAACATGTCTACTCAATTCCACTCTTCCTAAACAAAATGATGGTATCTTAATTAAAAAAGGAACTTCTTTTATTAGTGTCAAAACAATGTTAACTCCTTGGCACGTTTTGGTTCTCAGGGTATAAAGTATTCACCAAATCAATTTATCTTCAGTGACACAAACACATTTGGTCCCCAGAAATGGCTTCAGTGCCTTCAGAGCCACAGTTGTTTCATGAATCTTAAGTCCTGATTTCCTAACATCAAGTAAAGAACAGTTTTGGGGCTCAATATTGCCTTATAGCCTAGCCCTGGATTGTGTATAGTGCATAGCTATGCAGCCCTACGAGCTAAATTAGAGGAATTCGGACCCTGAGCTTCCTAGCACTCATACGTCTCCCAGTGCATATTCTCTGTAGAAGGAATGGAGATAGGATAATAGACCCTCTACCCCCACTTCTTGGTTCTCCTTCCCTCCCTTTGGGTATCTTGTGCCCATGGGTACACATGGAAAAAGTAGGGTGTACATTCCATGGAATTCAGGGACTGCAGTGAAGCCCTAGTGCTGCACAAAGGTGGTATGATGAGTGAGGTTTTTGAATCCTTTAGCTGCCCAGTTCCCTCCTCTTCCTACTTTGTGCATCTGCAGAGGAGCAGGACACATTTTGGCCAAATGTGAGAAATGGATTCCAGCAAACATTTGTATTTGGGATTTGTGTATCTTACAGAGCAGCCAGTTGTGCACAGGGGGAGTTTTTACTTGTAAATTTGCTTGTTTGTTGTTTATATACAAGTGAGCATGCACAAAAACTACACATGCAGACAGGTTTCTATACAAAAATAATCACTATTGACCTAAAGTAGTATTTGGCTTAGGTTTACATAGGGCAGATGTATGCACAGTAGCAGAGATCTGAGCATGGACTGATTGCTTATTCATTTTAAAGGATAAAGGAACATTTTCAATCCCTCCAGTTTATCAAGTATGGTTGCTTCTAGAAAACAAGGGCATAGATACTATAATAAGGCACAAACACAAGTTCATTATACTTCAGCAGCTGTGGGCTACTTGCACAAAATCTTATCATCTGTTAGGGATACTATTTTTTGCTGGCAAGTTAAGAAAACTTGTAGCTTGGTCATGAACATAGAATCATAGTAATTTACAGCTAAAAGCAACCAAAAGATGATCTAGTCCACACCCTTCTCCCCTATGCTGAAGCAGGAACCGATATACCTAGACCATCTCTAACAGATGTCTGTCCAACCTGTTCTTAAACTTCCAATGATGGGGATTCCACAACTTCCCTTGGAAGCCTATTCCACAACTTAACTATCCTTATATTTAGAAAGGTTTTCTTAATATCTAGCCCATATCTCCACTGTTGCAGATCATGCCTCTTAGGCTGGGTCTACACTGACGGCAGCAAATTTGCCGCCATCACATCGATTGCTCTGGATCGACTGAGCGGTCTGTATAGAAGCGCTCAGTCGATCCAGGAAGCGATGCAGAAAAACCACCCCAGTAAGTGGAGTAGTGCTGCATCGAAGGGAGCGCAGTATGGACGCCGCGCAGAGGAGACGCTGCAAAGTCGACGGGAGATACGCAAGTGATTTACGTCACTTGCGTATCTCCCGTTGACTGCCGCCAAATCGCAAAGGTAAGTATAGATCGGGCCTTATTTTTTGTCCTACCTTAAGTGACATGAAGAACAATTGATCACCATCCTCTTTATAACACCCCACTTCAGTTTTCTTTTTTCAAAGATTAAACACGCCCATTTTTTAACCTTTCCTCATAAAATCAGCTTTTCTAAACCTTTAACTATTTTTGGTGCTCACTGCTGGACTCTCTCCATCTTTCTGAAAATGTGGAACCCCGAATTGGACACAGTCCTTCAGCTGAGGCCTCACCACCACTGAGTAGAGCGGGACAAGGATCTGTGTGTCTTACATTTGACACTTCTGTTAATACACCCCAGAAAGATATTAATCTTTTTCACAATTGCATCACACTGTTGGCTCAAATTAAGTGTGTTCCACTATAACCCTGGCTCTTTTTCAGCAATACTGCTATCTAGCTAGTTTTTCCCCATTTTGTGGTCATGCAATTATTTTTCCTACCTAAGTAGAGTGCTAATTTGCTCTTACTTGAACTTGAGTTGTACCCAGTTGCACACATCCACCCACATGCTCACCAGTCATGTTATATGCAGAAGGTGTTTGCAAAGCTAAAAAACCTCAGTGTACTATTGCAAGAAAAAGTTCTGTCTTCATTTGCAGCGATATAGCTATGCTCACTTGCCCCCTGGTTGCCCAATCCTTTGAAAACACTCCGCAGACATCAACTTTGTTATGCTTTTTTTTTTTTTTTGTGTCCATAAAATCCCAACTGCACCCCAACTCTTTGACAATTTATTCCTTTGTCTGAACATGGTATGATGTAGTCAAAGACACAATACACACACACGCTCCACAGATCCCTATTTATCCTTTGAGATTCTCCCATCCAAATACTGAGCAAGTCCAGTCTAGCTTTTCTTTTATAATCAAGAAAGATCAGGCATCTCTGGGCCAGTTCACCGTCGCTTTTTCCATGCATGCAGCTGCTGCCTCTTAAAATGCAAAGTGTGACTCCAGGTACATTTATGTATTTCCTATATCATCAGCTGAGTTTGCTACAGCATTAATGTTACCATTTTATAAACCACTGCACAAGAGATAATTTAAAAATTTAAATGAAGATTATTGCTTCATGTAAAGAATATTGAATTGTACTAATTGTTTAAAAGAGGTACATATATTTGCTTTGTGATACAGAGAAGGATGGCCAGGTCTAATGCACTTCTGAATGCTCTGCCAATTGCGACTGCTGTGTCAGTTAGGATCACTGCCATCCACTATTAGAAGACCACCACAAAAACAAAACAAAACAACTCTAACTGCCACACACACTATAAGGTTGTGCTAAAAATCCTTTTCAAAAGGCTAATTTTTCCAGTGTTCCTCTCTATACACAGGTAATCCTTTGTGTTTATGCACCCGAAGAATTCAGAGCTACATGAATGGAGCATATCTTTTTATGCGTACAAGTATAATCATTTGTCCACTCAAGTAACAGCATGCTAAATGTTGTGCATACAAATAGAGACCAAGTAGAAGCCAGAAGCCATATTACCTGTGAACATCTGTATCATGGTTTCATAGTGCCTGCTGAACAGCCAGTCATGATAAAACACTTAGCAGTATGCAGAGCAAGGAGAGCATGCAAGGTATTTCCTCTTTTGTGTGCACTATGTAGGGCTTCCCTCAGTTGCAGTCCCTGTTCTTCAGAAGTGCAGGAACTGCTCGCTCAGTGCACCACAAAAACACAAAGAGGGCTTATACAGAAAGAAAACAGGCTGCATCATTATGATGCAACTCACTCAGTTCCCCCTAAACTCCAGGAGGGATCGAACCTCTGCTATGCATAAGCGGGCCTTAAACTCACCACAAGGTGATGCAACTTTGCTGTGCGCTTGACTCAGGCCAGGAGCTAACTGACACAATCTGGCCCCAAAAATCAGTAAGGCCCCTGAAGATACTATGTGCATAAAATGACACAGGCATATTGGAGGCAATTATAGCAATCTAAAACCAGGGAAGCATATTTCATCTGGCTTTGCACAAAATCCTCTTCTTTTCGTGTCGTTTCTCTCTGGCCTTTGATGATATACTGCAGGCAGCAAAATCAAAACAAAACCCCATAATGTATTCTCAGCTTGTTTCAAAGTGTTCAAAATCTTCATCAGCCAGCAGTGAAGTTGAAGCATTAGGTATGTTCATTTACTTCTCTAATGCTCTTCAGCACAGTACAGAGAACGTTCCACTCTGCAGGGGAATATAACTAACTAATATGAGTCCCAACTGCAGGGTTACCGTGAAGCCCAGCTATTCCTTCAAAAACTCAGAGATACTCAAATTCCCTTGATCTCGCCCATAAATTTGCCACTGCTGCTGTGCTGCCACTTCCCATACATCTGTCAAAATACTGGCAACATACATGCAGCAGGGCAATATGCTTTGAAAAGATTCTCAGTGGAGCCATCAGTCTAGCTCAGTGGCACTCCAGCTTCACAAAGGACATGACAAAGTAATGCAGAATGGCTGTAGCTTCATTTTATAACCGGTGGGTTTGTGTAATAATTCTAACAGCAGGTTTTTGGAGCTGTCTGCTTACTTGCAGAGGTACAGACAGTTAATTGTCACTTGCTCTTCCCCAATTCTCCTCAGTTATCTCAGTTGATTTCCCTCTGATAGCCATTGAAAATCTACAATATCTGGCCAAAAGCTTCTAGTCCCATTAACTCCCATTAACTTCAAAAGCATGCATTTGCTTTCCATTATACAACAACATTTTCCTCATAATTGGTTTCAATGGGACTACCTGTGGAATAAGGTACTGCTCATCCAACCTGTTCATGACCAAATCAGACTTGATGTACTTAAGACTTTCTATACAATTCATAGCTGGATTGTCAGTATGCAATATCTTAACTTTGCTAAACAGACAATGGGACTATGACCAAATGCTCTGTAATATGTCTCTAGTTGATGATGTACACTGGTGATGTGTACCTCCCACTGCTTTGTGATCCTTCTTACCTCTCTTCTGCATTTAAAAAAAACAAAAAACAAACAAACAAAAAACCTTTGCTCATTCAAGGTTAAGTTACTTATTAAAGGGCTACTTATACAAGGCTTATGCCAGTTAATTTTAAGAATTCTAAAGCAAAGGACCCCACCTGATTTTAGAAAAATACATGGATTCTTTTGTCAAATGCCTCTCATGCTCACAGGAAAAAGCTCAGCATTTTGTGGCTCCCTAGAAAGTTTTCACAAACCACTCGTAGGGTTGCCAGACATCTGGTTTTCCACCAGAAAGTATGCTCAGAAAGGGGACTTGGCAATGTCCAAATAGATGTACTGACTGGACATCAACCCACACCAGCCCCTGCTCAGCTGGGGCCACCACCTACCTGTGTCTACTGGGCAGGCAAGATCCACATCTGGGGCTGCAGCTCCAGTCCCAGCCCAGGAGCAGAGAGAGGCCAGCTGAGGGGAAGAGAGATGGAGAGGCTCCAGCAATGAGGAAGGGGGAGGGGAGAGAGCAGCGAGAAATGGAGAGGAGCGAGTGGGTGGCGGGACCTCAGTAGGGTCCAGTTTTCAGACATTAGAAAGTTGGCAACCCTAATTCGGAGGCTGCAGTTTCCAATCCAAGTATCTCCACTCGAGTTCCTAACCCTCTTGCTGCTCAGTGCTTCTACTGAGAATACTCGCAATCCTTGGAATTTGAATTATGTTCCTGCTCCTTCCTATGACAACTCCAGACTCCACAAACTCTGCTCTCAGTCTCCAGAGTAAATTCCTTGGTCCCACTTCAAGTCAGGCCCTCTAAATCTCTATTATTACACAGACAATTCTTCAACTATCTGAAACTTTGAACAATACTATGCTTGGGAAGAGCAGTAAATTAAGATGATTTCCTAGCTATGGAAACACTTCTTTTTTGTGATCTTATCTAGTTTCAGATGATTAAATTGGGAAATGTGGCATGTTTTCTCTTGAGCCTCGATTAGTAGCTGGCAACTGTAAGAAACAGAAGAATAAAATTGAGAGAAATTTTTTCTTCTCTCTTAAATATAGTGAACAGTGGGGCTGAATGATCATTCAGAAGCATGAGGCTTTATTTTTTTTTTTAATTTAAAAGCTCCTTTATAAAGGTAATTTAAGTAAGTGACATTGGGAGGAGAGTAGATGCAGAGCCAAATGAAGGAGCTTGAAGTTTGCCAAAGTGAGAAGGGGGCTGATTCACAACAGACAAAGCAAAAATTTAATACATATTATGGTAGACTCTAAAAGTAGCTAGCTCACACTTGCTATCACAGCAGTAACAGAAGAGTATACACTCATACCTGTCAGTTCTTATTGTTGGGTGCCATGTCCCCTGGCACTGCCCAGATAAAAACCTATTACATGTCTTCTCTCATGATTTGTGACAGGATATTGCTTTGGAGTTCCTTGCATTGTCTTGTTTTGTATCTTCTCTCAATAGAGTAGGAGATCAAATAGATCTCAATTATAATTGACTTTTTTTCTAATATATTTTGATTTGGAAGTGATATTTTCTTTTTCTGATCAAGCAGAGAAAAAGCATCACCTACAGAAAGATGGCGTATACAGAGGCAGTCAGCTTGTAGCTCAACCATTTGGTAAAAATCCAGCTTGTGTTGCAAGACAGAATGAGAACAACAAAGTGTGCTGACACTAGCATCTCAGCAGCTGGAAAAAGATATAATGGGCTTGTTCTTTTCCCATTTCCCTGTGTCCATAACACTTTGCATTAGAACTACTTCCTTGAGACAGTCAATGGTAATCTCCCTAGGCTGTTGTCATGGGACTGAATAACAACTAAATGAAATGGTACTGTGGTTGATCTTGTTTTAGCCCATTTAGAAACATAACCATAGTGATCAAACCATTCATCCATCTCATCTGGCAACATGCCTGCAGCTGCGGCCAATACCTGATGCTGAAAAGAAATGCCTCCATGCTACACCTAGCTAATTGTGAAATACTGTTCATGGATGGAAAACAATTCCTTCCATTACCTCTGTAGTGATTAGCCTCTACACTGAAGCATGAAATTTTAATAGCTTTGGGCTAAGATCTGTGGCTCTTCATCAAGCACAACTCGATTGAATTCAAGTGTTTGCCTCAATGAACTGCCAATACATTTTACAGGTATGTGAGTAAAAACCACATTAGTAGGAGAATTAAAATGAAAATACTAAACTCATACAGAAAGCTACCCCAAAAGTATTACCGTTCCCACAACTCCTCTGGTTTCTGCTGCCCATGTTTTAGCATCATCCAATATTTTTAGTGTTCTATCCAAACAAACAATTCCCCCACCCTTTCACCAAAAAAAAGTATCTGTGAAACTGTAGAACCAGTGAGCTTTGAAAAGACACAGATAAACTCTTTCACTAAGCCTTCACCTTCTCCATCTCCATTTTCTGGATATGGACACTACTCGTGTCCCAAATTATGAGTAACTGCTCAAAATGCCATACTGAGGCCATGTCTGCACAAAGGAAAAAAAGGTGCATTCAACACATATTAGCTAACATGAAAATCTAGTGTATACAAGGCACTTCTTATTTTAATTACAGTTTGCAAATAACTGACTGGGGGAAATTGGGGTGGGGGGGAATCATTTTGGATCAACCCCAAAATGAAAATTTTTCATGATTTTTGACAGCCAAAGAGTTAAAATTTTTGCCTTTGGGTTAAATAAAACTTTTCATTTGACCTGAAACATAATGTTTCACTTTGATTTTGAGTATTCAGTATTTTTTTTTAAATGAAAAAGTTAAGGAAATTTCTGAACAAAAAATCATTTCAAATCAAACACCCATAATGTTTCATTTAAAAAATGTCAGAACAAAACTAACTTTTTCTTTTTTTTTTTAAACCACTACACACACACACAGACAAAAATGATACAAATTCATGAAATATTTTGCTATCTCTAAATCTGCATTTTTCTCAAAGAAAAGTTTAGGCCAAAAAGATTCACCCAGCTCTAGATTTAACATATGTTAGCTAGTCAAAACACACTATAGAGATTCTAGAGGATACCTTGCCCAGCTAATAGTCCTAGAACCTACAAGGGTAGAGACATTTCTTGATTTCGTTCTAAGCGGAGCACAGGATCAGATCCAAGAGGTGAAGACAGTTGAACCACTCGGTAATAGCAACCCTAATGTAATTAAATTAAACATCCTTGTGCGGGGAGGAAGAAAATACCAAAGCAGCACACACCAGTACCATTTTACTTCAACAAGGGGAACACAACAAAAATGAGGATACTAGTTATATGGAAAATAAAAGGAACAGCCACAACAGTGAAATGCTTGCAAGCTGCATGGAAACTTTTTAAAAATACCATAATACAGGCTCAGATAAAACGTATACCACAAATTAAAAAAAGGAAGAGGGACCAAAAAAAGCCACCATGGCCAAACAATAAAAGAAGCAGTTAGAGGGAAAAAAGTGTCCTTTAAAAATTGGAAGTCAAATCCTACCAAGGAAAATAGAAAGAAGCATAACCTCTGGCAAGTCAAGTGTAAAAGCATAACTAAGCAAGCCAAAAAAGAATTTAGAGAGCAACTAGCAAGAGACACAATAAGTAAATAGCAAAAAAAATGTAAGTACATCAGAAACAGGAAGCCTGCCAACAGTCAGTGGGGCCACTGGATGATCAAGGTGCTAAAGAAGCACTCAGGGAAGACAATGCTGTTGCTAAGAAGTTAAATAATTTCTTTGCATTGGTCTTCCCTGCAGAGGGCATTAGGAAGATTCCCATACCTCAACCTTTTTTTTGGTGACAAATCTGAGGAACCATCCTGGACTGAGGTGTTAATAGAGGTGATTTTGGAACAAACTGATCAATTAAATAGTAATAAGTCACAAGAACCAGATGTTATTCACCCACGAGTTCTGAAGGAACTCAAAATGAAATTACAGAACTACCAACTGTGATATGTAGCCTACCCCTTAAATATGTTTCTGTACCACATGACTGAGATTAGCTATTCTCCCATTTTTAAAAAAGGTTTCAGAGGTAATCCTGGCAATAACAACAGGTCACTAAACCTAACTTCAGTACCAGGCAAATCGTTGAAACTATAGTAAAGAAAAGAACGATCAAACATGTAGATGACCATCAAAACCCAGATAATTGTTTTAGATCTTAGTACTTCCTCTTTGAATACTCATATGTTCCAGATTCCATGGCATGCCAGATCACTCAAATACAAAATGGAAATGCTCACATTTAGCAGTGCAGACACAACTTGGCATGAGCTTTTTAAAGATCTATAGGAAAATCTAAAGGGGGTATGGTCTATGTGTTGTTGACTAGAGTAAGAGTCTGACTGTTGACTAACGAAGGAACAATAGGAAGCCCTTTGTCTTAGTCTTTGTGACCTCCTTCAAGTGAAGAGCTTCTAGATCTTACCAAGGAGTCCTGTTGTCACTAAGATGAAGGAGAGAAATGTTTCTAGTGCTGGACTCAGGGCAGTGGATGGCTTTGCAAATTTGATTAGTTCAGATGCAGCTCCATAAAAGCATCCAGGCTGGGATTTTAAAAGGAATGTAGGAGTTAGGTGATTATCTCCCACTGGGATTTGAGTGCTGAACTACTTTAGGAACATTGGAAAAATCCAATCCCCAATCTTTTGGATGCTTATATAAACAAACCAGTTGAACTTTTTCCCACTACTGGTGCCATGCTAGGAACGTCTCTATAATCTCCCTCAGTTCACCGCATGTCAAAAAGCAAGCTGGCAGTATGGTTTTGTTTCCCACTGTGTATTTCACTTTTCTGTATTTATTGGGTCTCTGGGAATGAGTTTTGCTATATTTTGAATGACAACAGGGCATATCTTGACTCTCCCTGTTAGTATCTTTAAGGAAGATGACAGCTGATTCTTGACTCATGTGCTAATTGCAGTTCCTTAACTCCAGTCTGATAAAATGGAGGAGAGAGTTCACCTCCAGAGGAGAGGAAATCAGACAGCTAGGGCAGAAGTAGTTCAGAAGGAAAGCCTTTAGGAACCGCCAGACTCAGGGAACTAGCTGAGACTGAGATTTCTGTTGTGTTATTGTTTGGTCATAAATAAAGCTAAGCCCCAAAAGAGGGGTGAATTTAGATACTGACTTGGGGTGCATTAACTGTTGAGGATGTGGAGGAACTCAGCTCACTGACAAGGGCTTAATAATAAGAATGGAGATCCTGGGGCCTAGGTGATAGTGGATAACTATGGTAAAGCCCAACTCTGGCAAGACGGGTTCAAAACCTTGTGTACATCATATGCGAAATAAGATCCATGCTCTCCTCCTTATTTGTAGTGGATACTGGACAAACAAATGCAAATACTATCATTTCAGCATGCACATTAAGCTTCAATTTGTGTGCAGCTGTGTCTTCTATAAAAAAAATCCTAATCTATATTCACCACTTATGAATTCTGTGGGAGGACACACAAAACTAATTGACAGTTTGCTCTTTTTATAATTATCCAAAAGAAATACTACATGAGTTTTGTTTCTGCATAATTATCAGCAAATGCCAATTTTGGTTTTGACCTCTCCCCTTCGCCTTCCTATTGATATTCTTCCTTATTAAACTGCTGCCTGTGTACTTCAGATGACTGCGTTTAGAAAGGTAATCTTTATTGTTTCCAAGTGTTTCCCAGTGAAGCACTTTCTGTAATGCACGTGTATAATTGCAACATTCATTATTTATTTTTAAACATTTTATTATTGCAGCTCACTTCATGCATTCAGATGCTCATTATTTGGAAAATCTTGGCTGAGATTATTTTGATTCGGAATTAGCAGTAGTGTTTGGATGGGGATAGGTACTGTAATAGTCTGAGCAGTTAGTTTTAGGATAAAATTTTGCAGGAAAAATTTATATTACAGACCAATAGTTAAAACTAGCACTGTGAAGTTCTGCTGCTTTCTGTCTTTTCATTCCTAGGGTTTTATTTCCTCTGTCCTTTTCATTTCTAAGGGTTTCCTCCTCTTACTTTTTGACAGACAACTTTCCTCCTCCTCCTATGTTTGCCCAGTCAGACTGACACTTTTCTGTAAACTTGTGGTTTAAGCTCCATTATTATTCCACATTAAACTGCTGCAGAATGCCAGTTAGGCATTATGATTTTTTTCACTCCAGCTGTGCTGAACCACAAGTAGATATGAAGTAATTGACCTTGTTGTTCACTGAATTGTACAGTGCTTTGCTGCCTACTGTTTTGTGCCACTCACTTCACTTCACACATCTTCTAAAGTCATGACCTTTGTGGTAGATATTACTCTCCAACAGACAAAAATCACCTTTACAAACGGAAAGCATCAAGCATGATCAGTACAACATTCTGGGAAAACCGAGGCCAAGAAGTACTAAGATTAGGGATTCCAGATTTGTTGTGAAGATAAGCATTTGGAAAAACTCCTTTGGCCAGTTAATCCCTGGTACTCTTTAGGGAAGAGACTAGGCCTTCTGTTATGTTTCTGACCCACCCGGCCCATTGTGGATGCGACCTGAAACAAATAATGAAAGCATAATAAGATGATGTTACTCAGTCAAAGATCCTTGACTGAAGTCAGTGGAGTTACCAGGGATGAATTTGGCCCTAGATGTTTTACAACACAATTAAAAAATTTAGGGATCATTTAAAAAAGAAAAAACGAAAAGAAAAAAGGTATTCTAATTAGTTTATATATTGTGACATAAAAACAAATAGAAACAAAGAACTCATCCTGTCCCCTCATTTCTACCAACCTTCTTTCCAAGTTCTCATCTTCCTTGCTTTAGTTCCAATCCCTTCTTTTCCTTTCTCTGCTGCCCGTATTTTCTCCTAGCTGTTGCTAGCTCTTGCATCTTAGCTTTCGTGTCCTTTGACTTATCTGATGCAGAAATATTAAAAAGAAAATAGGGCCAAATTATGGCTCCTATGAGGCTGAGCAGCATTGTGGGAGGAATTAATACATTATCAGAGCAGTGGTGAGAGGAAGCATTATGCCTGTTAAAAACATACTATCCCCTGTGTAGTGTACTAGAAAGAGCATTATTTAAAATACCCATTCAATATTTCAGTATTGCCAACTTCAAGAGACCAAAAATCATGAGTCTGATCCCCCAAAAAAGCCAGGAGATTGGCACCACAAATCATGAGACATTAAAAACATGATCAAATCACATTTTTAGTTTATCTTTTGACTAACTGCTGTCTATTCTTCTGGCTGCATGTGCGAGATATTTTCAGGTTGAAAAGTCAATCTTTAGTGCACATAAAAATGCATGTCTTTCCTACCTCTGATGGAGATCCCATCTACCTTGTCCTCATCACTAAAACATGAGAACTGCCCTCCATTTCCTATTACTTTCTTGACACCCTCCCCCCCAGCTTTCTCCCCACCCCGCAGTTTCTTCTCTGCCCAGATCTCAAGCAGACAAGGCAGGGAAGTGTTGCTGTTGGGTCCAGAGCCCCAGACCCACCCACAGTTTTTCTCCCCCAGCTTCCCCTCTAATGCCTCCTGCTGCTCCAAGACCAACTCACTGCTACAGAACCTTACACAGAGTTCAGTGGTAGGGTGGTCTGTATCCTCAGCCATGATGTACATGAAAACAGATCTTTCCGGACCTGAAAATTGTGGAATTGGAGATCTTTCTCATGGGATTGCAAGAACTCCTGCTGCAGGCTCCAAAATCCTGTGACTCATGATCAATTCGCAAGAGCTGTAAATACTACTTCCCCTGCCTGCTGAGAGGTGACTCCCCTTTCCCCCCAGAGCTGCCATTCTGTCCTCTCCATTTCCTACACCATCACTGTCCTCTGCACCCCCCATGTCTCCCTCCTACAGGCCCCAGTACATTTCTCGATCTCCCTCCTGCCTCCCATGTCTCCGGGTACCTCATTCCCTGGAGACCCATAAATCTGCTCCTTGCTTTGCACAGTGCCTTGCTCCTTCTCATTCTCCCCATTCATCTTTCAGTGTGTCTGCTGCACCTCACAGTCCTTGTGTTCTTGCCCCCTGGACCATTGAGTGGAAGCCATTGTGCCTGTGAGCATGGCTTCAATATCACTCAAAACAGTGGGAGGTGCAGCCATCTTTGTTAAGGGCAGCCTGACTATTAGAAATATTACTGGAGAGAAGACGACACTGTGCAGGCACAAACGTATGTACTTTGGTCACATCAGACATAGAGATGAAAATAACCTTCAGAAAGTTATCATGGAAGGAATGGGGGTGGGTCATTGTAGTAGGGGATAACCAGCGAGGAGATTGATAAAATGGTGTGCGACGGATTTCTGGGAGATTAGCTGCTGAACATGTAAAGTTAGTAATAGATTAAGAATGCTTCTGAAAATTCTGCTACGATATCACTAGTATTCTCACATGAATAAATGGACTTTACATTACATTCATTTCCACACATAGAGACTGTTGGAAAATGGCAGCCATCTTTCTGACTTCAGCCCTATTGAAAGTAATAGGAAATGGTTGCCATTTTGAATAAGGGAAAAGTCATGAGTTGGCACCATTCATCGAGTTTGTATCAGACAAGCAAAGAGACACCCCAAAATCACTACAGTAGCAATAAAATCATGAGTTAGCAATATTGACTGTTTGTTTTTGAAAGGAAACACATGTTTTACCCAGTACAACCATCCCAACGCTAAGAGAGGCTTAGGTTATGGCTTTAACAATGCCCAAACTTTGTGGGCTAGGTAACTCTAGCTACCAAGTAGCATGGGCTGAATTAGTGCCTTTCCACACCACCACATACATGCTGCACACATGGCAGTCAGTGACCTCAGAGTGCAGTACTTGATCCAGGCCATAATCCTGTTCCCTGTGTTTGAACCAGCAGCACTGGCTGGCCACAGAGAGGAACAGGATTTGTAACGTCTAGGATGGTGGCAGCACCAGCCTCCTTTGCGTTCCCTAGAGGGAGGGCACCCGCTTCAGCCATAGCATCATCTGGAGCTCCTGCTTGGATTAGACATTTTCATACTGCCTCCTGCTTGGACTGTGTCACACAGGCACAATTAAGCTTCTCTGCTTAAAATAATCAAATGGGTCACAAGTTTCATAGTGCTTTGGATTGGGACTCTCAGTCTTCAGACTGGTGGAGTGTTGGAGAAAGGTGATGTGAATTCAAAGATTTAAGGCCATTCACGCCTGTTGGCCAATCCATGGCATATTAACAGGTCTCAAAGGAGACCATTTATTCCAAAGTTTTCAATAGAAGAAAGTACCATTTCAGAAAGAAAGAAAGGAATTCACTTATTAAGTGAAAAGAAGGCAAAAAATGAGAAACAGAATAATCTGCATTTAAATACCTCAGCAATCAACCATAAAATGAAGAAATACTAGAGTATCTTGTGTGATAAAGTCAGGCCAGATGGATACCAAAGGTATACCAGGGCCAGTATGTGAGCCCTAGAATGTTAAAAGGACCTTTTTCCTGCAGGAAAAAGCAAGGCAATTAGAGACACCTGGACCCAGTAAAGGGTTCCTCCAGGTGTACTTAAACCCTGCCCTCCCTAAAGGGAGGGAGGGGAGCAAAGGAGGAGCAAGCTGCAGAAGGTTTGTGGCAGCTGGAGGAGAAACTTCCCCCCAGGTTAGGACACAGTGCTTCTCTGCAACCAGAGAAGAGGAGAGGAGAAAGAGAAAGCCATTGGCCCCGCTTGCAGGAAGTAGCCACAGCAAGGTACCTCCCCTAGCCCTGTGGCACATGCAGGGGCTGAAACTATCTGCCCTCCCCAGTGGGGTGAAGGACACTCCTCAGGCCTGAAGTAAGGCCACACCAAACCCTCTGTGAAAGAGATGCTGAGGGAAGGGACAAGAGACTTGTCCAGATTGGGAGTGGACTTACTGCAGGTCCCACTGATAAAGGAGACTGCTGCCTAAGGGGGGTTACCATACCACACTTGTTTTACCAACATAAGGTTCCTGGTAGATTGAAAATTAGGCAGAATATTTTTAAACCATTCCTTTCATATTTTGGGTTCATTAAAAATAATTCACTTTGTTTTTCAAAATGAGCTAAAACATTATTCCAATTCTAACTAAACCAATGAATTTGGACAAGAACTTTGTTGCTAGACAACAGCAAGCCACAGAGAATATACAGTCAAATACACAGTGTAATGAGAGGCAGAAAAACATTGTGTTCTTTGTTCATAATTCTACTGTGTACTTTAAATCACACAGTAGGTGATAACATGGAGAAATTAATTTCAGAATCTTTAAAAAAAATCCTCTCTGTTCACCACCAATATCACTAAGTGCAAAAATTAGACTTTTCTTGAGTAGGAGAGGATGTCTTACTTAACTGCCTTTTC
Organism: Mesoclemmys tuberculata; assembly: GCA_007922155.1. Classification (NCBI taxonomy): domain Eukaryota; kingdom Metazoa; phylum Chordata; order Testudines; family Chelidae; genus Mesoclemmys; species Mesoclemmys tuberculata. Next base: position 69,481,178 of record ML675616.1, read on the forward strand.
ATTTATAACCTAGTTGATTCTATAGCACTGGAAAATCTAGGTACAGAGAGTTAAATTAATTTAGTGATCTCAGTCCCCCAAGGCCTGAATTTCTTAGAAAGATCTACACTCCATACTGTATGCTAGGCACATTTGTCAGTTTCCTTTCAAAGAGACCCAGAAATGAATTAAAGCACAAAGGTACTTAAATTCTCCTTTTTCCTCATTTAAGAAAAAAAATCTCTAAAAGATTAAAGTGTCTTTCTGTCCTGAAAAGTTACTTTGTATAAATGGCATTGTGGGGTTCCAGGTTTATTGTGTGTAGATAATTTCCATATCTAGCATGCTCAGTTATAAATTAAACAAAAATGTTTTCCCCCTTTGTCTGCCTGCCTTGCAATCTAAACTTGGACTCTGAAAGCCCACCAGGGTTCTTCCGCTATCATGCACCATCACCAAACAAGCATGAAGCAGACCAAATAAAATTCAATGATATCTGTGCACAATTCCATTGTCTTCAGTGGATTGCACAGGTATAACTGACTGAAACTTAAACAATCTTGTTGCTGAGACACAAGATGAATCAGAATCTTCAGCTCACTCTTAGCTATTCTGTATTTACAGGGATAACAAGGGATGAGCAGTAAAAACTTATTTGCCACCTCAGTATATATGACTGAACACAGAAAGGAATTAATTCTATTGCTGAAAATCGGGTGCCACTTTTATATATCTGCTCTTCAGAATAAAGCCACACTTTAATGTTAACGTGATAGCAAAAGGCAGTGTAGGAAGCCCTGATATGGACAAATAAATAGATGGGATGAGGTGCAGTAGCAAAGCTTCTGTGAAACTTTTCAGTAAGTTAGATATCAATAGAAAGGAAATTTGAATCCAGTCAAAATGTTTAGGAAATATTTTCCCTACAATTATACCACACTGCCTAAAATATAGCCTGGGTTATTGTGACCTGTGCTACTCTTTAACTATTCAGTATAGTCTAAATCCTATGGAGGAAATTGTCTTACCAGCATCAACACATCAAGGGGACCAATACACAAAAGGAGAGGAGACCACTGTGGCATTATTGCCTTGACCTTCAACATATGGAAAGGTCTACGCAGCTCCAGGCATCCAGGCACAGGAAAAGAGTGGAATAGGAAAAACAGTGAAACAAGACCACAGTGCGCTGTCTGCCTATACTCCAAGCCCAGTGGTTGGGTGGTGGTGCGGAATCTTATCCCATGCATTTATCCTACCAGCATTATGGAACCTCATTAAACAGGATTCTCCACCAGCACAATTGCAGCAGAAGAAGCAAAGAATCCTAGAGCTGATATGGAAACCCAGGGTCTTTTGTGGACAGACATCTCCAAGACGATTCTTAGATCTCAGATGATCCACAAGGCTTCAGGGCTGAGCCCCCTATCTTTTTTCCTATGTGTATGAAAAGGAGGGAAAAATCCTTCCACATTCAAAATGGAAAAAATTGGAGGAAACGCCATTAGGAAAATTGTAATGGACCATTCACTTCCTGGGTGCCTCCTAGGGCTGGATGTGATACAGCACTCCTTTTATAAACCCTGTATGTCCTACCGACTTCTGGATGATTTTGTGGGTGGTCTTCATTGGCCTGGTCCTTCAGCCATGTCACAAAGTCCAAATGAACCCCTTCTGGGTTATTAATAAGTCCAACACCAACAGTCTATTTGCCCTCACTAGAGTCTTAAGCCCCAACTCTGGCTCCTTTAAATTTGGCCCTTTGTTCAGGCTCCCAAATAAGGCCTTACCCCTTCCTGGAGCTTATGCCACTTTATGTGTGGCCAATAGGGGAACTCAGGCCCACCCCCTATTCCAGGCTCCAAACCAGGGACTTTATACACAGCAGCCACATACCACTTACTCCAATCCTCTGTTGTTATTTCCCTGGGCCTCTTCCTACCTGACACTTATTTCCAGCTCTGTCTCAGGATCAGCATCCTCTCTCTCTCTGCAATCTCAGTGTAAGTGCAGCCAGCCACAAGCTCCGGCTACATGCTGGCCTGCTTTATTTGCATTCAAGCAGTAAACAGAATCATCAAGCAGAAAGGGATTTCTAACAGGTGGGGAAACCAGCAAGCAATATCCTTCCCTGTAGACATTTTGTCCCTGAATCTCAGATGGAAATGTTTTCTAAGAGAGGGACTGACACTATAAAAATGAGGGACAAACACACCAATGCGCCCCTCCTCTTCCTCTCTGTCTTTGAATATTGACTAACTTCATCAGAAGGAAAAGAGGAAGCAGCCATTACACAGAAGGAGAGCTCCTGGCCTAGAAACTGGGCTAGTATTCAGAGCATGTGGTGAGAATAACTTGGCTTTGACTGCAACTTACTTTTTAAGTTAGGCATTGTGACACTCCGCTCTGCAATCTGGACTGGTATATAGCTGTGTCGCCCCAATCCCTCACTCCTGGACCTGTCTTGCACTTGCCATGCTGTGTAAACCCCCCACTCCCGGGTCAGCCCACACACAGGACTCCTGCAAGCAAGTATACCTTAATTTAGTGAGTGAGTGATTCTGGCCAGCCACTCATGGGATCATACAATAGAATGACCCTAGCGAAAACCACCAGTCCCAGATGCAACCCGAGGAACTGTCGTTTTACAGAGTTCACAGGACTCAGCAAGCTCATGGGTTCATTAATTTATCAAATAAATTGATATGCACCAGCTCTGTCATCCTAAAGAAAGTCTCTACACACACCCAAACCACATGCACTGCTGTAGATAAAACAAACAAATACGTTTACTGAGTACAGAAAGATTTTAAGTGATTATAAGCCAGACGAACATAAAACACATTTGATCTGGAGGAAATAAAAACAAATCGCATTCTAAACTAAGCTTTGCACTTTCACTAACTTTACAGTCTTAGATAATGCTCACCACACGCTAGTTGATTCCTTCAGCCAGGTCCTTGCCTTGTGGACAGTCCTTAAGGGTGAACATGAACATAATCAACACCATAAGGGTCCACATGGGCGGCGCATTGTGTCACAGGCATTACTTGCCTTTTACCTTTATTTCTCTCATAACCATTTCTGACTTTTATGCCTCGTTACTTGTATTCAGTTGAACTCTCTCTCTTCGAGTTAATAAACTTGTTTTATCCACACCAGTGTATTTGAACTGAAGTGTTTGGGAAACTTCATTTGTGCATATCATTTCTATTAATGAAATAACAGATTTCATATGAGCTTATATTGTCCAAAGAGATGGCTGGGCAGTACAAGACGTACATTTCTGGGGAAATGTCTGGGACTAGTGTGTGCTTGGGTCACCCTGCAGTGTAATTTAGGCTAGTGAAAGCCTGAGTGTGACTGGCAGGTTGCAAGTGCACAGAGGCATAGCTCAGGGTGACTTACAAGCTAGAGGCTGTTTGTGAGAAGTCCAGGAATAGAGCAAAAAACAGCAAAGCAGTATAAAGGACACCCCAGGTTGGAGGGCAGGGGTAACACAGCAACTCACTAGTCTAGATTGTACTCTGGGTATGTCACAACCCCTGCAGCTCCTTTTATCTGGGCCTGCTGGGCACTGACTGGCTGCTTCCATGAGGCATCTCTAGGGAGGCCTGGAGGACCTACCTTCGCTTCTCCTTTCAGGTCACTGCTGCTTCTTGGGGCAGGGTGTAGTAGGACTAGAGGGTCTCCTGCAGGGAGCCACAAAGGCAGCTACATCCTGTCACAGGAAACTTATGAAATGTTCCTCATCCTACATCACTGCTAAAGGTTTTCCCTCAGGAAAGCACAACCACACGGTTAGTCCATACCCAGTCCAAACCTCCACTGAAGTATCAGGCTCTAAAAGCTTATTGTGACATTGGCCTCTAGGGGAGCCATGCTGAGATTGATCAATTTAAGGTAAACTGCACAGAATGCGGCAGGCAAACTCCCAAATACTAGTGGTTATTTCTAAAAATTAGATTTGCCCAGCCAGCAACAAACAACCTCTAATCACCTGACTGGTTATCTAAAAGCCAAAAACACAGTTCCCTTAAAGCCATTCAGCCCTCTGGCTTCTACCCAGTCAGCCAAGTCAAATCTGATGGAGATTACTGAAAATCGTTGTCCATCATGTGTAAAAAAGTTCTAGCAATCACAAAGGACTGGACACATTACCAGCCAGGTCAATGAATAGTTCAGATCTCACCCAAATACATGCTTAACCCCAATGCTTATTAACTAAACTCATATTTATTTCTTTATTTTTTAAAAAAATGAATATTCGTTAAGAGTTCATATACATACAGATGAGAATAAAGTGCAAAGGTCAGTTTCAAAGTAGAGATGATAAACTGTGTTGCAGAAGTTTCTTTCAGGATCAGTTTCTCTGGTCAGAGTCCAATAGATAGTCCATATAGAGTCTAAATAAATTCTTCCATGAGAAATAGCAGGGTCAATCAGGCAAGCTAGGATCTCAGGCCTGTGTCTAAAAGCTTTCAAAGCTTAAGCAGTTCTAAAATGAACAGGACTGGAGCCATAGAGAGCTTTTAGAGACCACTGGTAGGCATGTGGATATCTTCTAGATAACAGATAATTCCTTGAGCAATTAATAGGTAATAGGTGGCTTTGAAGTAGAAATCCCTTACTTCCTATGCACACGGGTAAGAAGCTACATTAGCTGAAGGTATTCATCTGTTTACAACCATTCACAGGTAGTCACTACTTAAACTTCAAAGAGAAATGAAAACAACAACATTACTACATTCAAGTCTCATCTAAATGTTAATATCTTCTTTTGATTCCTGAATTAACAGAATAGAATGATAGACAGGAACTATTTGGTTACATCGATAATCACTAAAAAGATCAAGACGGAGATATATAAACATTATTTACTTCCAAAACTCTTATCACTGTAAGTTCAAAGTTGTAGCTATTTACAGTGAATGGTCCTAGTTACCATTTGTATTTCCTTTGAACATGTTATTGAAGGTCGAGTTTGGATCATTTACTCTGCTTATTCTTAAGCCTTTCTGGCACAAAGTCACATTTATAAATTAAAAAACAAAGTTACCTAGGCACCTCTTACATCTATATATTTCTTCCAAGATCCTGTAATATTTTTACGAAATGGAATAATGTTTTCTTTGGACTTTTGTAATCTGAGGCTCTTGTCTATAATCCTGTGCATTTAAACATAAAACCTAGTAGGAATTAACAAACATATTAGCATAAATAATACTAAGCTTTTATTGTTCACACACAAACTATTTTGAACAACAGATAAGCAATCCATTTTTGCCATTAAATGGAAAGCATACATGTTCCTGAGCAACAGCTGAATTTTTTTAATTTACTTAAGTTTCTTAACCTGGATTTGTGTGGTTCTCACAGAGAATGTTATAGAAAGTTCAGTATTGGTTTTGCCTTCTTTTAAAAAAAAGGAAATGAGTGCTCCTTCTCCCATATTTGTAATTTGCTTTGAAAATTGAATTGTTGAGATAACTACCCGTTACTCTTTCAAGCATAAACATAGTTCTGACACTGATTTAACTGTGATATAAGTGGCTTTAATAGCCCATATATTCACATTGCCATAGTACAATCTGCATTAATAAATTAGCATTGCAACTCTGGCACCTGGCCAACAAGAAGTCTTCAGGATGTCAAGGATATGCAGTCTCAGGAGAAAGGAGACTATTTTGCAGCCTCCACCGATTAAATCCATCAAATATATTCCAATACTTGGTGCTAGAAATTTCTGTATTTGTTACAGTCTCTGTCAGTCTCTCTAGCTCTCTGAGAATTTCAGCATTGAAACTGGAAGATGTGATTTCCAGCTTAAGCAGACATACCCCCACTAGCTCTGATTGAGCTAACACACTAAAAGATAAAAGTCCAACTGCAAGCAGTGGGAGAGGCATTGAAGTACGGACCTCTGGTCTCATAAAGGATTGGACAGGATGCTCATGGCACCATGGCTTCACTTCTATTTTTATCTCCCCAGTTTAATAAGAGCTAGCGTACGAATGTCTACTTGAGAATTAACCTTCCTACTCCAGTATAGAAATTATTAGAACTATTTAGTTGAGAAAATGGTTAATTTTAAATATGAAATAAGATGTGTTCCAACTGAAAACAATGTCCAAAATTATACTGAGACTGTACATTTCTTAAGAAGAATTTTGAGGTAGTTGAGCAAAACCAAGACTGGAATAAAAGTCCTTGGTTCTGAATGCTTGTTATGCTTACTACTATTCACACTGTGTGAAAGGGGCATCAAACCATGAACATTCCAAACTGAATAAAAAGTTTTATTGTATATTGTACTATATACTATATACAATAGAGCAAAAAAAAGTGTTCGTTTTGGCTTTTACTTATTCAGACAACCTATTATAAATTTAATTATAACTTGACTTTGCTACTTGAGTACATATTATACAAAAACTTTGCTAGTGGAAAGAGCTTGTGGTTTCATGACAAGAGCAGGAAATTGAAAACCAGCACTCCTATATTCTCTTTCCAGCACACTACTGACCCAGTGTGTTATCTTTGTATCTCAGTTTAAGGAATGTAATATTAGCTATCTCACAGTGCATGCTATGTGCCTTGATTAGTAAATACTGATAACATGTTTAGAGAGTCTCAGATAAAAGGTGCTATTTAAATACAAAGAATTATAATAGCATTCCTTTTCTTTTATGAAGATTATTGCACACAAAATAGATTTCATTAAAGTAAACTTGCATACCGAATTTCCTAACTACTAATTGTATTCCATTATATCTAGAATTTATAATTGTAACATCACTAAAACATATCACTCTTCTCCTGCATTCAAAAAACCAACATTTTACACCAATTTTGACTGCACTCAAAGGGTTAGAAAAAACACAAACTGGACCATCTCCCTTTTGTCATTTACCAGACTTATCTATTCTTAATAAACAAAATCGACATGCCGAGGCACAGGGAATTCAGAAGTGAAAATAAATGAGTTTCAAATAAGCTGTTGAGCTGAATAATAATGTGTCTTCAAAACTATTCTAATCTTTAAAACCAAACTATTAATTAAATAAAAAGTAATGACATCTCAACAAAAGCTGTGCTCATTTCAGACAACAGCACTAGAACCCCCTTGGAGTAATAGTTGCAAAATGTCCATCATGTTTATGTATGTGAAGTTTATGCCTCACTAAGTGCATGTTAATATTGCTTATATTGGTGATTTGTTTACAAGGTTACAATTGAGAGGCTCTTAGGTATTAAAATAATTCACAGGAAGGGTATGATATACCATTGCTTGGATTCCCAAATTACCCCTTTTATTTAGATCTAAAGATTTTAGTGACCTTTTAATGCGAGGTTGTGAGTGGCAATATACTGAAAGGAAAAACAAATCAAAAGCAATGGATTAATAAAAATTTTAATATCAATCTGCTATGAGGATATTTTCTTTCAGCCATACAATTCTTTCCCTACATTCTTCACACGATAATAGATCCTTGAGTTAACCTCCTCCAACAAGGATTCAATGAAGTCTTTCCAAATGTTTTATATTAGTCCTTCGCCTAAGAATTTTTTTCGTACAACTTTTTTTTTTTAAAAGGATTAATGATTGTGTTTTACCATTACATTTATGAAGAGTAAGTTTCTTCTTCAGTAGGGGATGATTAATAATGTTCCATAGCTAGCTCCACAAAGAATTCCCTTTTCCAAAAAGGTCTTTGTCACCTATTGTTCTCTATAGCTCTAAAGCGAAACAATCTGCCCTCAGGGAAGATGGTGGCACCTGCCTGCATTTGGGGCAATATACACCCTGAGGTAGCTGGCTTCAGTCTCAGAGCAATAGGTGATGAATGTCATCTCAAAAAAAGGGGAGCTGTTTATGCAATTCTCTGTAGAAGAACATTACTCACCAGCCCCAAATGAAGAAAAAACTTTCAGTTATGAAGAGTAATAGCACAAATGTCACTAGTCCTAAAACATTTCAAAACTACCTCTACTCAATAAAGAGGTAGGATGGGAAAGCTACAGGGGCATATGGTCTGGTTGCTTTCCTCTTCTCCAGCATGGGATAAAGCAGCCAAAGCATACCTGTGATTGAGACTAAATGTTAAAATAAGAAAAAAAAAAGAAGATTTAAGGTTAATACTGTATACCTTCCTATAATCATAAATATTGCATGATAACATTCTCTTTCATTTCTTATTTATTGTTCATGAATGACATTAATAATTAAAAAAGAAAGAAAATTCCCAGATAAATGTTATGTTAAAATGGAATTTGAGAGTAAAATGAGGTGGTTCAATTATCCCAAAAACAAACATTATAAACCTACTAGATTTAGAGTTAAGGTTACCTTAAGAGAAACCCAAATATATTCATGCATGGAAATGCACAGCTAATGAGCTGAAATAACCTTAATTCCACCCTGTAGTGACACTGAGGGAAAAAAATATGAAAAACAATCTAATGCATCTTTAAAATTCAATTTCTTCTAATCACAATGTCACTGTCGGGAGGAATTAAAGTTGTTTGAGTTCATTAACTGTGCATTTTCATATGTAAACATGTTTGGATTTCTCTTAAGGTTAAACTGAAGTTTCTGGGTTTATAATTAGAGCTTTGATATTTTGGCTTTAACCAATCAACACTGATAAAATACTCCCAATACAAAATAGTGAATTTTGTTTTTATCCAACACCAGAAATGGTTACTTGTGTCTATGGGCTTGTCTCCATGGAAGCAATAATGCAGTTATGGGGAGGGGTGATTTCTCAAGTGCACTAACATGTTGCACATTGATTGGTCATGTAGATCCTGCTAGTGTGCACTGAAGGTTCCCTAGTGGACTAGATGACCTCCTGAGGTCCCTTCAAACCCTACTTTTCTATGATTCTAGTGCACTTTAATGTACTGCTATTTGAAACAGTACTACATTAAAGCGCACTAGGGAATTTTACAAAAATTACTCATTACTAAGGATAAGATTTTGTCACGGAGATCACAGAATTCATCGATTCCATGACTTCCAGAGACCTCCATAAAATTATCCTTTTCAGCTTCTACCCCATACCCTAGCTTCTGAGGCCTGCAGGGACCCCAAAGCGCTTAGCCACCATAGGTGGCAAGGGATCTGGAACTTGGGGGTAGGGGATCAGCTCTCAGTTGCTTCAGGGGGCCCACCGCTCTGACATTCTGCTAGCAGCTCCAAGTTGCTGCTGGCAGCAGAGCACATGCTGCTGTGTGCTGGTGCAGGCAGTGAGGACCCCCAGCTCCGAGCTGGCACAGGAAGCAGGGACCCCTGCCTCTGAAGTACCACAGGTGGCAGGGACCCTGAAAACCCCATCCACCACAGGCAGCCCTGCAGCTGTGAGCTGGGGTGGCAGTGAGGGGACCTGAAATCTGAAATCCACGGCAGGCAGTGGGGGGAACCCAAAGACCCACTGACCCCCACAGCTTCCAGCCTCCACCAGACACCCTGCAACAGACCCAGAGACATCACCAATGGCCAGAGTGGATGCTGGAGGCCTGAGCCATGACAAGGGTCCGCAAGCAAAGAGCCACAGTGCTTGGCAATGGACCCAGAGCCTCTCTCCATGATTTTCAAGGTATGACTTGGGATGATTTAGCTGGGGTTGGGTCATGGCTTCCATACACTTTTGTGTATTGCCTGTGACCTGTCCATGACTTTTACTTAAAATAATTGTGAAAAAATCTTAACCTTATTCATTACAGCATATCTCACTGTAATGATTATAAATATAATGTATATTATTCATTATAGTATATGCAAAAAATTATGAAACCCCCTGATTTTTGGGACATGTACATAACATTAAAAAATTGCTAAAAATAAAGTCTGAAAAATGAAATTAACATATCCCCCCAAAACAGAAGCACTATGATAATATTTGGGCTTCAGGACAATCAAAAAACTCTGTAAGGTATTTTTCCCTAAATTATTGATAGGTACACTCAACCTCAACATAGCTGGGAATACATAAAGATGAGATGAAAGTATTTCCCAAATATCCTCCCCTCCTATTTGGAGCATCAGTTAAAATCCAAGAGACAGATCCTCAGCTGGTGTAAAATGTCATAGCTCAATTGACTTCTGTTAAACTGTTTTTTTGCACTATAGGGAATTATTTAAACTTCTGAAAAAGTACTATAGTAATGTACTGGCTTGATCTGAAATAGAGAATAATAGAACTGTCATAAAAAGGCTGACCACACAGAACTCACAAATACATTTTACAAACTCAGGCCTGGTCTACACTTACCTTCCAGATTCGGCAGCAGTCGACGGGAGAGACGCAAGTGATGTAAATCACTTGTGTATCTCCCGTTAATTTTGCTGCATCTGCTCCGCGCACTGTCCACACTGCGCTGCGCTGAAGGGAACAGCGTTCCCTTCAATGCAGCGCGATACCACTTACCGGGGTGGTTTTCCTATGTCGATTGCTGGATTGACTGAGCGGGTCAACACAGACCGCTCAGTCGATCCAGAGACATCAAACTGATGGCAGCGAATTTGTCGCGGTTAGTGTAGACCCAGCAAAAGTATGTTTGAATAAGATTCAAAGAAGCACTCAAACTTTTTCGTTTCTTAGCTGAGCTGAAATGTCAGTCATCTGAAGCTTATTCATCACTATTTATCATTGCTATATTCCTCTTGGAGCTAGGGGGAGAAGGAGGAGGAGGAGTTAGGGTAGGATTAAGACTGAACTAGATTCACCACCCCCTCTGATGAAATGACCACAAGTAAATCTGTGTGACAAGAATGACACTGTGATGCAGGTCCAATTTTAAAGGGTCCTATTTAGGTCAACATGGTCCTCTTATCATAGTAAAAATTCAAAACTTCTTTTAGATGAAGAAATCATGTGATGGACCTGCTGAACAGAGCACTACAACTTCCATCACCTTCCTCCTCAGAAGGGACCCTTCCCCATCCCCCCCACAGCTATGCAGGCGCAACAGAGAACCTATAGCAGCGTCTGCATAGCAGGCAGAGTGCTGGAGAGAAGCTGAATTCAGAGCGCATTTCCGAGGAGCCAGATGCAGAGCTGCGTGTGGAACAGGCTGTGGCTGCTGGATTCTACAGCTGGGTGCAGATCTATGGTGGACTTACAGGGATGCAGCTGCTGATGGGCAGGGAGCAAGCTTAGATGGGCCCCCAATGAGAGACGCTAACTGAGCCTGGCCTGTAAACAGGCAAGCACCTATTTTCTTGGAATAGAGACTGGACTGGAGAAGGCACCTAGCACGCTAGCCCTGAAGAGCCCTGATTTCTTATTGGACTGTCTCAGGGACCCAAACAAGAACTACTGTTGCTCACTTTGAACGGTAACTATTTACACCTCTGTACCTCGGGTATTTGCAACCCTTCCCTTTCCTGCCAGCCCTAGTAAAATACCCTTTCCCTTAGCCATGGGTCTAAGTGGTTATTGGGACCCACCAGAGCTACTGGCTACAAGGCCTAGCTGGTGAAGCTTTGTCAGGTCACAGTATATCTGGCACGTTACTGGCACCCTAGGGATTTGATGTATAGAGCAGTTTCGATCATTACAATCATTTCATATTTTCAAAAATGCCAGCAGTTCAAATCTCACGTTTTCAATATGAAATGATCTACTGGGGGGAAAAAAATGAAACTTCTAGCTCATGAAGTGGACCAGTAAAAAAATATTGGACTATTACACATATTTTGAAAAACATTTTTATCTGTTTCACCAAGCCTGTGTAGCCACTTGAGTATTGTTCCAAATGTGCACAATATGCTTTATGACACACAGAAAAGGATCACTAGCATTCCTACTGAAGTCAGCTGTGACATTCTACTGATTTAAATTGGAACAGGATCAGAACCAAAGCTGATGGTCATATTCCTAATTATTCATTTTCCTTGTGCAATGAGGCATCCATCTGTCTACTCATTTAGTTATACAAAAATACAAGAGCTTTTCACAGGGACTGTAGCCTTTTTACATCTACTTTAGGGGGCACTGTGAAGCTACTTTGCCTGATACTGTAGAAATTATTATATTCTGGAACCAGATTTTGAGATATTCCATTTCCCAGAAGGGTAGGTGGAAGATAGACAGGAGGCCTAGAAAGCCAGGCTCAGCTCTGTCTTGCAGTTTCTGAAAGCTAATTCGAGTACAAAAGGTAAATAACAGAGAATGCAGATGTTGATCTGCTGGTGATAAAATGGAACCTGATAGACTCAGAGGAAAACATGCTTAAAGCAAAAGACTCACAGCCAACATAAGGTTAACATGAAGAATCAGCCCAGGGTGTGGGATGAAGCAGAATCATAATTAGAGCCTTATGTATCATATTTTCTTCACTTTCTTTCTGTTTGAAGAGAATAAGTAATGATACATAATATATACTGAATTTATGTTTATGCCACTAGCTTATAGCTCCAGGAGGAATTGACTAGTCATGACAGAACTGCCTGCAGAAATGAAAAAATTTACTATTTTTTTAAGTGTTTTGCTTTCTATCTATATTTTAAAGTGCCAGTTTTCAAGGAATTACTGTTCATCATATGCATATTTTTAAAAAGACTCAGTTTTGCATTCATATTGTATACAAGAACTTTTAAGCAAGTTTCCTTAAAGGAAATGAAATAAAATCTAAAAATAAAACATGAATATGTGGGAGCATGCATTAGCACATGTTGACTGGAGGAATTAAGGATTCAAAAAATTCATGTGGTGGAACAAAGAAACAAAGCTCTTAGCTTATAAGGTCAGAAGGGATCTCTATTTTCAGGAGATCAGACTAGATAATCAAACAGGCCATCTCCCTGGATTAACTTCAATTTGAACTAGAGCATATTATTTAGAAAAATATCCAATCTTGATTTAAAAATTGCCAGTGTTGGAGAATATACCACAATCTTTGGTAAAATGTTCTAATGGTTAACTAAACTCAGCATTAAAAATTTGCTCTTTATTTCCTATCTGAATTTGTCTAGTCTCAGCTTCTAGCCAGGATATGGATCAGAAGCAGCTATACTGAATGGTTCAGCACCACCTCAGGTGTTCATCAAGGATGCATACTTGCACCAGCACTGTTCTGTTGAACAATCGACTGGATCTTAGAATGAATTGTGCAAAACAGTGGTATCCAGATAGGTGCAACATGTCTTTTGGACTTGGACAATGCTGATGACGTTGGCCTGTTAGACGAACTCACTTCAAACCTTCAGTCATCGTATGCAAGCTTCCAACATGAGTCTGCAGCACTTGGCCTACAGATATCCTGGGTGAAAACCAAGATCCAAACTTTTGGTACTGGTACATCTGGCATAGCAAGAAATGGAAATGCAGTTGACAGCATCGAAGAATTCATTGACAGTGCCAGCCCAATATTATGCGGAGGATAGGACTTGCGGCCACTTCTGTGCAATCCTTCCTGAAGGCTTGGCACCAGTAAAAACTGTCTGATGGCACCAAAGTCTGGCTTTACCAGTCATGTATCATGTCCATTCTTCTGTATGGCTGAGAAAACTAGACTCTACTTAAAGATGATATCTGGCAAACGAGGGCATTCCATAGCACTGCTGAAGGTAACTATCACACATGAATTGGTTTGATTTTGTCAGAAAAAGTGAAATTGCTTTGAGAACTCAATTCCCCAGCATCAAAGACATCATCTGCCATCATCAGTCCTCACTATTCGGACACGTGGCTTGCATGGACAGTTCTGTCCCTGTCTACAGAGTGATTACGTTTGCCCTGAACATACACTCTGATCATCAGCCACCTCCAAACTGGAAGGGACTACCCAGTCACATGTGGCTAACCTGGATGTAACAAACTGGCAATGGCTCACCTGCCAGCATTAGACATGAATGGAACAAAGCCACTGGTAGAGGCCATAGGGGATTGTCACAATGGACCTTTGCTGTCTAGGTGAACTAATGATGAATGAATACCTTTTTCTGATAGTCTATAATAAAAATTTGTATCCCCCATGAAGATACTTATAAACTATGATCAAGGCACCCATTAACCTTTTCTCTGATAGATTCAAGGAGCTCAATCCATCTTCTCACTATAAGGCAAGTTTTCAAACCTTTTAATCATCTGTGGCTCTTCTCTAAAACCTCTCCGATTTATCAACATCTTTCTTGACTTGTGGGCATCAGAACCAGATATAGTATTCCAGTAGTGCTCACACCACCACCAAATACAGATGTAATATAGCTATTCCTACTCAATATTTCATGGCTGATACATCCTAGGATCACATTAGCCTTTTTAGCCACAGCATCACACTGGGATCATCCATTATGATATGATATATGATATCCCCAAATTTTTTCAGAGTCACTGCTTCCCAAGATAGAGTTCCCCATTGATAAAGTATGGGGTATATTCATTGATGTATAACTTTACATTTAAATAAAAAAAACTTGTTAGTATGGAGCCTGTGTCTCCTACACTATAACAACCTGAACTGCCAATAACATAGAGCTAAATACACTCATAACATAGATCGACAGTACTTGAAGTATATGCACTGCAGTATAAGGCTAAAAATATTTCTGTCACCATAAAAAGGAGAGAGAGAGATAACACACCAGTATTTTCAGTAGAACATTAATATTGCCAGGAAATACCCCCTAAACATTTATATAGAGCCAGATCTTGCTATCCTTACTCATGCTCACAACATATTAAACAGTAATAATCAAATCACTACATACACTAAATAAAAAATGTCAGAAACTTTTGGCTCCATAGTATATATTTCTTAATAACATTGTACCACTGTACATTTTGCTCAATTGTCTTGCATTATGGGTGAGATTTTTCAAAAGCCCTTAATTTTGGCCTAACTGCTCTCATTGAAGTTAATAGGAACAGAATTAGGACAATGCTGAGTGCTTTTGAAAATCCCACTATACAGTGATACATTCATGACTAAATATCATCAGATGTAAGGCTAAGTGGCATGTTTTAAAACTAAATCTCTCCCATCTCTTGTTGAGAGCACTTTAGTTGGAAAAAATCCATGATAGTCCTACCTTGCCTTTGAAAAATTCTTAAACTGGATTCCATTTCCCTAAAAATCTGATGTCCTGACCAAAGTAATTGAACTGCACTCCTAAAATTCTGTTAATTGTTTTCAAACTAAATAAATGTCTCTGCACCCCAATTGTGGTGGCATTTCATTTACTGTATTAATTTAGAAGGAATAAAGAGGTCCAAAGAGTCATAGGTGTTAACATAACCCAATCAATGTCCAACATTAAGCAGTTTTAAACAAGATTCAGGTTTTGGTGTACAGACACCTCAGTCTGCTTAGTACTATGGCAAACACCATCAAAAATCCTTTTAACCTTTTATTAAACATACAGAAAAAGAAGGAAAATAGTTAAAGCATATGAGATGTAAAGTAGTAAGCAAAGCTTTCATTTTAACATCTCTGATTCCTTTACCCTTTAGCTGATGGGAGTTTTTAGAAAGATCCCCCCATTGTCTGACTGTCTTTTAGATGGTATTAAAGATGGTAATAAATATCCTTTCTGGGGAAAAGAGAAGAAATTAGTTGAGATGGGCTGGAGCTCTTCTTATTGCTGTTATTATTCAAGTCCAATCCCATTTCCTAGAACACAAAACAAAACAAAGAACCACACAAACACACGGGAAGAGAAAAGAACAGCAAAGATAGAAAATTCAGCTTCTGTCACTATCAGCTTCTGACCTATTTCTAGACAAGAGCAGCCTGCATTGTTATAAGTATAATGAATATTTTGTTTAAAATTGCAGTTATTTCATAGACTGTTGTAGCAATACTATACAACTACTGGGCCAGCTAGTTTATATTGGCATAGTGCCATTAAAGTCATAGTTCTGTTAAAGTCTGTGGTAAGCCAATTTATACCAGCTGAGGTCGGTCCTACTTTAAGTTTTAATTTCTTTCTGCACTTATTATTCTAATTTTTTTTTAATTTGTGGCCTTCATGCTTTTCTCTGTTCGTTTAAACTCATCACACAAAAAATGTATTCTCTTCTTGAGAAGACCGATTCTATCTGTAGAATCATAAAAAATAGACCTGTCTGTGTCGTGTTAACATGACAGTTAATTTTTTGGCTATCAGTTTGTAATAGCAACAAGGATAGTGGGTCTGCATAAGCTAGATAAGGCTTGGCTGTTTAATAAGCATCCTTGTCTGAGCCTTAGGCTTTTAACTATCTCCAGGTGGTTATTATCTAAATGGTTTTATCTACATCAGTTCTTGCTTAAATATTAATATTTCAGAGTTGTTTCTTCTGAGGTTTGAAGAAGTTGTAGTGCAGTTTATAAATTTTTAAATTAAGTGATTTCAATATCACTACTCAGACCATAAGTAAGAATTTCCACACCAGATCAGACCAGTGGTCCTCTAGTTCAATATCATGTTTCTGACACTGGTCAAAACCAGGTGATCCAAGCAAGGGAGAGGAAGTCTCTTAAGAGGACTGATCAAAATACAGAATTTGCATCCTGCAGGGAAGTTTGATATTTTAACATTTGTTTGTATCTGGCATCAGAATGAAAAGTTTCCATAAATTTTTTATTTTGGAAGTGTCTAAATGTTTAATTTCAACATTTTCAGTCAAAATGAAACATTTTGACATACCTAAATTGAAATGTTTTGTTTCAGGTTCATACTGATCTTTTCCTCCACCTGAGCCACCACAGTGCCTCATGGAAGATATAGTTCCATGTTCTTCTCCCCTCTATTTTCCTCTATTGGTCCTTTTTCCTGGATGACTTCTATCTACCGTGATACATCATGGTCTTTCCTGATGGCTGAGCTGCCACTGTTCCTCATGGAACAAAATATTATAACTCTCATAATGCACTGCTGTACCTCAGGTGGATGGAGAAAAAAATCATTTTGTTTGAAAATTCCACCAAAAATAAAATTTTCCTGTGGAAAATGTTTATTTTAATGAAACTCCATTTTGCAAAGGGAAAATGTTTCATTCAATGTTTTTTGACCAGCCCTACCCCATAGCAGACAATTTAGAGATAATTTACCCAGAGTAGAAGTTTCTTTCTAGACTCTAAGTTTGGAGGTTGGCTTATGCAATGAAACATGATTGTGTCTTCTAATGTTTCTCAATCTTGTTTTATGTTACTGCAGATGATCTCGCCTCATCTAGGTTTCTTTAATCCTACTTTAAGATACAATCTGTAGTACCAATGAGTTTCACAACTTAATTATGTGTTGCATAAAAAAATGTTATCTTTGTTTTAAAGTTGCTGCCCTTCCATTTCATTATGTCCTCTTATTTTGTGCTGTAAGAAAGGGTAAATAGCAGTGCACAATTTATCTTTTCTATATTGTTCACTGTTTTTGAATACTTTTATAATTTCCTTTCTTATTCATCTCCTTTCTCAATGAAATATTTGCCATCATTTCAGTATCTCTTCATAAAGAGATCTTTGCATGCCTGTAATCATCTCTGTCACTTATCTCTGAATCCCTAGTCTGTCTTCTATAGACAACAGTCTGGTTCCACTTTGATTAAGATAGAGCTCATCCCTTTCGTATAGACTCTTCCTTGCCCAACAGGTTCCCCAGGGCCTAATAAATTTAAACCCCTCCTCTTTAAATCATCTTTTCCTCCACATATTGAGATTCAGATGCATCGTTTTATCTAGTTACTTCTGTACTTGGAAGTTGTATCACTTCAGAGCAAGCAAACAGAGATTCTGGACCTAAACTTCTTTCATAATCTCCTACATTTAGCTTCCAGGACCTCTGTCCTATCCTTGTCTATGACAACGATACTGATGAAACCTCCTTCCCAGTACTGTTCTACTGTCTCATGAGCTTTGCCACATTTTCATTTGTTAGGAAAGTCAGTGAACTTTTCTTATGGTCAACACATACCCAGCTATTGGTATTTCAACTAATCAAATCCTGTGTCACTGCAGTCTGGCTGCATCTCACAACTCTAAACACTATCTTGTGGAGTAGGCTTTCTGATGCATGGAGGAATGATCAGACTCCTCTACCATGATCCGAGGATGGGTACCAACTATAGGAGTTTGTCTTTCCATTCCACCCTGATTCCCTCCTATCACAGAGACGATTACTCTGATCTTTCAGTTGACACCAACTTTGAGCAAGGTCCTCTCTCTTCAGTATCCTAAAATGTTTTTCCTATAAATAATTCTCTCTTTGTAGGCTTTATTAGTTCAACACCTATAGCCTCAAGAGGTTTTTCTTGGACTCCAAGTGAGCTGGTAGCACTGGATGCATATGTATGCCACTTGGTCATAGGGCAAATAGTTGTGACTTCTACTCTCTTTGCAGCCAATAGGTCTGGCCCTTACCATGGATATTCATTAAATCTTTTGCTTTATACTTGTCAGTATTTGTATTAGAGTAGCACCTAGATGTCCTCAACCAAAATGAGATCCTCATTGTGTTAGACAGGGTAGACACAGAGTGAGAGACCATTCTGGCCCCAAAATACTTCTAATGTAAACAGACAAGACTATAGGTATGTCTACACTTGGAGCTGGGTGCACAATTCCCAGTTCAAAGATACATACTTGCATGAGCTGTTTTCAAGCTGGCACCCTGAAAATAGAGTGCGACCGTGACAGGGCAAGCAGTGGGTGGTGCTAGCCACCTCAAATAAGTGCCTATCAGAGATGCTAAGTATGTGCTAAGAACATCTAGCCCTTCCTGCTGCTCATGCTGCCATGGATTCATTCTATTTTTAGCATGCCAGCTCAATGACAGGTAGCACAAGTACGTCTCCTCAAGCTGGTAATCACACCCCCAGCTCTAAGTGTAGACCTACCCAAATGGGGGGGGAAGGGAAATAGAGGTGCAGGGACTCGCCCAACGTTACACACCATTGTGGCAAAAAAAAAAAAGGAACAGAACCGAGGTCTCTGAAGTGCCACACTAGTCCGCTATCCCCTGGGCTATGGTGCCCCTTCAAATGGGATTGTAAATTGGCACCTTTAGCTGGGGCCCTAGATTGACCTAAGTGTTATCATTCTGTTCAAGTTCAAAGTAAGTTTTTAGTGGGTTACATAGTTCTAACAGATCTTTATTTATTCCATTCAACTAATTAAAGCTCCCTGCTCCTTCAGTGCTGCATTTCTCCTCAGTCCAGACTCCCTTGTCTCTTCTCTGTCAGAGCCTATCACTCTGTCGGGGGCTTCTGCTTCTCAGCTCGAGAACCGCAATCCCCAGTTGTACCTCTATCTTATTTGCACATCAGTGCCCCAGTTAAAACTCCAAGTATCATGAAATCAGCCATTATTTTCAATATTACAATTCATTTGTAATGAATGAAAACTTAAAAGCACATGTATAAGAGAGGTGGGTTTGGTAGTTTATTTTTAAAATAAGCATTAATAAGGTAAGAGTATCCAGTTCAAAAAATGTTTTGGTTTTAAAAAAAATATCAGTGAATAAAGCAGCATCAACTATATATTTTTTAAAATATACAGAAGGGCAAATTAAAATGACTGAAGGGGCTATTTGAGTAAAAGCATACTTTACTTTGAATATTTTATAATAAAATACATAAATCATTACAGTAAAACCCGTATTGCAAGTTAACTCAGGGGACAGTAGAAAGTTAAAGCTTAGATAAGTAATGTATGAGAAAGAAAATCTTCTTTGCCTTGAGGAAAGGAATCATAGTATCATGACACAGATTTTTTAGGAAACAGATTTATTAGTGCCTTCAAGCAAAAATTTGCTAAGAATCCTGTTCATTAAAGAAAATAAAATGGACTCCTGTTGTTATTTCATGCTGTTTCTGCAATTGGAATCACAATGTGTTTGTCCTAGTTAGGGGTTTATCCAGCTGTCCAAAGACAAAAGGTATTCCTTAATATACTTTGCCCTAGTGAAATAATAGACTGAGGTGCTCTGAGGTTTCCACCAATTTTGAAAAATAAAATTATTCTGCTCTGCTAAAATTTTTATAGGATTTGTCATTAACAAAGGTAATTTTTGTAAATAAACTTTCATGAAACAGCTAGGCATTTTCCAATGATGATTAATATGTAAAATATGAGGAAATTGGTAAACTGTTCACACTTCAGAAATATTTCTTACAATTGCAAGATTGGACAATTTTTAAGTTTCACAAAAAAAATTGTGTAGGAAACCTGAGGAAGTTTTCCAGACTCTAACTATAATTACATGTGATACCAGTTCTTTTTTAACATTATTTTATAAATAAGCACACCAAGAGATATTGTAAAGAATTTTAGGGCTCTATCTTGCTCCAAGTTTCATGGGATTGTACACTGTACATCACTGCAAAATTTAGCATATCCCCAAAATGGAATTCTCTTTTAGATTCCATTTAGAGCCAGAACCAAAATGCAATTCATAGCGGTATATAGTGGAGGACTCAGGGCAGACAAATGAAAGAACTACTAATTCCATAAATGTGAAGTAAATGACCCTAATGTCCTGCTATGAAATATCATAACTGACAGTAAAAACTGTTGTGATAATTGGGACTACAAATTTATCCTAATTGTAAGCTCAATTGTAAAAGTATATTAAAGTTTATAAGATGTTACAATAACTAACAGTAACAAATGTTGATGCAAAAAGGGTCAAGCTGTTTTCAACAATTAATGTTATAAACAGATGCAATAGAAGCAGACAGAGAGGCTAAATTACTCCAAACAGAAAAAGGCCATGCTGATATGATAGAAGGAATATGTTGAAATCATGCTTGATAAAAACAGAAGACATGGAACTGGAAATTAATTAACCAAAATTGGAGCATCAGATATTAGACCAAATTGGTGGACAAAATCATGAGGGGATGGGCTATTCCACTAATCACTCCCTTTTTTGGGATCCTTAAAGAAAAATTTTGAGGGGAGAATATGAAAGAACAGATGGAGGCTACTGGAGTGCTACCCCTACAGTTTTTTGGGATCCCAGGCCTTTGTCACACTGATTGTGAAAGATGTCCTGACCAGACCAAGTAAAAGAGAGAAGGACCCAGATAACATAGAATCAGAAGATTAGGGATGGAAGGGAGCTCAGGAAGTCATCAAGTTCAACCCCCTGCTCAAAGCAGGACCAACCCCAACTAAATCATCCAAGCCAGGTCTTTGTCAAGCTGCATTTTAAAAACCACTAAGGATGGAGATTCCACCACCTCCCTAGGTAACCCAATCCAGTGCTTCACCACCCTCCTACTGAAAAAGTGCTTCATAATATCCAGCCTAGACCTCCCCCATTGCAACTTGAGACCATTGCTCCTAATTCTGTCATTTACTACCACTGAAAACAGCCTAGCTCCATCCTCCATAGAACCCCCTTTCAGGTAGCTAAAGGCCATTATCACATCCATCCTCATTCTTCTCTTCTTCAGACTAAACAAGCCTAGTTCCTTCAGCCTCTCCTCATAAGTCTTGTGCTCTAGCCCCCTAATCATTTTTGTTGCCCTCTGTTCGACTCTCTCCAATTTTTCTATATCCTTTCTGTGGTGGGGGCCTCAAAACTGGACACGATAGTCCAAATGAAGACACACCAGTGCCAAATGAAAGGGAATAATGACTTCCCTGTTGGCAGTGCTCCCACTTATCCAGCCCAATATGCTGGTAGTTTTCTTGGAAATAAGGGCACACTGTTGACTCATATCAAAGTCAAGGTACATCACATCCATCACTTTCCCCACATCCACAGAGCTAGTCATCTCATCACAGAAGACAATCAGATTGGTTAGGCATGACTTGCCCTTGGTGAAGCTATGCTGAGCTTTCTTGATCACCTTCCTCTTCCAAGTTCCTCAAAATTGATTCCTTGAGGATTTTTTCATGGACTGAGGTAAGGCTGACTGGTCTG
This sequence comes from Mesoclemmys tuberculata, assembly GCA_007922155.1. Taxonomy (NCBI): domain Eukaryota; kingdom Metazoa; phylum Chordata; order Testudines; family Chelidae; genus Mesoclemmys; species Mesoclemmys tuberculata. The sequence continues at coordinate 69,503,016 of ML675616.1, forward strand.
TAGTTCCCCAGTTACTTCTTTTTCCCTTTTTTTGAAGATGGGCACTATATGCGCCTTTTTTCCAATCAACATCACCACTCCTGCCAGCTCCAGTTGAATCCCAAATACCACCTGAAATGGAGCAGGATCAGACTTTAACAGCAGCAGCAACAATAGCTACATATCATCTCAACTAACTTCTCTTTTACCAAAAAGGACAGTTAATGCCATCTAACAGACTGACAAGGTTGGAGAGGTAATGTGATTTATTGAACCAACTTCTGTTGATGACGAGACAGACTTTCAAGCCACGCACAGCAATTCTTCTTCAAGAAGAGAACAAGAAATGCTAAGAAGAAAGTCTTACTCGACACTTTACATTAAAAATGCTTTAAACTCTTTCCTTCTTTTCTGTATCTCTAGCAAAAGATTAAAAAGGACTTTTAGTGGTGTGTTTGCCATGGTACTACACAGGCTGAGGTGTCTGTATACCAAACCCTGAACTTTAACACTGTTTAATGTTGGACACTCACTAAGCTATGTTAACACCTTTAGCCCATTTATTTGATCTAAATTAATAGAACAGAACCAAAGTAAAGTTGGAAAACCTAGCAGCTTGGACATAGAAATAGGGCAAATTTGCTAGGGAATTCACTGAAAGTGAATAAATATAGAATACCACGTGTCTTTTACAGCATCACTTTTCTGACTATAGCCACACTTAAAGAGGAATTCTGGCTTGCTATTATTTGTATAGGAGACAGAGGTGACTGGAGGAGAATTGTAACCAGGGTGCTGACATGTTCATAGAAAAAGCATGCACAGTGCTTACCTTTTATTGACCGTTAAATGAAATATTAGAGAATAGAAAAATAAACGTCACATGTGAATCACTGAAGCAGAATGACCAGTTTCTAGCATAATGCTGTGCATAAACTAATAAAGCAAACAGAAATATCAAGCCTCTTCTCATGAAGCAGACATGAATTATTTGCATATGTTGACTCACTTTGCTTGGCTGGAATGTTTTTTAGTGCCTCGTATGTTACAGAAATCCACAACTTGGTAACGAGGAAGGAAGGGTTGGAACAAAGTAACTTCTATTAATAATACCCGATTTACAGGAATAATTATCTTTCACATTTGCTGTTAACATTTGAGGTCAAATGGTCATCACATGGGCTTCAACATACAGTCCACACAGACTGTGTATCTCAAAACTCACTGCCTTCCTGGGGTTTTAATATATTATGTAAATGAACAATAAGACAAGTCTAATTCAAGACTTATCCCCAAATTTAGCTCCTCCTAGAGTAGATTGTTCTGAATCTCCTGCAGAATGAGAACAATCCTAGCATCTCATCTCTGATTTAATACTAATATAATTATTTGGCGTAGTCACATACTCCAAAACTAGAGAGTCTGATTTTGATCTTACTTTGGTTTTACACCGGTATAACACTATTAGCTTCCACAGAATTATTTCCAATTTACACTGCAAAAAGTGAAATTAGGAAATAGGACAAGAGATGTGGTATCATATAGTGTTTTTCTTATATTTAACAAGTTGGAGAAAGTCCAAAACCATGGCACAGTATTTTCACTGCTGTTAATAACAACACATTCTTGTGCTCTGTGAAAGGATAAGGTGTAATCTAGATGCAACTTTGACCAGCATTATGAGTAGCTCGAACACCTAATTTTATATCCATCCCTGGCTGGTAAAATAACTCTAGAAAGAGAAGCCAACAAGATTCTTGCAGACATTCTTCTATCTATCAACAAGTAGTAAAAGAATAGCCATGAGACATACCAAATCCATAATTTATTGAAAAAATGCAGAAGCCCCAGAATATATTTTCCTTTCACCTTAAAAAAAAGGAATATTAACTGTCATTCCTACAGGGGAAATCCACTTTTCTACTTCATTATCAACATCTAGTGATTTATTAATCCCATTTCACAGGAGTTCATGACTGCATTCTCTCTGTAATCAGTGGCAGAGACAAAGCATAAAACATATTCAGCATCTTACTGGTTTCAAGCCCTAGAGCAGCAATACCACCTTTTTACCTGCTATGCTAGAAGCAGCCACTGACGTTTTTTCTCTTTTATACAGTCAAGAAAGGGCTTTCCTTAAATCAGGCTCCATTAAGTTTGGGAAATGCACCGAGCTTGCTATAGTCACTGCATAGAGACTGACCAAACCCAGCCACCCTCCGCCCCCCCCGCCCTTTTTTTTTTTAACTATCCTTTGTGAAATGAATCAGAGAGTATCATGAACTCACTCAGGCACACCTACTTACACCTCTTTCCATACCGTAGGCTCCATGTGTCCATACCATATTTTTCCTGGATCTAGAATAAAAACTGAATCTCAGCTCATGCAGATTCTTCCTCATGCTTCCACTTTAGGGTCAGGCCTCCCCAGTATCTTTTACTATATAAGGGGTCGGGAGCTCAGCAACTCATGGCTCCTCACTGATCTGCAAAGGTCCCTAGCCTTTGTACTGCAATCCATCTCACCATCCAGTTTTCTGTGACCTGTTCTAAGCACCTCAAATCTACAGTGATTGGCACTCTATTTATACCTGAAATAGAGACGGCAAAGCTACTTCAAGAAAAAGCCTGATGTTACAGGCTGCCCAGACCATCTCAGGATTTAGGACAAACCATCCGTGTAATCCAAATCCCAGCCCCAGCAACCCTAGGGATCTGGATCACAATGGAGCTTCAGTAGGATGAAAAGATACCAAGGATACAGCACTTCCCCCACCTCTACTTCACTTATTCTTGCCATATCTACCAGTGATGCTCCTCTCCCCTTGTGGAAGGGCCGGTGGCATGGGGTAAATGCAGCTTGCTTTACTTAAATGAATAAGGAAAGCAAGATTTGGCCCTAATTTTGTTTAATGATAACTATTGCATCTTTTTCCTCAATTGCTTTTCTCATTTCATATGTATGTTCTAGTAAAATATTAAGTGTGCTTGCTTCACTGAGAAATAGTATAAATGTATGTGGGAAACAAGGTGGGTGAAGTAACATCATTTACTGGACCAACTTCTGTTAGTGACAGAGACAAGCTTTCAAGATTACACAGAGCTCTTCAACAACACTGCATACAAATGAATGCATCAGATAAGGATGAGGAAGCTTTCAAAGATAACTGAAATAGATTTCAAAGTTAAAATGGTATAGTAATTCATTTATGGAGAATCCATCCTATGAAGAGGAGCAGTAGTTACATTTTATGTCCATCTAATGGTCTGGGATATGAAAAAATAGTCTTCATTATAATTCATCTAGGCAACCAAAAATAAAATTCATGTCTTGCTACACATTTTAAATTGGAGCCGTTGCAAATTCAGCCTTTTTCCACAAGATATTTGTATTCATCAGTGTAGACATCCCAAAGTGTCAGACTAGTGTCACATATGCTAATCTTGTGTGCTAATGCCAGTGTTATTTAGGTTATCCAACCTATTAGCTACACAAAACAGAAATTGCAAAAATATATGTTTATCAATTTTTTTACCTCAATTACGTTTCTTAGGGTCTAATCTGAATTTTTACTTCCATTTTCAGTGATTAAAAATAAGGCATTTCATGTCTCTTTACCTAAAATTTAGCATATTCCATGTAATGGGATGCACTAAGTTGCTTACCCACTGTAATTCTCTTTTTTTAATGTAAACTCTGCCCTTCAGCCCTTGGAGCTATTATATCAGCAGTTCCTGGCAGAAACATAAACCTATGAATGTGCTGAAGCTATTCAATGTGGCTGCTGCCACTCTGGGATCATGAAGACACTGTGAGGCAAGCAAGAAAGATTTATTAAAAAAACCCAAACAACTTTTTTAAAAGATGAAAGTGTACATCCTCTTTTTTATTCTCTATACACTGCATTTTGAAAAGGCATCTTTACAAGATAAAGCTGAGAGATCTGTTAAAAGATAACAGCAAGTCTAAAAAGAAACTTTAGACATATTGAAAATTTCTCAAATATTAAAAACTACTGTGCTTATCCCTTCTTAAAAAAAGCATTAAGGAACAAATTACCAACTTCTACTAAAAATCTGTAGCAGCTACAGAAACAGCAGAAGACTAGAAAGCCGGTAGGCATAAAAACCTATAAAAAAAATTCCCAGAACTAACACAGAATACAAGTCAAATAAGGATAGATAAGCAGTTTAAGAAATGGAAATTTCTTGGAATTTGATTTGCTATAACAAAATTTTATGTAAAAATTTTTAGGGCAACATCAAGAGAGAAAAAATAGAACATGAATCTAATAACAGTGACTTTACTGTGATATTCCAGTAAGCTTATCAACAAGTCAAAAGATATCTAGAGCATCAAACCTAGAAGATGAACTGTTGTAAGGCAATCCAATAGAGTAGTTTTGAATGCTTTTCTAGATAGATGCTGTAGCTGGAGGTAATAAATGAAACCCAGAGAGATAACAAAAATAAGCACTTCCTTATAACAAAATTAATCATTATATATCTATTGTGTAGCTCAAGGCACTGAAGCTCCTTCACACCCCATTCAGACAACACTTATTCAAGTTAGCATGCCTTATGAAAATAGTTCTATTTGCTTCAGTAGGACTACTTACATAAAGATTATTCACAAGAGCACAGGCTACAGAACATAGGGAGTACATAGAGGCCTGGTCCCAAAGGTTGCCAAGTATCTCTCGTGAAGTACTGGGCACATTCAACTCCCTCTAATCTCAAGGAGAAGTGAGCACGTCCCGCACCTCAGAGGAGGAGCCCAGCAGCTGGAAGGTTAATTGCTGCAGGACTAGAAACGTCTTCCCAATTACAGAATATGTAGATATCAGGAAATGGTATCCAGTTGTTTATAGTTTCTTTCTCCTTGTAATGTCTTAATATAATTTAGAATATAAATGTGCTTTGCAGATTGATTTAATGAGCCAGTTTTATCTCATTTACATCTGTGTAAATATGGAGTAGCTCCATTTTCTCCAGTAGAGATCATTATAATTGTACAAATATGGACTGAATATCACAATTTAGGGCACAGTATTCCTCCTCCCTGGTCCTTCAAGGGTACCCACTCCAGGTTCCACGTCTCGTTACCTTCTTGCCAGGTTTTTTTTTTTTTTTTTTGAAGGCTGCACAATACTCTGCCCACACTGTGATATCGCCAGAAAGCCAGACTAAACAGGCTAGCATCTGCATTTTGCTTTCTCTCTAAAGGCTATGACCCAGCTGTAATTGCCAATAGCTACAAGTTACCACAGCGCTTTTTAAGCAAGCACATTTATTCTGAAGGTGAAGGCATCATAGAGAAAACAGGTTAAAGACAATAAAAAAACCTACATATGAGTTACCCCACTAGAGAAGCTGCATACAATCCCAGCCCATAATAATACATAAACTATTCATTTTATACAGTGGGACTAAAAATACTTGTACTTAATTCAACAAGGTGTCCCAAGGATATTGCAGGAAATTGCTCTGTCACATTGAGACCAACATCTGGGCTTGTTACAATTACACTTGTGAAATACGGTTACAAAGTTTTAGAACTACTGATTATATTTTCAGCTAGATTCATAGGCACGCAGGCCAGAAGGGACCATTGTGATCACATAGCCTGACCTTCTGTATAAAACAGGCCACAGAACTTCCCCAAGAAAATTAGAGCATATCTTTTAGAAAAAAAATAGAGCAAGCATATTTTAGAAAAAAAAAATCCAATCTTGATGTAAAAATTGTCTGTGTGGAAGAATTCACCATGATCCTTGGTAATTTATTCCAATGGTGAATTATTCTCACCATTAAATTTTGCGCCTTTTTTCCTCTCTAAAGTCAGAATATGCTAATCCAGGAAATTTAGATGCTGCTAGATCCACTCAGAATTTGAGAGTCTGCTAGATCCAGGGATGTGGCTGAAGTGCAGACAGCCCGAGGGCATGAACCCAAGGTTCCGGACAGGCAGAGTTAGCCCTTGCACCCACAACATCATGGCTATCGTTACCTGAGCTAGTTTTGATCTAACTTAATCAAAGCTAGTTTGGGTATGTCTACATATACTGCATTTACAGTTCCAGATTATGGTGTAGATATACTCCAAATTTACCATTGCATTCCCCTCATGCTGCTTTATGAAGGGGTAATCAAACCTGTGCCATATTATAGCAGCTTGAGTGAGTCTCTGGATTATGCCAGACTTGTGGCCACAGTGGGCCAAAATACAGGCAAGAATCAGTTCTATTCTACTTCAGCCTCATTCTTTCATTGAGCTGACTCCCCTTTCGCTAATTAAGCCAGTTTGGGGATGAGATTGAACCAACGAGGCAGTGCAAATTGAACACATCACACCAGAAAATCTTACCCTCTAATTATTCATAATTAATATTAATAATACCACCTTCCATAAAAATGGAAGCATAGGCATAAGAAATAATAGCTAGATGGCAAAGAAATTAGGGACCTACTGAAAAAAATTGCATCCACCCCATAAGATTCAACTCTGTGACTTCTTTAAATATATACAGGTTCTTAAGATAGCAAGCATCCAGAAGTACATTTTAGAAAACTCAACTAAAATAGTCTTGAATGGAAGTGATGCTCTGTGCGGCAGGGAAATACCAGGTCTGACACTTTCCTAGCTGGATTTTATTAATATTTTAGTGAAGTCTTTTGGGGTATTTATTGTAACATGTATAATGCAGCATTTGAAAATTTGCCTGGCTCTATTAGGAGTGCAATTATTTCTGTTTTGAAACCTGGTAGGATACGGGTAACTACAGTAATTATAGGGCAATTTCCTGAATTAATGCAGTCTGCAAAATACTCACACAAGTAATAGCAAAAATGATTAGAGTTGATCCTGACCAAAATTAATTCATGAAATTCAAACAGGATTCATCAGAATGAGGCACTCAAACAATAATACAAGACTTTTCCTCGACCTCATTAATATAATTCAAAATAAAAGTAATGAAGTGGTAGCTGTATTACTGGATGCAAAAAAGAGGCCTGATTTACTGATTTCCATTGCTGACTGGATTAATGAAATTGTATCAGAATAAAACCAGAAAAATCAAGCCCAAGCTGTTTGAAGAATATTTTCATAATTGGGTTAAGATGCTATTTAATTATATCAAGGTATCTGTTACCCTGTCTCATGGTGTCCAATTTACTTTCTGTATATAAAAAGAGCACCTCATGAATTCCTATTATCCTTCCTAGCTTTCAGACATGCTATATAACTTTTAACAAAATAATTATACCAAAATATCAAAGATGTTAAATAAGTACCATATTCTGCCACAATTCATACACCATACAGTTAACTGAAATCAGTGGAGCAGTACAGAGAATACCCGATCCAAAGCATGAAAAGTCAATGGAGGAAATGTAAAGTTAATGGAGGGTGGAATAGATGACCTTCTGAGGTCCCTTTCAATCCTAATCTTCTATGATTCTATGAAACATGCCCATCAACTATGATAGGCTTTGGATCAGGTTCATCGTCTGCAGCTAAATTGACCCAATGTGTTTACAGTCTGTGTATGCAAATAATACTGGTATTTACAATGGCTCCATGTTATGCAATTCCTGACATTTTGGATCTTATCCATTGCTTCAGAAGAATAACTAATTACAAAGTAAATTGACGGAAATCAAAATTAATGCAAGAGAAAAAGATCTAGTAACTACCAAGAAACAGTATTATAGACTCACAGATGCAGTGTTTCCCTCCTTTTATGTCATTTTCTTAAGAAGCGGATAGTAACTTGTTTAGTTCTCCAATGACAAAGAATGTGTTTCATTTGGAAAAAATGAGGATGCTGTTTCTGGAAACAGAATGACTGTAAACTCTTCAAACTGCTTTAGCACTCCTCCAAATGAGCTCGAAGGCCACCAGGGTGATGATTAATCTGCTGAATTTTAATTTTTAAAATGTCTTTTTAAAATTCAGCAACTGTAACAGGAACTTCTTCCTGTCCCTTTAGGCTGTCATGGAAGCTTAAAAATTAACTGAGATGATCTCCTTTTCATAACTATTCATTAGGAGCATATCTATTTCTTTACTAATTCAGTTATGTGTTTCAATACCACCTTGTATTACTCTTAAGGTTAGTCCTAATACATGCAACAGGTCTGATTCTGCCCTCATTTAAACTAATGTGAATCAGGAATAACTCCACTGAATTCAATGGAGTTACACTGGTATAAATATAATGTAAATGAGATCAGAATAAAGTAAAGGTGAGAGTAAATTATAGTTTTTCCCCAAACAAGTGAAATAAAATGCACTACTCTACCCTGCCAAATTCATTATAAAGTATATGCCACATATTTTAGAACTTTTTTTTAAAGTGTATCAAAGCTTTTTTTTATTTTTAATCTATCCTCCTACTCATAAAGCAAGTACCTTCACTACCAGGAGTTAACATAGGGCTCAGAGTGAATCAGAAAAACCTTAAAATATGTAACTGAAATAGATTTTCTATATGTAATTCTTCAATTGTACGTTCACTCTAGGACTATAGCAACATTTAAATCCCATACATTGGAAATTCCTTTTTCCAATAGTACAAAGTTTCCATTACTAACCCTATAGCATCCTGGATGCCAGCTTTTGTTGTGGCAGTCTATACAAATGGTGTTTGTTTAAAGAAGTCGAGAATTTTGCAATGTTCTAGGAAGCCTCATGGGGGACTGGCTAGTTTACCTCCATGCAGTCCATTAATCTAAGATGAGTGTTAAATATAATTGATCATGTGGATATCGCCTCTAGAGGTTTGTGCCCTCCTTCTCTCACACAGAGTGGTGCCCTTAATTTGTAAATTTTAGATAAGACAGAGTTGCCTCAGTATCTGGACTAAACTTTGACTATTGTAGGCTTTTTCTGCTGAGGAAGCCTTTAACTAGAGGAAGGGCTCCAGTACTGGGGAGGGAATGGGACACCACACCACAAAAAGTAACTGTGTAAACAGAGAGGCAGTGCTTGGAGAGTAAAGAGCATACAGGACATGTATTTGCATACGTACCCATATCCTTCAAATGTGTCTCTACTCGACTTGTCGAAGCAGTGCCTTGGCTGGCTGCACTGCTATATGACACCCACCTGTCTCAACAGGTGGGGGAACTTGATGGGGCTGGCAGTGAAAGAGGTCAGTCCTAGCAGCAAGGGAGGAGACACTTACCGAGGGACACCATGTAGTTCTCCCCTTCCCCTCAGAATCTCTAGCACCCATTGGCCATTTGGGGGGACAAATGCTGATTGGCCAGCATTCCTCATTTCCCAGTAGTTAACCTGGATTGAGGACCATATGGAGCTTCTTTCAGCTCCAATCTAACAGCCCCACCCTACTCATGCTGAAGTAGGAATGAGAACCCGGCCTGACCGATGTTGTGGGTCTAGCTGAATGCCCATCTCTCTCCTGTGGGCCAATTGCCATAGGACAAGGGATTTTTTTTTTGTCTTTCTTGTGGTGGCTGCAAGCTACAGTAGGTTAAGTTGGAATGCACTTAGTACTTAACTGAGGTACCTGGGTTGTTTATTCATCACAACTTGTGACCAGTATCCAGTGTCATTAAAATGATAAAATGAACAGTTTCTAGAGGTAAAAGACCTGAGACTTAGTGATGGGCCTTGGGCTCATGGGATAGGATGAGACCTTGTGGCCATCGTGGGCTAAGGTCTCCACTCTCTATTCCCCTCATGGAGAGTAGGGTGCTATACTCAGACCTGAGTTCTGGGAATAGGCTGAGTTACAGGTTATGGAGCTTTGTAACCTCAGAACTGAAACAAGCTAAATTCCTAATATAGGAGAGTATGGATTGGTAGCATTCCTCCTCTACTCTAAAGTTATAGCCTGCCACTTAACTCCACGCACGTGTCTGTCCTCATTTTGTTGCTGTGTTAAAATCGAATATACCTGTCCTGGCAGAGATATGTGGGCATGTACTCTGTTTGCCAGCAAAAGAAGCATCCACCAAAATAACTGTACTTTTGGCTCTCGCCTTTCCTCAAAGCTTTCCTCACCACAGTGCAAGGCTCCAGCAGCTCCCTGCTTCCTCCCCTATGTCAGAGCCTTTCACTGACACATGTAACTACACACTGCAGTGTGGACGCCGCTTGCTTTTCACTGCAGTGTTTAGCCACCAGTAGTGTGTTGCGCAGACGTTGTCTTTACGAGTCAGACTGAGTTTTCCTACATCCAGCGACAGTAATGAGGAAAAGCTTGCAGTTCATTTCTGTACAAGTGCTGGGGACTCATTAACATTGTACAACATGTATTTCAACAGTACTGGTGGTGGGATACAGGACCAAATACAGTATGTAAGTTAAACCGGGTTTGAATTCTTTTGTTTGTTTTTTTTTGTTTCCCTCCCTCTTCTTCCTTCTTAATTGTATTTCCCACAGTTCTTGGATCAGGAGTAAAGTTATATAATGGGGGGAAAGCAATTAATCATTTTAGCTTGGTAATTATTAAGCAAATTAGTGCTGATAAACGGGGAAATTACACGTTTTTCCTTCATTTTTCATCAAAATTTGAAATTGATACAAATGTTGAAGTTTCACATTTTAAAAAATGTCAACCAGCTCTATTAGTGAACATTTATATTATAGATAATCCAACCAGCATCAGGTTCTGGGCCCCATCATGCTAGCCGCTATAAAGGCATAAAGATGTTGTGCCTGCTGCAAACAGCTTACAAGATCAGTCACATACAAAATGGCTAGGAGGGAGGGCTACAATCAAACATTCAGTTTTATGCCCATTCTCCCATTTGTTCTGTGAGCACCAAGAGTAAATGATGGGAAGGCAATAGAATTTAGGATGGCAAGTACTGGATGAACAGCTGCAGTCTCTTGGGGCACTTTTCCTAAACTGCTTTATGATCAAGCATTTACCAGACAGTGTCCCCCACAATGGCTGAAATCCTGATTATATTGAAGTGAATGGCATTAACTTCAGTGGGACCAAGATTTCACCCTTTGTGTCTGCACATGTTGCTTTAAATGCATTCATTAAATGAGAGTTGAATCTGATGAGCTGGAGTTACACAGGAAGTTAAACCCTCTTTTTAAATTAAAGGAAGAATCTCTTATTTAACATTAAGACCATAAATCAAACCCTGACTACAGCACATATTAGTACCATATACAATATTATATTCTGGATGTTCTTTAAATTAAAAGACCATGTATCTAATGATACCCAGGCTCTCTCAAAACAAATCCACAACTGTTCTTCAAAAAAAAAAAAAAAGCAGTCAGAAATGGATCCTGGACCCAACATATAAGTGTTTCTGTTAGAGGCAGGTACTAATAAGGCAGATACTCACCAAGTCCAATGAGTGACGCTAAACAGAGCATTGAATGAATTTTTTTTTATGTTTAAAAGTTTATTTAACATACAAGTCTAGTGTAATAAAATATCGCCTTTGAAACTTTCCAGGCTTGACAAATCATCTTGACAGCACATCATGCCCTGTTACATTGGAACATTAGGTAAGGCAGTGAGCCAAAGGCACAGGGCATGACCGGCTAATCAGACTGGCCGAGAGTGTTCTGCAGCCTTGAATACAACTCCGCTTATTACTGAATGACAAAATGAATAAGGACCAAGTTTCCAGTGCTACTTGTGCCTACCCATACAGGAGCTTGTAGTTCATCCTCAGGTTGGTGTCTGTTTTCACATCACTACTTCAAGAATTAGTACACACCCATAGATGGCTTAGTTTTGAGTGTGCTCATAGATTTTGGTTGCACACACAAAAATGGGATTTTGAAGCGGGGCTCGTGTGTGCTCCTCAGTTAAATAGCTCACTTCTTTGCTCCTCTTCAGACCACTGGCATCTCCAAGTGGCACAGATTCAGTTTTATTTTGTAGTTACTGTGAAACAAACTGGAATGATGTTAAAGTTGTCCACTACCTGGGCGTAGATGAAAGAAGCCAGTGGGATATTAGAAATACTATAAGTAGATACCAAGCAGTGTGCAAGTGTTAGAAGTATTTCAATGTGGAGGAAAAGTGGGCAGAATGAATTATTTTTTTGTATTAATTTGATCCTTATTACTCTATCCAGCTCTATCAGACAACAGCTTGACCTGAGCACAGCACAAGAAACCTAACCATAGGAAGATATGCTTTCTGGCTTTTTCAGTAAGACCTTACTCTGTCTTTCCCTCCCCCTCTCCTACTCATTCTTCTTAATCCTCCTGTAAACAAGGAGGCTCTTGTTCAGCCTCTTATACCCTCTCTCATGTGGAGTTGTGTGGGCTACCCTCAGGTGCTGACTCTTTAATTGCAGTGGATGGCCCAGCAGCCACTGGGGGTTGATGGAGGATCACCTTTACCACTAGTTACTGGCCTTTACCTACCTGAACCAAAGCGGTGTGCCAGTCTTAGTCTAAATGGCACCTGCACTATTCTGAAAATATGATGTGTGCATCTGTCCTTTGGTGCTCGCACACCCTGTGCATGCCCATCAGTTCCCTTTGAAGCTTCCATGTGTGCCAGTCTCCTGCTTAAACAGAAAAGTAAGTGCCTAAATGGGAAACAATGGTTTTGACAGTTTGACCTTAATTGTATAAAATCTCAGGAACAATGGCCCCAATTCAGGAAAGCACTTAAGAATGTGTTTTACTTCCACTGGAGTCAAAGGGTCTGTCTACACTACATCTGGGAGGAAGTCTCAGCCCAGGGCCACAGATTGTGGTAGCAGGGCTTGCACTAATGCTCTACAAATAGCTGTGTATGTAGATATTGCAGCTGAACCTGCTGCTCAGGCTCTGAAGTTGAGGACAGTGAGATGGATGTGGGGTTGAAAGCCTGAACTGCAACCTCAAAGCAAAATCTACATAGCTATTTTTAGAGCACTAGTGTGAGACCAGCTAGTTGTAGACATGGGAGGCTCACTCCCAGAGGCAGAGCAGACATGCCAAATGGGTCTTAAACACATGCTTAAGTGCTTTCCTGAATTGGGGCTCTATGGAAGTCAGGCAACAAGCTAATGCTACCCTAAACAAGTGACTGAAATATGTACACATACAAACACTTCTTTTTTAGAACTTTTTCAATGTATTTCAACAAAGATAGCTCAGTAAATTATAAGGCAGAACTGTGGGTTCTCTACTTGTTCTCTTTTTTTTCCTCTCTCTTTTGCCCAATTTAATCATTCTAGTTGGAAAACTCTGACCTGTACTTTTAAATTGACTAAGCACATACATTTTTATCCGAAATTCAGGGATATTCCGTATTAATACAAAATTCTCTCTTTAGAATACAGTCTTTAATTTCTAATCTTTTGGTGATTGTAAACATTAAAGCCAAAACTTAAATCTATTAGGTATAACATTTTGCAAGTTATTTTCACAACCAGTACATTTTTAAAATCCAGAGCCCTGTGTTTCCTCCTAGCTATCACAATAGCAAGAGAAAAAAAATTATTGAGCCATGAAAGCTTCCTTTGTTAATATACAGATCACATTATTTATACAATCTGCATGTTTAATGAATGCATACAAATTCAAATGTCAATGGAGATAAAATGAAATTACATTTATTTCAAGGAAGCTTTTCAATGAAGACAGAGTTTTGATTTTAAGGTGAAAAAGTAATTCTAAGATTAATTGCAAATATTAAAAAAAGAAAAAAGGATGGGGGGGAGAAATAAACCAAATAGAACAAGCAAATGTTTGTCTCAAATGAAGCCTTTGAAGCAAAGGAAACAAGCTGTTAGGTCGCTGTATAATTACTATGTTTTCAGATTTTAAAAAACATTAAATTAAAAACAGCAATCACAGTTTGCCTGCCCAATTTGTATTTTTCAATTTATGAATTAATGTGGGTACACTTCCAGTGTTTATACCAAAATATTAATATAAAGTTATGAAGAGGTTGTGAAAGATACAATTTAGGGCTTCATAAAATCTACCACATGCTCATGTTAATTTTCAGAAATGGAAGATTATGTCTATTTCCAACATGACATTCTGAGAGAAGTATGATGCAACAATGCATTCTAGGGACTGGCACCTTCGGAGCCTTACATCAGAGTTGTGGCAAGTATCCTAGTAAATAGGTGAATGAGAAGCTTTTTCTGTATCAGAAAGTGTTTGAAAATGGTTAGGCCTCAATGAGTAAGGATGAAAGCCTGTATATGAAACAATGTATTTTAGACGAAAAACTTAATGCTGAGCTTTTTAGGTGAAAAACCTCAATTTTTTGTCTAGCAAAAAATAAGAGAAGATGTCTTTATTCTTGGTATGATGCCACAATGAACCTTAAAAATGGCAAGTCTTTAAAAAACAAGGAATTACACTAGCAGAAATAGATTTTGCATTAATTTCAACCTACAGTACAGGATGTCAATTGCAATCACACTGAAAGTCATTACACAGCACTAATCCACTTTGTAGGAAGTGTTTTGAGTTAGCAGGAAAAAGTCTCTGAAATACAAAAACAAGTAGTCAGACCTAGAGAGCAAAGCTGTTCAATCAATTTCTTTTTTGTACCATAGTGTCACTGTCAGATACTTTTTCACATCTCTGTGGCACAGGATGGATTTTGATAATCCTTCATTATCACTCATTATTGCCAACAGCAAGGCAAAATCATACACGTCAACACCACTAGTACCTTCCCACACCTGTCACTCAGAACAGATTATTCATGTAGTTTATAGAAACACTTGCATTTGCCTTGGCTGAATGATTCTTTTCCAGGAATACTGCCTCTTTATGGATGACGATTGTCTAGGAATACTGTTCACATAGGCCCCAGTTCAATAAAGCACTTCAACATGTGTTCAGGGTTAAGAATATCCTTAAATCCCATTAATTTCAATGGGATTTAGTATTAAACACACGCTTAAATGCGTTACTGAATTGGGATTATAAAGTCTCATCCTTCAGGTTGCTGAGCATGTCCTATAAGAGCTGAGCATCTTCAGATCCCAGTGACGGCTATGACTGTTGAAGGTGCTCAGCATCCTGTAAGATCAGGCCCCTATGGCTCACTTAACAGCGTACATGAATTTTAATGTCAGTGACAGAATAATGTGATCAAATTTTAGTCAGAATTTTTCCCTCTAATATGAACATATATCTATTAAAATGCATACATAAAATGCATATTCATTATTGTAATGACTTTTAGGTGTTGAAAATGAGACATTGCCCTGGGTAGCTTCACTGGCACATTTTTGGAACTGTTGCAGTTTTCTTCTAGATTTGTAAACAAGATGAGCAAAACACTGTCACTTCTTCAAAACAGCCCGAGGTGAGAAAATTGCCAGTGGTCTTCACTGCATCAGTAGAACAAAGCAGCATTTAAAATGATGATTTACAATTTGACACCATAAATTAATAACCTTAACATCTGTAGTGCCACTAATTTGACAAGTTTGTAGCATATTGTCCCTAAAAAGATCGTTAACTCCTTAGCATCCCATAAATGTTCAGTCACATTTGCTATTTCTCTAGCAATCATGTTGCTAGAGAACTCAGGGTCCAATGCCCCTACCTGCATTGTTATAAATGGGAGCATGCACTAACCAAAGGGGTAATGCCACCTAGATACATACTCCTAGAGTTTCTTCCCTAGAATTCCAGTTCCCTAGCTGGAGTGGATCAATGGCTGGTGGTACCTATTTAAGTACTGGGGATGCTAAAGCCTCCACCCAGCTTAAGGGGAGGAGCCACAGGCTTCAGATAAGTTCAGGTGACAACAAATGGAAGAACAGGGACAGGAGTGAGGGTCACGGGTATAAAGTAGTTCCTGTACCAGAATTCCTTCCGTAAAGTTCCATTTCCCAAGTTGGAGTGGGTGAGAGGTGGCAGTCAAGCCAGCCAGGCTTCTCCAAAAATCTTTCCCCAACCAAATCCAATAGGACACTATAACACCCTCTAGCTGTAGAAAAGTAAGGTTCTCCCCCCAGACTGGGCTGTAGAACTCTCCTATTTCTGCACTAGAAGGAACATCTGCAGAAGCACAGGGGGAGGCCATCTGAAGTATCAGGCCACAGTAGTGGAACTTCATGAGAGTGGAAGAAGCCAAATGCATAATGAAAGCAAGGGCCAGATTTTCTCCAGGGGCTCAGAGGCAGTGCATGCTGGAGCAGGGAAGGGTAGGCAGCATAGGCTCCCTTGCTGGGCCCATTGTGCTAGCTGGTACAGAGGAAGGGCAAAGCCAAGCTATGGAACTACATTGTGCCTCCCTACCCACTTTTCTGAGCACCTAGTGACACTGGGAAAGCTAGCCTAGAGCAGTACTTTTGCCACTTAGATTGAGGCTGGTCATAGGTGGAGGACAGAGGGAGATACAATGACATCTTGGCCCAGATCCGCAAACTCCGTCCCTTCCCCAATGTAAGTTCACTCATGCAAAGCCAGCCACATACAACAAGGTATAAAATTTGGACTCATTTACACTCAGGAGATCAGAATGTCAACATGTTCAAGATTCAAATCCTGCCCAGTTTAAATTCTCTCCAGGGATAGGCTCTAGAGAATTACATCATTTCAGTGCTTCAGACCTCCCAGCTAAATTCTGACATCCTGGGTGCGTGCGAGTTCCTTCCTTGAAATTGGAACTACATGAAGAGTTATGTATTGCTATTTGAGTACGCTGCAGCAACAGAGCTAACATCTTTTTAAATGAATGTTTTATGTAACAAGACAGTAGATTTTACTACAAGCGCAGATTTGTTGATTAAAGACCAACAATACATTTTACTATACCGTTCTATGTTAAGAGAACATTTACTACTCAGACTTGACATGATATATGTTTTGCTGTTCAAAGCTTCAAAAAGGAAGAAAAACAAATAATGACCTTAGTAGAAAATATAGCAACATTCAAGCATTGGGTAACAAGTTAATATGACTAATTTTGTCATTCTGCATTAGACAAAAGTCACTAGTAGTAGTCTTTTATAAAACATGTATTTGGAATATATTTTTTTTAAATGTTATTTAAATTAAATATTCTTGAAATTATAGCTGGAAGGACCAGAAGAAAAAGAAAAGGCTTTATAGCTTCTCCAGTCTGATCCACTAAAATAATCACAAATATTCCCTACACCATTCCCTACTTTGGGGCAAGCCTGGTACAAAGGTCTATTTAAGCACTCTGAACTTGAGGATGGCAAAGGATCAGGCCAGTCTTTATGTTAAAGAAGCCTCAAGACTGTTCTAATTTATGTCCTCTTGGCTATGGACCCAAGAGATAATTTGGCAGCTGATAATTGCTAGGCTATTTGGTAGAGCTGGGTGAAATAGCAACCAAAACATTTTTTGACAAAGAATTCAGATGTGAATAGTTCCAAACTTTTCTTGTAAATTTGCGTAAAATTGGCAGAATTGTTTCAGTCAAAAAACATTTCCAAAACATTGGAGGTAGATTGACAAAATCCAGCAGGAGGAGGTCCCATTTCTGACAGTGGTTAATGCCAGGTGATTTAGAGAGAATGAACAGAACAGGTAATCATCAAGCGACCCAGCAAAGGCTGGGGACACTTCAGAGCGTGGTGTTGCATCATTGCCCATTCTGGCTAATTACCATTGATGGACCTATCCTCCATGAACTTATCTAGTTCTTTTTTTAACCCTGTTATAGTCTTGGCCTTCACAATATCCTCTGGCAAGGAGTTCCACAACTTGACCATGCATTGTGTGAAAAAATATTTCCTTTTGCTCGTTTTAAACCTGCTGCCTATTGATTTCATTTGGTGACCCCTAGTTCTTATTTACACTTCCTTATTTACTTTCTCCACACCAGTCATGATTTTATAGATCTCTATAAAATCTCTTTCATCATATCCCCCTCAGTCATCTCTTTTCCATGCTAAAAAGTCCAAATCTTATTAATCTATCTTCATACGGAAGCTGTTCCAAACCCCTAATCGTTTTTGTTGCTCTTTTCTGTACCTCTTCCAATTCCAATATATCTTTTTTGAGATGGGGCGACCAATCTGCATGCAGTATTCAAGATGTGGGCATACCAATGCCCTGGAAGATGGCAATAACTGCCTCCTATCTCCACCTCACCCATAGGCTGCAGCCTGCCACAAAAGAAATGGACCCCTTAAACTGCTTAAGGACTGGTGTCAGGCACTTTAAATCCTGCATGCACAGGCTACTGCAGTCTGTGAGTGCAGAGAAATAAAAAGAGCGGAGCATCTTGTGGAAGAATGCCCCATCCACTGCCTCAAAGGAGGATGGGTCTCCCTCAACCTCCTGACGAACACCCTGGAGTGGCTGAGGTCTGCCACATACAATCGCTGAATGAATGCTTGAATGCAACTCTATACCACATACAAGACTGTGGATTTATAAAGAGGTAACTTGATATTTTTGGGTTTAATATCTATCCCTTTCCTACTGATTCCCAACATTTCTGAGTGACACTGCACATTGAGCGGATGTATTCAGAGAACTATCCACCATGACTCCAAGATCACTTGCTTGACTGGTAACAGCTAATTTTGACCCCATCATTTTACATGTATAGTTGGGATTACATTTTACAATGTGAATTACTTTTTATCAACATTGAATTTCATTTTGTTGCCCAGTCACTCAGTTTTGTGAGATCCCTTTGTAACTCTTCACTGTCAGCTTTGGACTTAATCATCTTGAGTTGTTTTGTATTATCTGCAAATTTTGCCACCTCACAGTTTACCTCTTTTTCCAGATAATCTATTAATTTGTTGAATAGTACTGGTCCCAGTACAGATCCCTGGGGGACACCACTATTTACTTCTCTCCATTCTGAAAACTAACCATTTATTTCTACTCTTTGTTTCCTATCTTTTAACCAATTACTCATCCAGTAGAAGACCTTCCCTCTTATTACGTGATTGCTTACTTTGGTTGAGAGCCTTTGGTGAGGGACCTTGCCAAAGCTTTCTGAAAATCTAAGTACACTATATCCCCTAGATTATCCTTGTCCACATGCTTGTTGACCCCCCTCAAAAAATTCTAGTAGATTAGTGAGGCATCATTTCCCTTTACAAAAACCATGTTGACCGTTCCCCAACAAATCACATTCATCTGTCTGTCTGATAATTCTGCTCTTTACTATAGTTTCAATCAATTTGCCTGCTACTGAAGTTGGGTTTACCAGCCTGTAATTGCCAGGATTGCCTCTGGAGCCTTAAAAATTGGCATCACATTAGCTATTCTCCAGTCATCCAAAGTGTATTTAAATGACAGGTTACATATCACAGTTAGTAGTTCTGCAATTTCACATTTGAGTTCCTTCAGAACTCTTGAGTGAATACTATCTGGTCCTGCTGACTTACTACTGTTTAATTTATCAATTTGTTCCAAAACCTCCTCTAATGACACTTCAATTTGGGACAATTCCTCAGATTTGTCACCTAAAAAGAATAGCTTAGGTTTGGGAACCTCCCTCACATCCTCAGACCTATGCATATAATTTATTTAGTGTCTCCACAATAGCCTTCTCTTCCTGGAGTGCTCCTTTAGCCTCTTGATCATCCAGTTGCCTCACTGATTGTTTAGCAGGCTTCCTGCTTCTGATATACTTAAAAAAATTGTTACTTTTTTTCTTTAGCTGGCTATTCTTCAAATTCTTTTATGGCTTCTCTCATTATATTTTTACACTTCACTTGCCAGAGTTTCAGCTCCTTTTTCTTTTTCTCAATAGGATTTAACTTCCACTTTTTAAAGAATGCCTTTGTGCCTCTAAAAACTTTTCTCTGGTTAATGCCCTAATCACTAAGTTACTGGCTATTCTGGATCTCAGTCTCTCCTATTGAAGCTGATCCATGTTATGTAATTAATTAAATGTTCATTGGCCCAGGGACTGCAAACTAGCTTTCCCTACTCTGATGTGAGTGCTCTAATCAACAAGCTCTAAAGTCATTCTCACTCTTTCTGGCCTAATTAATTAAGTATTTGATACAAAGTGGAACAGTTTCTACATAAAAGATTGAGAGTGCCCCACCCCAAAATACCATTTGCCTGATTGTTAGAACACTCACCTGGGGGGCTGTGGGTTCAAGATATTTCTCCAGAGCTGGGAATTGAACCCAGATCTCCTCACTTTACATTAAGTGCCTGAAGTGAGGCCATGTGGCTTACCTCCAAGCCACAAGGGAAGGAACCAGTCTCCATGCCCAGGTGGGAAGAGCCAAACCAACCTCACCCCTCCCACAAGAAGTGGGTATGTGGGAGGAAATATAAAAGACTGGGGCTTCAGCTCAGTTGGGCCCGGGACAACAAGGGAGATGAATGCACCCTGCTTGCTCCATGCTACTGACTCTGCCTCCAGACCCAGAAGGCCCTGCCCATTGGGGACGCTGTGCCTGCAGGGGAACCACTGGGACCGCTGTTGGACATCTACACCAGGGAGACCGAGGATGCCCCATGGACTCACATACACCCCAAGGGGAGGATAGGAAGTAGCCCAGTCAGGCTATAATACCACCAGAGGTATGGTCAGAGCATTATGTCTGGATCCCCCACTGTTCCAGGGATGGAACACTTCCCCACTGTTAGGGCCCTGGCTGGGACGCAGTCGAGTCACATGGGCTTGTGTCCCCTTACCTCCTGCCACTCCATCTCTGGGGTAGTAGCTCCCCCCCAAAGACCTGAGTCCGTAGACTGCTTTAGTGCTCAGCCCTTTACGAAAACTTATTAGCAGCTGGTTGCACTAGCACTGCCTAAGGGCACAGGGCCTATTGATTATTGTGTGTTCTACCCCTTCCAAAGGGCCAATGCCGATGGACCCTTTGAAAGGTCTCCACTCCTAGAGGCAAGAGCCAATATACTATTTGGGATTCCGCTCCATTGGACCTGTTGAGACACAGACGCGTGATCAGCTAATTCCTCTGGGACTGATCCATGATCCTGACACTGCAATGAGGCAGTGTGGCCTCACTCTGACGCAGAAGGGGAGGGGCAACCACCCCACAATTACAGTGACCTAACCACTAGACTACTGGGGGGGCACCACTTCCTCCTCCCCTATTTTTTGAATCTAGCCCTTTCTTTCCACTTTTCAATTGCTTTTTCTACAAAAAGACTAAAAAGCCCCAAATTCAAATTAAACAGTTTTGGGATCTTAATTTTTTTCTGACTTTTATTCATCAAAAATTCTGGTTGGTTTTAAATTTAAAACAAAAAGAATTTCAGATCTGCCAGTGAATAAAAAGTATGCATTATTTGCACAATTCTAATATTTGCATGCTGCAGACACCTTCCCCTTTTCCCCTAGTCACCCAGTGATCCATGTAGGATATCCAAAAGAGGTGGTTTATGAGCCACAACAGAGGCCTGTGTCATCTGCTGATGGAAGGAGTCCTCTGGGGCCAGATCATCAGATTTATGGAAGCATCCAGAACTGAGGGGCATGCTGTGGTTCTTTGTGACATTTTTGGTACTCTTGTGTTTTCTCTACTTTTTCAATGCCTTTTCAAATGGGAGTCTAGACCTGTATCTGTTATTCTAGATATGGCTCACACTGGCTATACAAAATGGTATTTTCACCTCCCTAGTTATCTCTATGGTCAAGAATAGAGAAGGCAACAGCTATGGGCTAGGGGTAATTCCTAGGATGAGAGATCCCTGACGGAAAAAAAATGAAGCCAACATTAATGAAAAAATGATAAAATGAGACATTCTCAGCATGCTTAAGTGTTAAAAAATTCTCCATGAGCTAAATGAACTAGACACAGAGAAAGAGCATGAGACTGCAATGAACAGAATTCATCACAAACTCAATAGAGGAAGAAACTGATCTTAAGGAAAAAAAGCTCATGATTTAATAATGAAAAATCCTCAGACCTACAGATAAGTTGTATGCATAATTTATATGATGAGATAAATTTAGAGAAGATTTAAAACATAGTAGGGATGATCAGGAAGGCAGGACTCTCTTAAGACATTTATCATAGAAAATGGGTTATTAACCATTTGGTGGAATTGGTACAATAATGTTTCCTTTAACTTTATTTTCTCAGTTGCCTTACTTCTAACATCAGCAACACAATAGGAAAGACCAAAGAGAAAGAAAATATTTAGATTAGTATAAAGTAATAAGAATGGAATTACGTTTTGAAAATTTAAGTTTAACATGATCTTTAAACCTATAGTTTGTGGGGGGGGGAAATCTAACAAAAATGAGACAATGTGAACTCTGGATAATTGTTTCTCCCCATGATGGTTTGAGGGGAAAAAATTATAACCAAAAAGTGTTAGAAATTCAAATCACCACTTTTTTTGAAATGTCGCTGGATGGTTTCACATATTTCAGACCCCTTTTGCAAGAAAGTGAGCTTAAACACTAAAAGGAAACTTACAAGAAGGGGAAACCTGGTCAGATGACTAGAGAGTATAAAGATATTACTCAAGCATGGAGGAGTGAGATCAGGAAGGACAAAGTACAATTGGAGTTGCAGCTAGTAAGGGACGTGAAGGGTAACAAGAGCGTTTATACAGGTATGTTAGTAACAAAAAAAAGGTCAGGGGAAGTGTGGGCCCCTTAAAGTATGGGGGAGGCAACCTAGTGACAGATGATGTGGAAAAAGCTGAAGTACTTGCTGCTTTATTGCCTCTGCAGACAAAACTGGACACAATACTCCAAATGCGGCCTCACCACTGCTGAATCTAGGGGAATAATCACTTCTCACAATCTGCTGACAATGCTCCTACTAATGCAGCTCAATACGCTATTAGCCTTCTTGGCAACGAGGGCACACTGCTGACTCATATCTACCTTCTTATCCACTGTAATCCCCAGGTCCTTTTCTGCAGAACTGCTGCCTAGCTCGTTGGTCCCCCGTCTGTAGCTGTGCATGGGATTCTTCCATGGTAAGTGCAGGACTCTGCACTTGTCCTTGTTGAACCTCAGATTTCTTTTGGCCCAATCCTCCAATTTGTTTAGGTCCTTCTTTATCCTATCCCTACCTTCCAGGGCATCTACCACTCCCCCATCTTAGTGTCGTCTGTAAACTTGTTGGGGGTGCAATCTACTCCGTCCTCCAGATCATTATTGAAGCTATTGAACAAAACCAGCTCCAGGCTCGACCCCTGGGGCACTCCCCCTGTGACTGGCTGCCAGCTAGACATGGAGCCATTGAGCACTACTCGTTGAGTCCTATGATCTAGCCAGTTCTCTATCCATTTTATAGTCCAGTCATCCAACCCATACTTCTTTAACTTGCTGATAAGAATACTGTAGACCGTATCAAAAACTTTGCTGAAGTCAAGGTATATCACATCCACCGCTTTTGCCACAGAGCCAGTCACCTCTTCATAGAAAGCAATCAGGTTGGTCAGGCATCATATCAAAACTGCTTGGCACAAATGGTGGGAGCGGACCCCAGATCTCTGTGATAAAAAGACGCCAATAGAGTTAAAAGGTAGAGAGTACAAACCTGTATGTAAGCCTATCCTAATGTATGGAATAGAGACGTGGCCAGCCACAAGAAAGGAAATAAGCTGTTGAGATGGTAAAATATTTGGACATTCCATGATAGGAAATGAAATAAGGTTGTGATTGGGCCAAATGTGGGTTGCCTCAATCGAAGAAACGTTGAGCGAGGCTAGGCTACAGTGGCATAGACATATCCAGCAAAACCTGAGAGTTATAATATGGCCTTTGCAGTGATCATGGACAAAAGACCATCAAAGGGAAGGCCAAAGACTCATTACAGGCACTGGATATCAATGGATTTTAAAGAGACCAATTTGCATGACAGCCAGGCATCCAATCATAAAGACGCTAAAAGTTGCTGACTCCCAACAGAGAAATGGCAAGAAAGAAGAAGACAGTCTGACACAGATGCCTTCAGAGATTCTTCAGACAGTCTGACACAGATGCCTTCAGAGATTCCCTTCAACAGATTACATCACAACTGCTAAATATGGATGGTTTGTTCTTGACATATTAAGTTTCAAAAACTTTTAAGTGGTGCTAAAATATTATATAAACAAGGTCAGCTTCAACAACGGGAGTGTTGAAGTGTGGTTTTCACAGTGCTGCAAGCATTATTAAAGTGGCAAAGAATGCAGGGGATTTTCTTCTTAATTTCTTATTTCCATGTTTTAAGGTTGTGTGTGGGTAAGGCATGTTTTGCTGCACCTATACCTGTTGCATAAAATTTGTCTATTACCATATGGAGTGTTACCTTTTTTGCTCCTTTCTTTATGACCCTATATGAATTAATTACCAGGAATAGTAGACCTATGAGGTATTCCATTACCTGAAGTCTAAAATATAGCATTTATTTTCAGCATAGATTGTTCACCCGCTACCGCATATGTTTCTCTTCAGAAGTTTGTATGATTTCATTGTAAATACTGCTTCTGTTTTCATACTTAAGGTATCTCAGAACGCTTTACTGCATTAACTGTAAACCTAAACTTTGTCCTGCTGAAGTCTTTAGGAGTTTTGCCAGGCCTTACTTAAGCCAGAGAAAATTTCAAACCAAAAGGTCATTTTGAATTAAAAAAAAAATTAAAATGAAAATGATTTTTCAGAGTTTTTTTCTGATCAAAACAATTTGGCAAAAAACATTATTTTGCAAAGTGCTTTGCTGTGGCCAAGTCTGCATTTTTCATCAAAAATGCTTTGGATGAAAAATTTCACCCAGCTCTAATCCCCAGAGCAATTTGAACAGCCAGGATGTAAACCAGTGAGATCTAGCTAGCAAGAATAAAAAGGAGTTCTCACTTATGCCATGGTAATGGATCAATGAAGCCATCCTCTGAGCTCCTACTCTGCAAAGCCAAAAGCTACTGGCCTGCTGTGACTGGGATCACCCAGGGGCTATACTGAGAATGCTCAGTCAGGGCAAACTGCGAAGAATAGGGCAAACAATCCCCCAAACTGGTGATATACTCTATAATTTAATTTCACCAGCCCAGTGATGAAACAGATTCTCCAACGACTTATTGGTTAACAAGAAGCCAAAATACAATTCCCTTTAAGCAGTCCAGCCTTTGACTCCCAGCCAGACAGCCAAGTCTATATAGTGAGAATTACTTAAAACCTTATTCACCATATATGAACTTCTACCACCCCCACAGATCAAACGTTACCCATCAGGTCAATGACTATTTCAGATCTTACCCAAATATACGCTTACACTTTATTCTTAATTAAATCTAAAATTTCTTTAAAAGATAAGACAGTTACTGTGGTTAAAATATTATACATACATATATGACTAAAGTTCTTAGGTCAGTTTCATGGCAAGATGGTGATGCTGCTGGTTTGTAGAAATCTTTCTGGAATTAATTTTAAAAGTTATAGTCCAAAAGGCGGTCCAAGTGCAGAGTTCATTCAAATTCTTTCATAAGATTTTTCAGAGCTAATCCAGACTAGATCTGAAGACCTCAGTTTTGTGATTTAGATTTTCCCTGAGATAGTAAGGTTCAGGCCTGAAAGTTCCTTTATAGTTGAAGTTCAGCTGATAAGACTCTTGGCATCAAATGATCACAGCAGGCATTCCTTGGATGAGGAATAGGTGTGACGGGGTGGACTAGGCTCTGAGGCACCCCTACTGGAGGCCTCATGGCCCTACCACATCCTCCCCAGAAAAAGGCAATAGAAAGGTCCTCCAAGATGCCAAGAGCAGCTGTGTGGGACACAATCAACCAGGAAAGAGGCTGTAGGGATCAGCCAAACAGATCCAGTAGGCTCATATAAAAGGAGCTGCAGGACCAGAGTTGCAAGAGATGCTTCTGGTTGACAGCAGAAGCTCAAAGGGCCAAACTGAGACGGACCCAGATGGAAGGCCAGGATCAGAGAACTAACAGACAGACAGGTGAAGAGCCTCCAGGGAAGAACCGGGATGTGCTGCTCCACCCCAAAGCAGGAACCTTCACACACAAGCTGGACAACTAGAGTACTGAACTAGGCCCTGTTGGTCAGACTGAGGACTGAGCCCGGGGAGGGCTACAGAGACATTGCCAACAATGGGGTACCAGGATGGGCACAATTGGACTGTCAAAGGACAGAGCCCAGGAAGGGCTACAGGACATTACGGAGGACATTGAGGTAGTCCTGTTTGAAATATATACCCCGAAAAGGGTGTGCATTTGTTTTGCACACTGACTGTGTAAGGCTCATCCAAAGGGCTGAGTCACTGAAGATTCCACCAAAAGGTAGAGAGAAACTGCAAGCATGCACCCACTTGATCAACGGGTGCTTATGAGAGGTGGTGCCACCCCATTACAATAGGGAATGTGATGTACATTGTTGCTTTGAAATAAATTTCTGTGTTCTAGGCATACACAGGTAACTCGTTGCATTCATTCTAAGGCCATTAACCATTCAAACAGCTCTTAGGTTGTTCACTATAAACTTAAAAAAGAAATAAAGACAATGATATAATTACACCGCATATAATTCACACATTCCCTTTTCATCTCTGAATCAATAATATATGAATAATAATGAAATATTATAGACAGGAACAGAAGTTTAGCATCTACAAGCTAATTACGTTGCATTGTTGAACTAACAAGATATAGGTACACAGACTAATATTAGCATCTACTTGATTCTTTAACAACACATGCCTACATTTCAAGAATTCTAGTCTATTTAACATGGCTTTGCTTATTATCTACAAGGATAGATTGTTTACCATTTCAATGGTCTTCAAATATGTCTTTAAAGGTTGTTTTCCGTTAAATCAGCCTGCTGGTTTGCGTAAACCTCATTGGCTCATCATCACACTTGCCAATTTCATGATTTAGAAGTAGCTGCACTACTGTAGGACCCTTAAAGAATTCTTTCAAGTACAACTACAATGAAAGCTTTTAGTTTCCTTAGAAGAATTTTCATTCCTTCATCTCCCCCAAGACATGAAATCACTATTTAATCTTTTAAGATTTTCTAGTAGAGGACTTAAAGCATTATATGAGAAAATCAATATTTTCTTTTGAACATCCTGCTGATAAGTCTCCCTTTTATGATGCATGTGATCAGGTTTGAAGTTGCAGTGAGAGGATTCATCCAATCAATCTCTGGGATATCTTTCATATGGAATACTCAATCGAGAGATGTTCAATAGCATCATTATATGCAGTCAGCTTTTAAACCAAAGCTTTATAAAAGTTTGCTGAGTGACTACTACAATAAGTTGCTCTTTTTCTTTGTAAGGTTTATTGGTATTATGATAATAAATAGGTAAAAGCCTTTGAGAATTGGAAATGGTTCTTTGGTTTTTTTTAGACTTTGAACCTAGCCAGATCTGAGCTTGTAAATAACTTATTTTCCAAATGAAATCCCTTCAATTTCACAAGATCAGCCAGTGGGAGATACAGTTATCTCTTAGAATGCTTCATGTTATAAACCTCCCAGACCTCACAACGACAAGGGCATATCTTTTTGCCATTATTGTCATGTTCTAGAAACACTAACACCAGATCCTACAAACCCTCTACACACAGAACTCCCCTAGACTGCAGCGCAAGGAGGGAGGGTTTACTGGCCTGGGCTTTCAGGTTCTAAGCCGTGTGGAACAGAACCTTAGGCACAGAGTCACATGCTCTGGGGCTCAAGCACCCACCAAAACAAGAAAAATGGACTGTGTTCAGCACCCAGGAGCCACAGCATGGGCAGCAGGTATCAGAGGCTCAGGGAGGTTACGCCTCCTCAAACAGGGCAAGAAGTGCCACATGCCAGCCTGCTGCCTTTGGAGCGTCACCTTCAGAAGTTCCCAGGAAGAAGGAAGCCACTGCTGCCCAGGCTGTGGCTCCACTCCTGCTCTGCCCCGCTCCTCACCAAGACCCCACTTCCACTCAGCCCCTTCTGCCCCTTCCCCAAGCCCCCCCCCACACTGCTCACTCCTCTCTGCCCCCGCTTCACTCACTTTTCTATTAGGCTGCATGTAAAGCACCACATTCACCTTTGAAACTATCTAAATATTGGTAAAAACAAAACAGTAATCCTGTTCTTTCATCACACAACCATTCCGCCTTCCATAATCAATATCAGGGACTGTGTGAATTTTTTTTAATTGTTTGCCTAACTAGTTCCTATACTTTAACCTCTGGGTCTATTTATAAAGTAAATATATATTTTGTATCTACTCATAGGATATTTTATTGCTTTTTCTTATTGAAATATACCCATTCAATTAACTGAGGGAGAGTTTGCCTCAGTCTCTAGTGGCTTGCATCAGGCGTAGTAATACATCATAACATCATACAGTGCAGAATGAGTGCAACGTGGGCATAAAGTATTAACACTATTAAGTCAGAATGGTAAGACACGCTTTGTACTAAACACCTATACAAGGTACAGGATAACAGAATCAGGGCCATTATTTTTATTTAATAAAGAGCACACAGATAACATCCGGTGTACTTGGTTTGTTTAGTTATATCCAATAGAATAATCCAAGGACTGGTTTTCTTGGAGAAAACACTATTTGTAAGGCCATGAGGTACTACAAGTGGGGAAAGTTTAAGGGGAAAATATTTCAGAATACTAAGCACCACGTTAAATATGATGTACTGGTTCTTTATAGAAGAAAAATAGACTGTGAATTGGTGCACGATTAAAAGAAGGTATTGACAAGAACACTTAGGACCATGTGTAGTTAGGAATGGATAGTTAATTTAATTAGGATAGCCATGGGGGACACAGTCATCTTTTATTGAATTCCATTTTAAATTTTTATGTTAATACCTTGTAAAACGCATATGATATACAATGTGAAATATTGTAATTTTTTTCATTCTTTTTCATATTAGATTTCACAGAGGTGGAATATTAGTAGATTCAACATCCTACCAGTGATTGGTCAGGCTGTTGAAAGTAACTACTGAGCATTTTCATGGAGGAACAAGCAATCTTTATTTCCATTTAAGGTAGGGTACTATAGGAGCAAATTAGCCATGCAACAACAGCAGTTTTATAAGGTTGGGTGGATTGTGTAGCTCCAGCATTGTACACCATGATAACAGATCAAACTGAAATTAAAACCGGAGATCCTAAAATCCTCCAAATGTTAGGGATGTTCAGATCCAAATGTGAACTTTACCCCCTTAGGCTCAGTGTCACTAACATCATAGGCTATCAACCTTAAACTTCTCAGATATTAAGTTTATTGCCTTGAAATTAAATCAGTTTGATGAAATTTCACTTCATTTGAATTGTGTAAAGGGCCAACATAAAATCCACACATTATGTACCAGCAGGAGTGACATACACATTAACAAATTTGGAGGAGTGAGTGTTCAGGTTCAGTTTAGCAACTGATTGATGAATATTAGTACCCATGGTTCCAGATTTGATATAAAAAAAAGTAAACCCAACTCTTTAAAATCAGTGTAACCTAATCCAGTACCACAAGTGCTAATAGTGGTCAATCCATTGCATAAATTATACAATAAATTCTAAGGCTGGATGGGATCACTGATCATCTAATCTGACCTCCTATGTAATACAAGCCAATTCTTGTATTAACTATGGCATATATCCTTTAAAAATACATCCAATCTCAATTTAAAAATTGCCAGCCATGAAGAATCCACCACCATCCTTCATTAATTACTCATAGTTAAAAATTTGCTCCTTACTTTCAGCCCAAATTTGTCTAGCTTCAACTTCCAACCATTTGATCTTGTTATACTTTGTCTGCTAGATTGAAGAGCTCACTATCAAATATTTGATCTTCATGTAAGTTACTGTCATTATGGAATGTCAGTTTGATTGTGTCAACTTTCCATATGAGTTCCAGCTATGCAGTTTCTCGCTCAAGTCTGTTTTTGAAGTTTTTTTTGTGTAGAAGTTGCCATACTTCCAAAAAAAAAAACCACACATCAAACTGGGTCTGAATAGGAACTTGGGATGGTTCTCTTATCACAAGAAGTAATTGTCACTGTCCATACATTCTCACCTTCTAATCAATGGTTGTGATTACTTTACTCTAATTGAATGGACTTTGCTAACACCTACCTTCCCCATTATTGTTCCTTACCCTTGGATGTGTGGGTAAGAAACACACACGCACGCACACCAAAATTTCTATTTCTTGCATTTGAAGAAGTGACTTGCATCCCACAAAAGCTTATGCCTACAGAAATTAAATTTGTTAGTCTTTAAAGTGCTACAGGACTCTCGTTTTTGTTGCACTATAGTGTCACTACAGTAACTCCACAATAAAATAAAAACCTAACCACCATGATGTGCACATAGCCAAAATGAATAACCACATCATCATATTGCTGTTAGCCTCCTGCTTCGTTCCCATGTCCTGTTTCTAATTTGTCACAGTCTCTTGTCATTAATTAGTAGTATTACAGTAGTGTCTAGAAAGCTCAAATAAAGTCAAAGCCCCAATGTGCTAGATACTATACAAAACATAGTAAGAGTCTTTGTCATGAAGGGTTTATGGTCTAAACAGACAAGACAGCATCCTACACATTGGATCATGTTATGTGTAAAATGCAGATTTAAGCAGTTTTGGTCACATACCATAGCTTTCTGTATCTTCCATAAAGTGCCTAGTACACTTTTGAGCATAGTTAAAGAAATATTAGTAATAGTTTAACAGCTAAAGCAATATAACTTTTGTTAATATACTTGTTTGTTGGTAGTTTGGACTGAGCCTATTGTCTATACCACAGCACTTATGCACAAGCTTACTGTAAGTACATGAGTAGTACCATTAAAGTGAGTGAACATTTTATATATCATTTCCCTCCTCTCAGGCATCACTAAGAACTTGTCTATGCACAGAACTTGCACCAGTCTAACTAAAAGATAAGATGTTCACACAGTACAACTGAAATAATGCAACTTTCCATGCGGACACCCTAACATTTATTTTAAACCTGGCTTGGTTTCATTTTTAGATGGTTTAGTTTTGCACTGTGATTTAAATAATTGATTTAGCTTGCCTTATTTAAATTACAGAGGCAAGCTAAACCAACCTAAACCTCGTTTAAACCAATGTAAGAAAATGAGTCCAGCTTAACATCACTGTCATGCTGACTGGATGGGGGGGGGTGTCACTTGTGTTATTTTACATCAGTATGTCAAAATTATAGTGATTGATGTGAGACATGCCATGTCAGGTACAGTTAGAAAGGCTATAATGTGCTAAGTAAGAAGATAATAATTGTGTTCATGTGTGATATGTATGAGAGAAGTTATGGACATCTTTGATATATCTGTATTTCAAACTATGCTGTATAATTCACACCCCAGACAGAGAGGTAGCAGGACTATAGCCCACTTAATGGTCCAAGAACACATTTACCGAAGCAAAAGGCCCAGGAAGGAACTAAAGGGCATCCCTGAAGAGTTACCAGGATTGGCCCATGTGACTCTGGACTCCATTTCAGTTCCTGTAAGGCCTACAGGCCACATGGCCAGAGACAGAGGGTATATAAGATCAAACCACAGAAACCATTTTGTCTTTGTTCCTGTCCAGCTGCAGACACACACCTACCCTCCCTCTGGATCAATACATTTTGCAACTGAACTGAAGGACATAGACCCATCCAGGTACTGGATGTATACCAGAGAGACTAGACAAGCCTGCAACTCCACAATTCATCTAAAAACCTGATGTGTATAGACTTTCAAATCATTTGTATGTATTTGATTGCTTTAATCCTTTAACATTTCTCTTATTGTTTGTTTTTCTTTTTATAATAAACCTTTAGTTTTAGTTACTAAATAATTGGCTGGCAGCGTGGTATTTTGGGTAAGATCCAAACTTATAGTGAACTGGTCCTTTGGGATCAGAAGGATCCCAAACTTACACTGTGGCTGGTCCTTTGGGATCAGAAGGAATCATTTGAGTAAAGAGCAAAGAGTTTAAGTGACTGGTCTCTTTACTGGACCTAGTGGCAGTTTGGAAGCCAGAGACTGAAATGCAGTAAAAGGGACTGTGTGTATTTGTATAGTGGCTTCTTGATAACCAGTGTAGGGGAATCAGAAGCACTGTTTGTGGCTGGTTGGGAAGTCTGACTTCAGTGTAACCCACCAGTGCTGGGAGAATTTGCTCTTCTTTTACACCCTGACCTGACCCTGGCATTATCAGTGGGCTACCCTGGGCGCAGATGGGTCACAATCACATCTTTACTTTAATCTGTGAGTGTGTATAAGTAGACCAGGACTAGCCTCACAGGGGGTCTCTGTGTCTGGTTTGTATTTCTCTCAACCAGTTCTATTGTAAACTGATTAGAATGATCAGCGCTACTCACAACTATCACTTTCTGCAAGAGCTAATCCCACTGTGCCTGTGTTTTTCCTCAGGACACTGCAATGATTTCTACTGTAGAAAAATAGAGGAAATAATGGTAACAGCCAAACAATGATTCAGTGCTTGGATGCCACTCCACTCACTTGGCGAAAACCCTCAAAATGTAATATGTGCTAAATAAAAGGAGTTTCCTATCACTTAACTCTTGTTTTGGGAAGCCTAAGTAAGAATGACTAAACATATAGGAAAGGTAAGTGTCAAATGTCTCTTGGTTTGAATCTGAAAAGTTAACCTTCAGCTCACCCTACTCTCTCTGCTGTAACGTTTCACTTTCATTAAGGATAACAGAGCGAAACTGTTTCATTAAAAAATGTCATTTTTATGCAGATGTAGCACAAGGACTTGGCTTTATATGCAAAACTTCTCATATAGCTGTAGTGTTTTCCACAGCTTTTTTTCCCCACAGCCCTGCCAGAAGAGAAATGGGGCCATAGAGGCATTTCAACTTCTGAGCACTTCCCCTTTCTTATACATTAAGATTTGATGGCTCCAATAATCTCTAGTTTAAAAAGGTAATCAATTGCTATTAAGTAAACAAAATGCTCAGTTATCTGCTGTAAATCCACTTTAATCAGTGGAGTTACTAAGGACTTCCAGCACTGATGTAACTGAGGACAGAATTTGATCCAACTGATTTATACAAGCATAACTTGAGTAGAATCTGCCCCGCCAGTTCCTTCTATCAGTAATACAAGCCAAAAGGACTTCAATTGGAGCTGTGGATGTTCAGCACCTCTGAAAATTAGGCCACTTAAGTGCCCAGATACAGATTTAGATGCTTAATTTCAGCAGTAGGGTTTTCACATTTCAACCCTAATGCATTAACTAACACTGTTTAATTGTACTTATATCCAGTAGAAATAGGGAGGTGTTAGTACAATTATACAAGGTGTTGGTCAGACATCATCTAGAATACTGTGTGTAGTTCTGATATCCCATGTTTAAGAAAGATTAATTCAAACTGGAACAGGTGCAGAGAAGGGCTACTAGGATGATCCGAGGAATGGAAAACCTGCCTTATGAGAAGAGACTCAAAGAGCTTGGCTTGTTTAGCCTAACCGGAAGAAGGCTGAAGGGAGATATGATTGTTCTCTATAAATACATCAGAGTGATAAATGCCAAGGAGGGAGAGGAATTATTGAAGTTCCACACCAATGTGGACACAAGAACAAATGAATATAAACTGTCCATCGTGAAGTTTAGACTTGAAAATAGACAAAGGTTTCTAACCATCAGGGGAGCAAAGTTCTGGAACAACCTTCCAAAGGTAGAAGTGGAGGCAAGAAACCTAGCTAGCTTCAAGACTGCGTTTGATAAATTTATGGACAGGATGGTATGATGGGACAGCCTAGGTTGGCAATGGACTGATCTTAGATTACTAGCAGTATATATGCCCAATGGCCTGTGAAGGAACGTTAGATGGGGTGGGTTCTGAGTTACTACAGAGAATGCTTTCTAGGTGTCTGGCTGGTGAGCTTTGCCCACATGCTCAGGGTTTAACTGATCACCTTATTTGGGGTTAGATAGAAATTTTCCCCCAAGGCTGATTGGCATTGCTCCCTCCGAATAGCTCTCACTTGGGGGATAAGAACTCTTCTGCTTTCTTTACAGAATGCAGCTGCTACTCCCAGCTCAGCTCTTTTAGAAAGGGATCAGTGCTAGTCTGGACCCTACACAGAGTCTCTACCACCCACAGATATGCTCCCAGCAGCAAGCCAGGAGCACGCAGTCTCTCCCCCTCCCCCTTTGGCTCGGTCTAAGTCCTCTTAGCAACCTAGACAGACATCAGTCTTAATCAGGGTGGCTCCAGGCCCCAACAGTATCCAGACCTTGCCCAGGTGGTTCCCAACAGGGTGATCTCCAAACTACCAACCACAAGTACAGACTTAGTCAAGTTCTACCGCAAATAATATGATATAATAATAATTATCCCTTGTTCACATGTAAATGTTACATAAAGTAACTGCCTTACTGAGTAGACTCCCCTTGGTCTTCAGCAGATACCAGCTGAGAGCTCACTGAGTTACTTCCCCTTCTCTCCTAGACCTCAGTCCACAGGGCTTACAATAGCATCAGCCATTGCTGTATGCAGTGATGTTGTAGCCATGTCACTCCCAGGATATTAGAGAGACAAGGTGGATGAGGTGATATTTATTGGACTGACTTCTGGTGGTGAAAGAGACAAGCTTTCAAGCTTACACAGAGTCTTCTTCAGATATTACCTCACCCATCTTGTCTCTAACAACAGACAGGCAGAAAGCATGTACATTTATTGATACTGTTAGATTATGTTTGCGTGCTTTCTTCATTTAAAAACTAAAATAAATTTGCTGCAGTCTCAGAGCATGTTCTGCTCCCAGTTATGCCACCAGTGCAACCTCATTCTTTTCAGGAGAATTGCACAAGTGTTAATGAAAATATTCGGTTGCCTGTTTCTCTTCAGTAATCAATACAATCAGTTTCCCAAAATAGTATTTGAATGGATTATACAAGTACTGACAAAAATCATTTAGTACATTACTAAAAATCCAAAATGAAAAACCATCCCCTTTATCAGAGAGTTCCTCTGAACCGTTTGCCAGAATTTAATGGGAATGTAGCAATACAGATGTTTCAGTGACAGGATCATTTAAATCCTGTATAAAATTAACACGTGAATGGTCTTCAGTGAACTTTGGATTTATGCAGCTGTAGCCAACAGTAGAATAAGACACTAGGGAAGGACTTGCAGCTAGGAAGGAAAAAGCAAGAGGGGAGCAGACAAGAGGGTACTTCTGTTGGAGCTATAGGTCAATGTAGGAATTCCAAACAAATAGATGATTTGGGGAAAGATTTGTAGAATTCTGGTAATACACTGAATTCTCTGGCTAGGATTGCAAAGGAGCCCAGTGGAATTAGGCACCCATGTGCCACGGAAAGTCAACCAGATTTGCACAATTAACTCCTTTTAGTTATGTCTTCACTGAAGAATCAACTAAGGTGTTCAGCAGACAAGTTAGTTTGTTTAAATCAGGTATGGACAACCACACTACAAAGCCATACCTGTGTTACTATGTCCTCACTGGTGGTGAACTCACCTGTGTGCCACTCGAACTTCTGGGGATATATTCCAAGGTTTCGTGCTTCAGTATGGTGAGCCACCCTATCATTCTTTCCCAGTGAATTGTGAGATGGCTTGACTGTCCTTCAGGGCACAAGTGGGGGAATTGTGGGAATGCACTGGAGGACTATCAATTCTCATATGATTTAGCTTAACTCCCCATGAGCCTCTGTAGACAAAAATGATGGATATTTAAAAAGTGATAAGCAATGGGAGCTGGTTGGTACCTAGCGTTTTTTTAAAATCAGGCTACTTGTTTAAGGTGTATGACTAGAACAGCCATACTGGGTCACACCAATGCTCTGTCTAGCCCAGTATCTTGTCTGCTGACAGTGGCCAGGACCAGATGTTTCAGAGAAAATGAATGGAACAGGTAAACGTCGAGTAATCCATCCCATCTTCCACACCCAGCTTCTGCCATTCAGAGGGTAGCAACATTTAGGGATGAAACTGCATGCTCTGACTATCTTGGCTACTAGCTATTGGTGTACCTATCCTCCATGAATTAATCTAATTCTTTTTGGAACCCTCTGACCTTCATAACAACCGCTGGTGTAAAATTTTCCTGTTCAAAGAGCAGCTTTGTTGAGGAGAACTCAAGGATCTGAATGTCGAGGCGGCTTAGAATTACTCAAAGTCAAAATTGCAGGAACTATCTGAAGCCTGCATCCTAACCAAGGGGGGGGAAATTGTACAGAAAGATTGCAGACCAAGCTGGATGAGCAAGCATCTCAGATAGGTTATTCAGAGAAATCAGAAAGCCAACAAGGAATGGAAGGTGGGATGGAACAGAAAGGAAAGATACTTCTAGGAGGTCAGAAAGCATAGATAAAAAGTGACAACTGCCAGAAGCCACCTAGAGCTCAACCTTGCAAAATAGATTAAAACCAATAGTGAAAGGTTCTATAGCCATATAAATAAAAACTAAACATGAAAAATAAGACTGGAGAGGTGATTAAATATAATCTAGGCATGGCCCAAGATCTAAACAAATAGTTTGTCTCAGTTTTTAAATAAGAGTAATGAGGAGCTTAGGCATAGTGGCAGGGCAGCTAATGGAAATGAGGATATGGAAGTAGAAATTACCACATCCAAAGTGGAAGTCAAACTCAAAACAGTTTAATGGGATTAAATCAGGGGACATACATAATCTCCATCCAAGGATATTAAAGTAATTTGTACATGAAATTGAAAGCCCAATAACAAAGATTTTTAATGAATCTATAAACTCAGGGGTGTAATAGAAAGAGAGTCTGAGACACGAGGCCTGATATAAAAAGGCCTAAAGCCCCCCAAAAGTGAAGCCCAGTTAATATAAAGCAGAGTTAGCAAGAGTCTGGCCAACTCAGGCCCTGCCCTATTACAAAGCAGATGCCTCTTTGCAGGTTCATTATCCAATACATGAACTTGGCAAGAACAGGGATGGCATTGCACAAACAAAACACTCAGAGGCACTAAGTATTCATGTAAACACGTTCCAGAAGGGTACCACCTGAATACCCCAATTCAAGGTTATAGCATAAACACACTCCTTGAAGGTAACATGGACACATTAACCCCTCCTAAGGATAAAGTTGGGATGACGGTATGACTGATAAAGATGTTTTGATCAAACCAACATGTACAAGGTAATGGGTGGTAACTAACCACGTCAGAGGGGCAATACGTAACTTGTTTGTATCTGTGTATAAAAGAGGGTCTCAGAGGGGATGTCTTTGCCCAATCGGGGGGGGGGTGAAGGAAAGTCCTGCCATTCACTGTGCCAGGTCTATTGTCACAGGCATATATGTGCTAATGTAACTGTAGACATTGATCCAGGGAGCTGGTACCATGTTTTGTCAGCAAAGAACCTGGCTGAGTGCCTTCACTACGGAAACCAAGTCTGTGGTCTTTTGGGGCAGTTCAGTTGAGGTCTGCTGTGTCAGCCATCTGTGCAGAGCTGGGACAGCACACATTGAGAAATCACACTCGCAGCTAATGACTAACAGCAGGGGGTTGTACCCTGTGACTGGAGAATTACTAATTGAACACCTATTTTTAAGAAAAGGGGGAAAGTGATCAGGAAACTACAGGTCTGTTTGTTTGATCTCAATTGTGTGAGGTTTTAGAACAAATTTTGGAAGCGAAAGTATTAAGTACATAGAAGTAAATGGGATAAAATACATGTTTTTACAAAAGGTAGATTATGTCAGACCAACCTGATCTTGTTCTTTGGGAAGATAACTGATTTTTCAGACAAAGGAAATGCAGTAGATCTAATCTACCTGGATTTCAGGAAGGCATTTGATACAGTTCCACATTGGGAATTATTAGTTAAATTGGAAAAGATGGGAATTAATACGAGAACTGAAAGGTGGATAAGGAACTGGTTAAAGGGACGATTGCAATGGGTCATTCTGGCCTGGTCTACACTTACCTTCAGGATTCAGCGGCAGTCGACGGGACTTTGCAGCGTCTGCTCCACGCGCCATCCACACTGCGCTGCCTTGAAGGGAATGCTGTTCCCTTCGACACAGCGCTACGCCACTTACTGGGGTGGTTTTCCTGCGTTGCTTGCTGGATTGACTGAGTGGGTCTACACAGACCGCTCAGTCAATCCAGGGACATGGAACAGACGGCAGCAAATTTGCCACCATCAGTGTAGACCCAGCCTCTGAAAGGTGAACTGTCAGGCTGGAGTGAGGTTACTAGTGGAGATCCTTAGGGGTCAGTCTCGGGTTCAGTCCTATTTAAAGCTATTATTAATCATCTTGGCACAAAAAGTGAGA
Source organism: Mesoclemmys tuberculata (assembly GCA_007922155.1). Lineage (NCBI taxonomy): Eukaryota > Metazoa > Chordata > Testudines > Chelidae > Mesoclemmys > Mesoclemmys tuberculata. Next base: position 69,541,128 of record ML675616.1, read on the forward strand.
GTGCACTGATAAAATTTGCAGATGACAAAGTTGGGAGGTATTATCAATACTGAGGAGGATTGGAATATCATACAAGAAGATCTGGATAACCTTGAACTCTGGAGTAATAGAAATCAGATGAAATTTAATAATGCAAGGTCATGTACTTAGGGACTAACAACAAGAATTTTGCTATAAAATCAAGACTTATCACTTGAAGCAAGGGAGGAGGAGTAAGACCTGGATGTTTTTCTTGATCAGAGGATGTCTATGAGCCCTCAATATGATGTGGCCATGAAAAAGGCTAATTCAGTCCTAGGATGCATCAGGTGAGGTATTTCCACTACAGACAGTGAAGTGTTAGTACCATTATAAAAGGCACTGGTGAGACCTCATCTGGAATGCCGAGTACAAATTTGATCTCTCGTGTTTAAGGAAGATTAATTACAACTGGAACAGGTGCAGAGAAGGGCTATGTGGATCAGAGGAGTGGAAAACCTATCTTATGACAGGAGAATCAGAAAGCTTGGCTTGTTTAGCCTAACCAAATTAAAGCTGAGGGGAGATGCATTTATAAAGAGAAATCATATCCGAGGAATAAATACCTGGGAGGGAGAGGAGTTAGTTAAGTTAAGCACCACTGTTGACACAAGAACAAATTAATATAAACTGGACATCAGCAAGTTTAGATTTGAAATTAGATGAAGATTTCTAACCATCAGAGGAGTGAGGTTCTAGAACAAGCCTTCCAAGGGGAGCAGTGGAGCCAAAAATCTGAACTGGCTTCAGTGGCACATAGCCAATCTGTGACTCCCAGTAGCAAATATCCCCAATGTCCAGTGATCCAAAACTAGATAGGGAGGACTCTGAATTACTACAGAAAAATCTTTCCCAGGCATCTGGCTGATGGGTCTTGCCAGAATGATCAGGATCCCACTGACCGCCATTTTGGGGGTTAGGTAGCCATTTTCTCCCCAGCTCAGATAGGCAGAGATGCTGGGGTTCTTTTGTCTTCCTCTGCAGCCAATTTCAAACCACTGTAAACGGTGGATTCGCCATAATTTTAAGTCTTTAGATCAACATTTGAGGACTTCAGTAACTCAGCCAGAGGCAATGGGTATATTACAGGAGAGGGTGTCCTGCAGTGTGCAGGACCTCAGATGACAATAATGATCCTTTCTGGTCTTAAAGTCAAGAGTCTATGAGAATAAATTGGTTGTTTATCAAACCAAAGGCCAGCACAAACGAGACATTAATACAGCATTAAGGTTCTGAAATTTACCTCCTAAAGCAATGACATTTGGAATTAAAGCTCGCACAACACCCTTAACTCAACCCTCTTGCATTACATTAAAGCACAGAAGATAGCATTCTACATGTGATATAAGACACTGACAGAGGATCCTATGGGCTGCAATCATAGAATCATAGGATTGGAAGGAACCTCAAGAGGTCATTAGTCCAGTCTCCTCCACTCATGGCAGTACTAAATATTATCTAGATCATCACTGGCAGGTGTTTGCCTAACCTGCTCCTAAACATCTCCAATGACAGAGATTCAATTAATTTCAGTGCTTAATCACCCTAACAGTTAGGAAGTTTTTCCTAATGTCCAACCTAAACTGCCCTTACTGCATTTTGCACCCATTTCTTCTTGTTCTATCAGCAGATAACAAGAACAATTTACCTCTTTTAATAACCTTTTATGTACCTGAAAACAGATGTCCTCCCTCAGTCTTTTCTTCTCTAGATTAAACAAACTCAGTTTTTTCAATCTTCCTGCATAGGTCATGTTTTCTAATCCTTTAATCATTTTTGTTGCTCTCTTCCATACTTCTTCCAATTTGTCCACATCTTTCCTAAAATATGGCACCCATAACTGGACACAATACCCCAACTGAGGCCTAATCAGCACAGAGTAGAGCAGAAGAATTACTTCTCGTGACTTGATAACAACACTCCTTCTAACACATCCTAGAATGAGGATTGCTTATTTTCAATAGTGTTATACTGTTGACTCATATTTCGCTTGTAATCCACTTATGACCCCCAAATCCTTTTTCGCAGTACTTGTTCCTAGGCAGTCATTTCCTATTTTGTATGTGTGCAACATATTATTCCTTCCCAAGTAAGGTCATTTGTATTTGTCCTTACTGAATTTCATCCTGTTTACTTCAGACCATTTCTTCAGTTTGTCCAGATCATTTTTAAACTTAATCCTATCCTGCAAAGCACTTGCAACTCCTCCCACCTTGGTATTTTCTGCAAACTTTAAGTGATACTCTTTATGCCATTATCTAAATCATTAAGATATTGAACAGAACCAGACCTAGAACTGATCCCTCCGGGACCCCACTTGATATGCCCTTCCAGCTTGACTGTGGACCACTGATAACCATAAATGGTGGAACTAGTGGTGCTGTCATACCCCCTGGCTTGAAGTAATAACAACCACCAAATTCTCTGGGAACAGTTTCCAACCAGTTATGCACTCACCTTATAGTAGCTCGATCTAGGTTGTATTTCCCTAGTTTGTTTATAAGGTCATGTGAGACACTATCAAAAGCCTTACTAAAGTCAAGCTATACCACATTTACCACTTTTCTGCTATCCACAAGGCTTGTTACCCTGTCAAAGAGAGCTATCAGTTTGGTTTGACAATTTGTTCTTGACAAATCCAGAATGACTGTTACTTATCACCTTACTACCTTCTAGTTGTTTGCAAATTGATTGCTTAATTATTTGCTTCATTATCTTTCCAGGTACTGAAGTCAAGCTGACTGGCTTGTAATTCCCTGAGTTGTCCTTATTCCCCTTTTTATAGATTGGCACTATATTTGCCATTTTCCAGTCTTCTGGAATTTCTCCCATCTTGCATGACTTTTTGAAGACTTTTTGCATGACTAATGGCTCTGATATCTCCTCAGTCAGCTCCTTGAGAATTCTAGGATGTATTTCATCAGGCCCTGGTGACCTGAAGACATCTACCTTGTCTAATTTTTAACTTGTTCTTTCCATATTTTAGCCTGTGATCCTACCTCATTTTCACTGGCACATTTACACTGGTACACAGGCACTATACAAAACTTAGTTTCAGAAGTTTAGCTTTAATGTAGAATTTCTTTACACATCTGTATTTATGTCTCAATTTTTATATTAGTTTACCAGTTCCATTTCTAGCATTAATGGAAACTGCCATTCTAGAAAATGCCAATGCATTGAAAAAAAAAATCAATGTAATGTTAACACTCAAATGTAATCTACACTTTTAACTGAAAACACTAAATTTTATTTTATTTATGAACAAATCACGCAAATAACTTGCACTGAAATTGTGCTCTTAATGTTACATTCCAGAACATTTTTATTATCTCATATCTAGAGAAGCTCTACCACATATTTCCACTTCAAATTACAATCTTGTTCAATCAAACCTTTTCCCTTTCTATTTTGTTGAAAAAAATGCATAATAACTAGTTAGTTAAGTGTGTAAATATTGCCTGGGTAAAAGACCTGTTAATCACAAAACTATTTTCAACACATAATGACTTTTAGAAACTCTCACAATCAATGATGACACCTTTGGTAAATGGATATCCCTGAGTGACAATTTTAAAACACGGTTGTAGATTGTGTTTGGTACATTAAACATCATCATCCTGACTGGCTCAATTATAATGATCCTGAAATATCAGATCTCCTTGATGTCAAGCGACAAGTGCATGCCGTGCTCTTAGCTAACCTGCTCTTTGAGTCAGAAAAAAGCCAGGTATAAGACAGTTTACAACACGCTCCAGCACAAACTCTGCCAAATGCAAAATATGTGGTTTGATCATAAAGTTGATGAAGTACAGGCCCTTGCAGATAAATCTGGTTCCACAGGTTTCTATTACACAGTCAAAGTTGTGTACATCCCTACACGATCTGCCTTGACACCGCTAAGAAATGCTCACAGTTAATCTCCCACAGATCACACAACCATACACCGACAGTGGCATAAACATTTTAGTGAACTACTTCATCATTTATCTACTGTTTCTGATGAGTTTCTGGATAGTGTCTACCAATTGCTGATATCTAATGCACTTGCTGATCCACCCACATGACCCAAGCTGTTGAAGGGTAATTTCAGTAATGAAAAATATCTAATCTCCTGGTCCCGATGGTGTTCCAGCTGGATATTTTCTAACATGGAGAAAATCTCACTGACACACTTTTTGAATTTCTTATATGTCTGGCTTCTAAAACTCATACTGCAACAACTGAAAGATGCCAACATCATCACTATTTATATGAGTAAAGGCTGAAAGAGCAACTGTGGTAACCACCGTGGCCTATCTGCTTTGTGGCCAGCAGGATTCTTGCATGGATCCTCCTGACTCAAATCATCATCAATGTTCTATCTGAGTCACAGTGCAGCTTTCATGCCATTGGAGCACTGCTCAAATGATTTTCATCATTCAACAATTAGCAGGAAAAATGTCACAAACAGCACCAACCTTTGTATATCATGTTCCTCTACCTAATCAACTGACTGTTCTCTGGAAACTGGTTGCTAAATTTGGATGTCCAAACAAGTTAATTAACATCATTTGGCAATTCCATGATGGCATGGCTGGAAAAGGTGGGTCTGTTAGTAGTGAGAATGATTTATTTCCATTCATAAATGGGGTGAAGATAGGATGTGTGTCCTCGCTTCTAGCCTTTTGGTCTATTCTTTGCTGCAGTGCTAGAGAAAGCCTTTTGTCTTTATATGCCTTCATACTGGTAAGCTCGTCAATCTTTCTATGTGTGAACACTGAGATGACAAAAGCATTGATCCAGTAACTGCTCTACACCAATGCTCATGCCTTGATGGCACACTCTAAAGCAGTACTACAAGATCTTTCAAATCACTTTGCTTGAAACGGCTCATAGCTTTGGCCTCACTATCAGCTGAATGAAAACTGAGGTTATGGACCAGTCAGCTACTCAACAATCTTACCAAGATCTATCAATAAACTTGGAAGGTACCACACCCCAATATCAAGCAGTTTACTTATTTCAGCAGCATGCTGAATAATAAAGAGACAACCACCCATGAAGTGGATGCACGGTTGCAGAAAGCGAGAGCTACATTTGGTCACCTCCATCATCGAATCTGGAAGGAACGTGGAATCTGTCTACAGACAAAAATCGAAGTCTATAATAGGATTGTCCTCATGACCTTGTTCTAGGAGTGCAAAACACAGACCTGTTAAATGGCACATTAAATAGTTTGATGGTTTCTATTTGTGACACCCATGGTGATTGCTCAGCATCAAATGGCAGGACCAGGTTTCCAACAGAGAAGTCCTGGTTCGGGCAGCATTGAGGTTCACTTGATCTGTGCCCAATTGAGAAGGACTGGCCATGTAATTTGTATGCCTAAAACCTATTTATCAGAAGGGGTCTTATTTGCTGAATTAAGCTCCAGCAATCATAAGCATGGATGGAGGATGAAATGCTTCAAAGACACCTTTAAACAAAACCTATGCAAAACATACATTTCTGATTCAGTCTTTGAGCAACTGGTGCCACAGGTATGGCATGTTGCCATACCATAAGGATACACACCCATGACTTCGAGAAAAATTTTGTTGAGCAGCTGGAAGGACAGTGCCAGACATGGAAACAATATGCAGCTCCATCAACACAGATAGGCAAATGGCTCTGAGGCCAATGAGGTAAACATTGCTCTTCCAAAATTGATCTATGGAGTCTGACTATTTGCATAAATAAAGTTAAGAGCATGAATAAAGTTAAGCACATGCATAAGTGTTTGCAAACTTTGAGCCCTGGAGCAGCCCAGATATTTTGCCTGTCTAGAGCACTTTTCAATGGTTTATTGCTTCTATCCTGAATGTAGGATGGCAGCATGAAGAACCAGCCAGCTAGAGAACGGACCACCTGCCTCCCCAGAGAAATAGGGTCCCTAGGAACCCCAGCTCCACAGCAATCTTTCAGCCAAGCTGCTGAGGAGCCAGGGAGCCCTACCAGATGAGCTAACAAGGGGATGAGAGCTGGAGCTTGTCCAGCTGGCTGCCTTGGGGCTGGAGACTCAGAAAATATTGCAAAGTTTCCAACCAGCTCTATATTCCTGTTTAAACCTAGCTGAATTTCCTGGGTTTATCATACTTGTAATTATCCCAACAACATCCCTGGAATGAAGTTTACTTTAACTTACTGTTATGCACTCACAACCCTAACTCCATTTTAGTTTCTTTTTTCTCCTTAGAATTAAAGTTACATGGCAACATTAGTTTTATAATCTCTTTGTTTCAATTAAATAAAACAAGTGATTATCTATTCTCAGACAAAAACTATGTGGAAATAGATTAAGTTTGAGAGTATATATCAATAATATAAGGTAAAAAATATATAGGTATACTGTAATTAACCTAAAATCAAGCATTGCAGACCCAGGAAACTCATGATATAGGTTGCCCATAAAAAAAAATTCAAACATTATTTGGCCCTGCCACGTGACCCTATTGTGGATCACAAATAGAATGTGACTCAACAATGCAATGCAGTTGTGAAACAGGCTAATATTCTGTGGTACATTAACAGGAGTGTTGTATGTAACACATGATTATTGTCATGTTCTACTCACCACTGGTGAGGCCTCAGCTCCAATTCTGGGCACCACACTTTGAGAGAGATGGGGACAAATTGGGGCGAGTCCAGAAGAAAGCAACAAAAATGATTCAAGGGTTTCGAAAATCTGACATCTGAGGAAAGGTTAAAAAACTGGGCATGTTTAGTCTTGGGGAGAAAAAGAGACTGTCAGGGGATCTGATAACAGTCTTCAAATATGTTAAGGGCTGTTATAAAGAGCACAGTGATCAATTGTTAAGGGTCTTACTCTGGTTTAATGGGCTTAGTCTGCCAAAAGGAAGATTTTAGGTATGGTATTAGGAAAATCTTTCTAACTACAAGGATAATTAAACTCTTGAATAGGCATGCAGGGAAGGCTGTGGAATTACCATCACTGGAGGTTTTCAAAAACAGGTTGGACATATACCATAAGAGATAGTTTAGGTTTACTTGATCCTGCCTCAGTGCCGGGGGCTGGAGTTGATATCTCTAGCTCCTTTCCAGCCCTACTTTTCTATGATATTATGACCATGTAATAACCACACCGTTATGATTAGGGTTTTTTAGGCGCACATTAATTCAAACTGATTTTAAAGACACTGATTTTTTTTCATAATTTTTACCTCAAGGTTAGAAATCATGTGGTAATAGCATTTGCAAATGATAACACTATCATTTATATTTTTAGCCACTCTTTCATTCAGGCTCTTTCTTCTGTCAAAGTCTCTCAATTTATCCTTTTATTATTTTGACCAAATCTCTGGTAGATGTTCATTGATGTTATTAGGGAGGGTAAATGGGACTGAGGGGAACATGGGGCATTGGTTCACCACAGACAGAATTTTACTGTGTAGGGGGTTCCTTCAATCTTAACTACATAGGGTGTTCTCAGGTACTTCAGTAAAAGATGCTATACAAACATCTTTACCAAAAAAATCCACAAAAATCATAGAATATTAGAGTTGGAAGGGACCTCAGGAGGTCATCTTGTTCAACCCCCTAAATATACATAAGCTGGCCAACATACTGCAGTCCTGACACAGAGTTTTCATACCTGTTAGTCCACTATGGTCCCATAAAACAATCTTGCCAAATTCAATGGTGGATTTGTAAAATAAGTAAGTGGACTGCACATTCTAAGTTCTTCACTTTTGACCAAATTCTGATTTGAATCCTGCTTTCCTGAAATGAAAGGATAATATATAATGCTGATCTTCCTTCACTCCTAGAAGGATGACTACTACACTCTTTACATACTAAAGTCTTAATTTCTTTTTAATTTAAATTAATTATTCAGGTCACAGCAACTCTCTCAACCTATAAATGTTAGAATGATTCTCTCGTTAAAAAAAAAATTCACAAATTGCTTCTCCAAAAATAAAATTGATTTGTATTAATTCACCTACATTATTCATGGGGGGGAGGAATGTTCTTTATTAGCGCCTTCACTGAGAACAAGTGCCTCATTAATTTTAAACACATAAATGTCTGAGAATGCTATCCATGTCAGACAGAATAATGACTGACATTATAAGGAGCATAGTAAACGGCATACAAAATACAATCACCCATCATTCACTCTGAATAAATATACACCCATGTTTGTACTATGAAAATGTCTAGAAGAAAGAAATTAATAAGATGCACGTAAGAGTAGATGGGGGGAGAAGCATGGGAGTGTGCTCCTGAAGCACCAGACATTCACACTGAGATACACGGGAATACCTGTATTTCTGTATCTTTATGACCATTGGTTCTATCATGCTTTTTCTGAAAACACTTGGGAGTATCATCTGAAATCCAGCTAGTCATTGAGGAAAACTCCTAGTATTAACTCTGAGGAGCTCTTCTTTCTGTAACTTTTTGGTCAATCTTTTATTGTTCACCAGTGGGAATGTCAGGATGTCCATGAGAAAAGGAAGTACTGAACAGTACTTCTTATACAAGCACTCTGCCATGCCTAGCAGAGAACAAAGTACATAGTTTTCTTTCCCTACTTGAAGGCTGCTCAAACCATAACCTATCAGGCATGTTGCTAGTCAGCCCCCAAAGAGATAAGATGGCACTTTTGTCTTGAGATAAGAAAAAGGAAAGATTTACAGAGATCCAAGTGTGCAATTCGGATGCTAAAAGAGACACGAGTGGAAAGTAGCTGTGTGTGTATTGAAAAGCAAGTGGGGTCACAAACAAAATGGTGACAGATCACAGCCATGAGAGGAATTCCCAGCTAAGCAGCTGTGCCCAACTGGCTGGGGGCAGCTCTTAAAAACTGTTAGTTGCTAAAAATAATTGCATTTTTGGTAATCCCTATAGCAATTTCTAGCAAAGAAATAGTTGATTTTGTGGAACACCGGATCGCCAATGAGATGAGGCAGTACAATACAAATGAATCAACCCTATGCAGAACACAGTTACAGAATCTTATTTAAATCACAGCAGGGCAATAGTGTAGCTGGAAAAACTGGCACTGTAATGATCTCAGTTAGCAATGTGACTGGATATACAAACTTGGACCTGGAGATGAAGGTGTTAAATAGTTGATGTGGGCAAGACAGTCCCCATCCCTGCCAATCTTCTTAAGGGAAAAATAAAAGGCTTAAAAATAAGAAGTTCCCAGCAGTTACTGGACATCTCTGGGAGAGAGTAGATGTCAGTACTACAGCTTCCAAAGAGACTCCTGCAATTCAGCAGAATTGCCATCAGAAGGGCCCTTTTCCCTCATGCCTATAAAGAGACTAGGACCCTGGTATGCTGGCTGATAATCTGGGTAATCACACAATCTGCATTGTAGAGATCCCTATTTGCGCAGAGGGTGCCCTAAGGACTTCTCAGTACCTGTCCAGTAAGAGGCACCTGTCAGCAACCAAGCACTGTGAAAAGCAGAGCAAAGGAATGTATTGTAAAGCACTGCAAGAAGAAAAATGCATGCTAGCCATTGCAAACAAATACAGACATCAATGAGCTCATCTTCCCTGTTCTCATTCCAAAGAAAAGGGAAGAAATGGCAAACACCCAAGCTTAGAAGAGGAAAGCTTAACCAATGCTAAATTCGGGATCATCCATGAAGTAACTCACTATTTGCGCTTGCCCATTTTGCCTTTTCTGCTGGACAGAATCAAACTGGGCAATGCCCACTCACTTTTAGAGTCTCAAGAAGAAATCTTTCACTTCTCTTTAGGTTTTGCTATGCCAGCTCCTAATCCTGGATGCACAGTGACTATTAGGTTTTTGGGTTTTTTGTAATGATTTTAAGATACACCAGCAATTAACTTTAATTATTTGGTTACTGTCATGGACTCTTTCCATCAAAGACCTAATGAACTTCATCACTAAAAGAGCAGCTCTCTTCAGAAAGTCACGTGTGCTTTTTAGTCTTCACAGAGAGGGTGACCAAATAAAGAAGTTTAATTTTGATGCAGTAGAGAAAGACACCATTCAAAATGGAGGGTGATTTATTCAGTTCAATAGACCAGGAAAAGGCTTTCTTTCACCTGGGTGGAAAACCCCAACACAGCTTATATACGGCGCTGGTGAGACCCCACCTGGAATATTGTGTGCAGTTTTGGTGTCCCATGTTTAAGAAGGATGAATTCAAACTGGAACAGGTTCAGAGACGGGCTACTAGGATGATCCGAGGAATGGAAAATCTGCCTTATGAAAGGAGACACAAAGAGCTTGGCTTGTTTAGCCTGGCCAAAAGAAGGCTCCAGGGGAATATGCTTGCTCTATATAAATATATCAGGGGGATTAACGTTAGGGAGGGAGAGGAATTGTTTAAGTTTAGTACTAATATAGGCACGAGGACGAATGGGTACAAATTGGATATTAGGAAATTTAGACTAGAAATTAGACGAAGGTTTCTAACCATTAGGGGAGTGAAGTTCTGGAATAGCCTTCCGAGGGAAGTAGTGGGGGCAAATGACTTATCTGGCTTTAAGACTAAGCTTGATAAGTATATGGAGGGGATGTTATGATGGGATAGTTTAATTTGAGCAATTGATTTTGGATTATCGGCAGATAAGTCTGCTCAATAGTCTGTGGGAATGCTGGATGGGATGGGAACTGAGTTACTGCAGAGAAATCTTTTTTGGGTGCTGGCTGGTGAGTCTTGCCCACATGCTCAGGGTTTAGCTGATCGCCATATTTGGGGTCGGGAAGGAATTTTCCTCCGGGGCGGATTGGCAGGGGCCACGGAGGTTTTTCGCCTTCCTCTGCAGCATGGGGCATGGGTCGCTTGCTGGTGGATTCCCTGCAGCTTGAGGTCTTCAAATCTCATTTTTGAGGATTTCAACAACTCGGTCATGGGTTCGGGGTTGTTATAAATGTGTATGGGTAGGGTTTTGTGGCCTGCCTTGTGCGGGAGGTCAGACTAGATGATCATATTGGTCCCTTCTGACCTATGAGTCTATGAGTCTATGATCTTAATTATGTAGGCAATTCTGAGTGGAGAGATCTTTACTCCCTCCCTACCCAGCACTTCAGCCAGTCTTCTAGTCTGCCAGATGGAAGCAGATTGAGACCACACTTTCTCCACCTATATATAAATAAAGGCTTAGTGACTAGAGTATAAGATTTGGACTCAGAATACCTGGGTCCTATTTACAACTCTGCCGTTAGCATGCTTTGTGAGCTTTGGAAGCCTCTACTTCATGCCTCAATTTCCCTATCTGTAAAATGAGGATAATGCTATTGACCTCCTTTATGAAATGCCTTGAGATCTACTCATGAAAAGCATTCTATAAGACCGAGGTGTTGTTATTACGTAATAACATTAGATGAGGGGTTCCCACTCCCAAGAGAAAGTGGAATTAAAATTCCAGAAGCGTTCAACACCCAAGTGGAGGGTGAAAAAAGCAATGTTATAAATCTGATGCTAGATTATGTCTGAGTCTTGGTAAGTGTTTAGGGTGTATCTTCTGTAGTCACACCAAGGAACACAACTGTTTAAATGCTAACTATGCACCACAAAAAGGCTTACTAGTGAACAGGACTCCAACGTCTCTGTTTGGAGACTAGAGACCTTTTCTGAACTAGCCTCCAGAGAATTTTAGATTTTTCAAATACAGATTTGAAAGTACTATAAAAATAAGACATTACTAATTTTTTTCTAGAAAGTTATGCATCTCAGTGCCAGTCTGTGATTAGTGGTGATCAATCAAGGGTATACAGAGGTCCCATACAATTCTTAGAATGTATTTCATTTTAGATACACATTTACATCAGAAACAGGAGGAGTATTTCTTTGCCTTGGCTGGCAAGGATATTCCTTTTGTGGATGCCATAACATCACACACTTACTGCAATACAAGTAGCTTGAAAGATTTAAACAGGAACTTAGATATACGACGGTTGTGGAAACAAGAAAAAAAACAGCACAAGTATTTGCTTAATATATCCAGATATTGCCCATGGAAAAACTTAGTAGAAATACCACCTTTCACCTAGAAAGCAGGTATTAAAAATATGCGAAGGCAACTGTTTTCAGAAAACTACATTTTTGTAGTCCCAACTGAGACATGCTCTTAGACATCCCAACTTTAATAGTCACATTGCATTACTTGATTTAGTGCAACATAATGCAGTGTGACTAATGTAACCAGACAGTAAAACATCATTGAAAAAAATCCATCACCTGGGAAATGAATGTAGTTTTAGAAAACAAAGGTTAAGTAAATCAAAGTTTTCAAACAGAGAAAATTCAGATAAAATGTTTTATTCATCTCAATATCTTGGTTTTTTCTTTGCAAGACCTTGGGCTTTGTTAATTAGATAACAAACACCTGGGCCTGCTAAAAGGCCATCAAGGCTTAATTGCAGAGACTTGCTCAGAGTGAGAGATGCTTTCCTAGGAAAGAAAAAGTCCCCAGGACTGAAAACCACAGCCCCAGGGAGGAGGAGGGTTTAGCAACCTGTAAACCCAAGGGCAGCAATTTTAGTTATTTTGGATTTAATAAACTAGAACCACAGCAGAATAAGTTTGCCTTACATCCATTTGGACTGTGTGGAATTCTTAAGGGGCCCTGAGAGAAGAGACGCTGAGGCATGTGGTGCCTGCAGCAACACTATCTGAGTAGGGGGCACTATGGGATAAATATCAAAAGATTCAGTTCAGAGCTGAACTTCTTTGGATTGAACAACTGATATGGAAGCCTTACAGTGAGTTGTCTCCTGAATGTTCCCATGTCTGGTTAGGCCAAATGCCACAAGGTACAGACATTTATGCAGTCTGGCATTCTCTCTAACCTTATTCCATTACCACCCATTTACCATGCCTTCCTCACACACACCTGCTCTCTGAAATATCTGCTCCAGCTGAGTAAAAAATAAAATGAAACAGTGGTACTATCAAGATGTACAGGTGGCCCAAGACAGCTATAGAAGTCAGTGGGAGCCATTCCATTCACTTCAAAGGGACTTGGGACCAAAATGTATATGAGCCTATATAAAAATGGCATATTATTGTAACCTTTTCCCTTACCATACCTCTTTCCTACCCTTTCCTCAGTATTTATGGCTGTGGTGGCTGTGTTACTCGAGATAAGTAATTTGCCTCATTTGTTAGTGGGCATAACTGGGAAACTAAATGGAAGGTTAAGTTGTAAATAGGGGCCTGACAAGCAGTATGCTGGAGTCAGGATGTCTCTGCTAGCTAAAATAAGCAGCAATACCCTGATGCTAAGGACAATGGACAAGATAAACCTTGTAAGGATCAGGTTCCACATGAACAGCACATGGACTGGCTTGATTACTTTGCAGGAACCAATCCAAAAACATGTGATATAACGTATAGCACATGCAGTGTAATGTGTAAATGTACCTAAATGAAGAAGGTTTGCTGTGCAACTCTGGATGTGCGGTATGCCCTACACCTACCCCTACACTTTAATCTGATAAAATCATCATAGCTTTGCTGTATACCAAATAAAGGATGAGTGATGAAATATGGAGTTGAACTGAATATTTTGGATCGCAGAGAACTGGGTGAAGTGCTCTCCCAGAACTGGACAATGTGTTCTGAATAAGCCAAATGGCAAGAGTCCAAAGTGAATGCCAACAATGGCTCCCACTCATAGTGTCACGTCTAAAAATAGTTCAAGATTTGCAGGGCAAGAACCATGTTTTACTTGTTCTGTGAAGCACCCAGCACTCCTCAGGCCTGATCCAACATTCACTGAACACAATGAAGATGACAACTCTCGTTGACTTCAGTGGGTCTTGGAGAGAGGCCAGTAAGCGCTGAATAAATACTATTGTTATATTGCAGAGCAATTGGAGTATCAGGCACTAAAAATGCAAAACAAAAAACCCAAAACAAATGCAGACGTTTTAGTTTCAAGAAAATGAAAAACCTTAAGAGATTCTTATAAGCTTTTATTCTGTTTATAGCAAAGCAACAAATAAAAAGTAAATTTCCCTAGGGAAAAACTTTTAATACAAAAAATTTATTTAAAACACAAAAAATATTTCTTACCAATATCATACAAAAATACTATTCAGGGAACCAATTACACTCAGCTAGAGAAAAATCAATAATAAATTAAATTTTAAAAAACCCTACCTTTAGCATAGTCTGCTCAGCTTAAGCTGGTAAAAGGATTCCTATCAGCACAAAGAGCTCAGCCGCAGCAGTGAGAATGATCGATATCTTTATACTATCAATACTCCAAGGACCACTTTCATCAAGAAAATTCTCAAAACCTTTTTTCTGTTATCTATTGTTATTCAGTTACTACTTTTCCATAAGCCTTTGAGTCACACAGCAGTCAATCAAGTGAACGTGTGTTTTTTTTCCAGTGCTTCTTCAATTAGCAAGTCTTTATTTCTTTATATTAACTTTTTAGCATTAGGCAATTAGAGCTAAAGTGTAACTTTGTCAATTCAGATAGCTTAAATCAAATCCAAAGTGTAACTTTCTGAACATCTAATCTTATTTTACTTTCTCCCTAACAGACAAGTTAATGAACTACAGACAAGGTTTTATGAACCTATTCTGAAAAACTTCACAATTGATGGAGTATTAGTTTAATTGTTGACCTTCTGTTTAAAAACATAATATCAAACTGCTTCCAGCTCTTTTCCAGGTGTAATTTCATTGCTATCTAACAATTTCTGTTATGAAGCAATGCTTTTGCTTAGTGACATCATAGCTGCAAACACCAGCTTTCTTTGAAAACTGGAAATGAATTATTTATGTATTATCTCGGCTTCAAAGGATTAACAAGAACTGTCAAACTGGTATCATATACTCAATCATCCCCTCCTGCAGATACTGTATTTTGGTGACTTACCAGTTTAATACTGCAAAATGGGGTTCATGAATATTCGATCCAATTCTAAATGACTGCTTAGGTGTTAAAAAGGATACGTGACCAAGGATAAACTATTCACAAAAACATTGTTCCCACTGTTGTGTAGGGGGGGGAAATGCTGTTCTTTGTATAAAGTCCTCTAGTTTAAGGCCAGGAAGGACCACCAGATTTCCTGTATATCACAGACTACCAGCACCAACTAGCACCCTCACGCTAAACTCAACAAATAAAATTAAACAATATCACAGCCCACAGGATATTAAACTTACATACCACGTGCAGAGAATAGGAGGGACTGAGGTGCACCAATATCTGCGGTCCCCTGCAATGTCAAGGAATTAAGTTAAATAAACCCAGATAATCCTGGCAAATGACCAGCACGCCATGCTGCAGAGCAAAGCAAGAAACCCTAAAATCACTGTCATTCTGACGGGGGGGAGGGGAGAATTGCTTTCCAATCCCACCTAATGTGTTCAGTTAGATACTGAGAATGCAAGCAAGAACCAGCCAGCTCAGCACATGAGAGAGAGAATGCTCTCTGGTCCACCACGTGCAGTGGTCCACCACCGGCTATGGCCATTGCTGATGCTTCAGAGACAGAAGACCAAAGAAAACTAGACGGGGGGATATCCCTTTTTTAATCCATGCAGGTGACCTGCAGAAGTCTTGAAGCAGGAGCTTTAAGGACACAAGACAAACTGGAAGGGACTATGATGCTCTCCTGAGGATACCAAGAGAGACTGCCTCAGCAAGGGAGATATTTGCTGGAATTTAAACTGTGTGTCGTCTCTCTGCAGCGTCCAGTCCCTCTCTCTGGATACTCACAGAAAGCATTAAGTTTGCTATCACCAAAGAGAAGGTGCCACACCAGCCTTTTAGGTTAACTGAAGACCACACTTTAATATAACCCGCTGAGATGGTTTATAGTAGAAGAAAGAATAAGTTTATGAATAAAGAACAGAGATTTAAGTGCTAGTAGCAGAGACAACAGAAACAAATGGCTACAGATAAACTAAAGTAAAATCACACTCTAGTGCCTAAAACTTAATTCTAGTAAGCTAAACTTTTGCCTGAAACAGTTTGTCACATCAAGCTAGTAGCACTTCCAGCCCTTCCAGTAGGAGAATCCAATGTTCACAGAATCAGAAGGTGTTGTCCCCTTTGTGATGGATAACTAGAAGGTTTTTTCTCTCCCCTTATACTTCCCAAAGTCATTTGTTTTTGCCTTAAGAGCCAGGAAGGCCTCCTGGGGCTTCACACTCCAGTGTGTCCCCTGATTTGCTCACCAGAATGCTTCCTTCACCACTTGTTAGCTTTGCTTACCTTTTATATAAATGTATTTTCATTGTCCTCTGCCTGTAATCGAGCCAGGCAGATAGGTAAATCCACATTCCTTTATCTAAGGCAGGCTTCTTAAATCACTGTCTCCACAACGTATTTAAGAATATATTTCCAGCACAAATACATACTCTTTATGCACAAACCATACATGCATCACAGAACGATATTCATTACAAGTGTGTCACCGGTTTTTACAGGATACCTTACAAGACACTGTTTGGTTAAATATTCTGACAAGAGAGTGATGAATGTGCCCTTTGACAGTTAGCATAAAAGGGCTCTTAGGGTCTCAGACACCTGGGGTGCCAAGCCCTGCCCTTCACCATGACAAGCAACCCTGTCATACAGTCACATTCATAAATTTGTCCAGCTCTTTTAAAACTAATTAAATTGTTTGCCCCCAACAACTCCTATTGCGAGGCAGATCCTGAACTTCACTCCTGTGATGGTTATAAACCAGTTTCTACCGTCCTTTAGTATGAATATCCACACACACACACACACACACACACACAATTTAGAGAGATCATATCCCCCCTCAGCCTTCTTTCTGCCAGGTTAAACAAACCAAGTTCTTTCAGTCTCTTCTCATGAGAGAGACCCTCCATTCTCGTGATCATCCTTGTGGCATTTTTCTGCAGGTTTTAGCTTAAATCCATCTTTCTTGAACACAAGTAACCAGAATTCTACACAGAATTACAAATGAGGTCTTACCATGCCTGGTACAAGGGCATTAATACTTTTTCTCTACTGTAAATGCCTCACCTGATACATCCTAGAATGCCATTTGCCTTTTTTGCAGTTGAATCACACTGGCTTATGTGATTGCAGAGCCATTGGCCATTATCTTTGAAAGCTTGTGGTGATTGGGGGAGGACCCAGATGATTTTTTAAAAATGCAAATATAGGGCCTATCTTCTAAAAATGGAAGAAGGAAGAACAAAGGAATTGCAGACTGGTCAGCCTTACCTCAGTCCTCAGAAAAATCTTGGAGGAGGTCCTCAAGGAATCCATTTTGGGGCACTTGGAAGAGAGGAAGGTGATCAGGAACAGTCTGCAAGATTTCACCAAGGTTAAGTTATACCTGACCAACCTGGTTCCCTTCTATCATGAAGGGCTCTGTAAATGTGGGAAAAACAGTAGACATGATTTACCTTGACTTTAGCAAAGCTTTTGATATGATCTTTCACAGTGTTCTTATCAGCAAGTTAAAGAAGTATGGGTTAGATAAATGGAGTATAAACATGGATAGAAAGTTGGCGAGATCATTAGGCTCAACAAGTAGTGATCAATGGCTTGATGTCTAATTGGTAGCTGATAACAAGCAGAGTGCCCCAGGGGTCAATGCTGTGGCGGGTTTTGTTCAACATCTTCATTAATGATCTGGAGGATGGAATGCACCCTCAGCAAGTTTGCAGATGACATTAAGCTGAGAAGAGTGGCACATACACTGGCAGGCAAGGATAGGATACAAAGTGACCTAGACAAATTGGAGGATTGGGCCAAAAAAACAAACAAAACAAAAAAAAACCAAAAAAAAAACACCCACACAACTCACGAGATTCAACAAAGAGAAGTGCAGAGTCCTGCACTTAAGACAGGAGAATCCCATGCACTGCTACAGACTGGGGACAGACTGCCTAGGCAGCAGCTCTGCAGAAAAGGACCTGAGGGTTAGGTTACAGTGAACAAGAAGCTGGATATGAGTCAACAGTGCACCCTTATTGCCAAGAAGGCTTATGGCATATTGGGCTGCATTAGTAGGAGCATTACCAGCAGATTGAGGGAGGTGATTATTCCCTTCTATTCGGCATTGGTGAGGCCTTATTTGGAGTACCGTGTCCAGTTTTCGACTCCCCACCACAGAAAGGATACGGAAAAATTGGAGAGAGTCGGAAAAATTGGACGACAACAAAAATTATTAGGGGGCTGGAACACATGACTTATGAGGAGAGGCTGAGAGAACTAGGTTTGCTTAGTTTTCAGAAAAGAAGAATTAGGGGTTTTTTATAATGGCCTTTAACTACCTGAAGGGGGTTCCAGGGATGATGGAGCCATGCTGTTCTCAGTGGCAATAGATGACAGAACAAGGAGCAATGGTCTCATGGTGCAGAGGGAGAGGTCTAGATTGGATACTAGGAAAAACTTTTTCACTTGCAGGGTGTTGAAGCACTGAAATGGGTTACCTACGGAGGTGGTGGAACCTCCATCCTTACAGGTTTTTAATGTGCAGCTGGACAAAGCCCTGGCTGGGATGATTTATTTGGGGTTGGCCCTGTTTTGAGCAGAGGGTTGGACTAGATGACCTCCTGAGGTCCCTTCCAACCCTAATCTATGATTCTATCTATGTATCATGAGTTATAAATGTGCGATATAGCTCTATCTCAAACTTGTGCTGTGTTTCTGGGTGACACCTCCACACAGCTTGGCATCAGCACTACCTAGCCTGTTCGATGGCCCATCAAGAGTAATCAGCTATACAAAGTGCCAGGGAGAGAAGCCAGGGGCTATGCCTAAGAGTCAGCAGGACATGAAGGGACATGCCTGTGGACAGGGGACTCCAAGAGCTTTTCCATGCCCATGTGCTTTGAGCTTGTGTTTGGGACAAAGGATGTACAAGACACATGCCAAAGGATATAAAAGGCAGATGCATCATCTCCATCTTGTCTTCAGTTCTCTTCTCAACTCTGGATTAACTTCTCTACAAAATGAAGATTTAAACAAAGATTTGACAGACCCCATCCAAGTTTTGGATTTGCTCCACATGGACTTTACAAGCCAGCAAACCCACCAATGGTGCTAAGAACCTGATATATGGACTCTGAAGTAATATGTCTTTATTGAGTGCTTTGATCATTTAACAACTCTCTTTTTGTTCTTTTATTATAAACCTTTAGTTTTTAAGATACTAAAATATTGGCTGGCATCATAGTGTTGTGGGTAAGATCCAGAATAGTATTGATCTGGTACTGTGGCTGGCCCTTGGAGATCAGAAGAACATTTTGCATAATAGATTTTTAAGCAACTTATCACTTAACTGGACCTATTTGTTGACTAGGAGCCAGAGACTGAAAGGCAATAAAGCTGGCTGTGTGATTTCTTTTTTGGGTTTCTTGATAACCAATATAGGGAATCAAGACGTAATTTGTGGTTGGTTGGTCAATCAAACTACAGAGTTAGCCACCAGTTTTGGGATGATCTGCTTTCCCTTCTACAACCTGTCCTGACCTTGACATTTTCAGTGTGGGCTACCCAAGGCACCTCAGGTCACACACACTGAGACTCAGTGCCAGAGGTATTGTATTGCAATGTAGACATACCCTAAGTACATGACTTTGCACATTGTGCTATTGAATTTCATTAAATAGACTAGCATGACAATATTCCAGATCTTCCTATATTCCAATGTTCCTGTGTATTGGTGATGCATCACGTCTTCGCATCATTAGCAAATCTAATTGCTGCACATCTATTTTTTGTGCCAAGGTCATTAATAAAAAGTATCTTAAACTAAGACTGACCCTAAAACTGATACTTGAAGAACTCAACAAGTAATCCCAATTTCCCCCCAATCCAATATCTCCCTCCAATCCGATAATTCACTTTCCAGCACAACCTATTTCCTTCTCCCCTTTAGCCAGTTCCTTGTCCACCTTACAATTTTTCTAATAATACACATCTTTTCTAATTTAATGATTTCCCATTTGGTACCTTGTCAAAAACTTTAATACAGTCTAAGTATATTAAAGCTACCACATTTACCTCATCTAAAAAATCCAGTTATTTTCTCAAAGAAGGAAATCAGGTTAGCCTTGCACAATCTACCTTTGGTAAATCCATGTTGCATTACATCCCTTTTCCCATGAAATTAGGTATTCTTTTCATCCAAATTTGTTCCAAAGTCTTGTGTACTAAATAGAGTAACAGGTTTGTGGTTGCCTGGATAAATTTTTTTCCCCCATTTTCTTCAATATAGGTATGATGGTAGCTATTCTCCAGTCATACGGTATTACCTCAAAATAGACAGGCTAATTAAAAATCTTTGCTACTGCACTAGCAATCTCATGTGCTAGTTCTTTCACAGTTCTGAGATGGAAATTATCCAGACCCCCTGATTTGAGCACATTAAGTCCTTTGAGTTTCTCTTTCCTCTAATTTCCATTTCTATACATTCATTTCCAACAGCCATCCTGCCATAATGCTCATTTTCCATATCATTATACCTAGAAAAAACCAAGGCAAAAGTATTCATTTAATTTTGGAACCCTAACTAGATTTTTAATCTCCTCCCATCTACACAGCATAGCAGCCCAAACTCATCCATCCTTATTTCTTTTTATTTACATATAATTAAAACACCTCATTTAATTTAGGTTCCTTGGAAAGAGCTAACTCAACTTGACTTTGAGCAATTCTCACTTTATTCCAACATTTTTTCATCTCCAAGATTTACATTCATCTTTTGATCAATCCTTTTCTTCATTTCATGAAGGCTTTCTGCTTACTTCTAATAACCTTTTTTGAGGTGGCTTTTCATCCAGCTGGGTCTGGCACCTTTCCCTACATGTTGTTTCCCCTTGCTCATGATAAATTTCAGTTTGTTTACAGTGGATTTAAAGAACTGTATGTTCAAGTGCACTCAGTATTTGTTATTGAGAATTCACAGTTGGTTATTCACTTTTAAGATAAGTTGGTCACCCACTTTGGAAGCAGAAACAAGCCCATGCAATTTAAATGACCTGCCAAACACTATGACTAATTATTAGTTAATAGAACTCATAGGTACTTATCCACCAAAGCACTTAAGCACATGATTAACTGTAGGCATGAAAGTAGTTTCCATTAAAGTCAATGGGGGCTCCAGTGTTTAAAATTAAGCTCATGCATAAGTGTTTTGCTGGACAGAGGTCAAAATTTAACTGTTAAAGAACCACCCATCACCTGAAAGTTGTTTCAACTATTTGACAAAATACTTACAATTCATAAACACATCTAAAACATAAGGAGGAGGAAGCGGGAGTTGTCAGATGAATTGTTTCAGAATAAAAGTTAACAAATGCTGTTCTTGGCATAGTTTGTCCATAACATCACTGTCTCAGACAAGCAGGGAGGACTACCTTGCAGAGCAGGAAAAGGGCTGCTTAGGCCGTTTACCCGCTGAAAACACAGGCCCAACTCTGCAGAGTGCAATCTCATGGGACAGTTGTCCCTTAAGGCACAATCCTGATAACTAGCCTCCCAATCCTTGCAGTACAGCCAGAATCCATGCTGCACTGCTATTGACTCACCCATCACAATTCAATGTCCTCTAAAAGAGAAGGAATATTGTTTGGACTAGCATTAATGTCAACGACAATCCGCCAAAGATTTCTGCCTTCCTCCCTGTGAGGCATGCTACGGACGTTAGCTGATCCTCACCCCACTGGCAAGTGACCACGTCCCTTCCCCACTCCTGCACACATACCAACCCCCACAACAATAGCTGAAAGTCAGGAAATCATGCAAAGGAATTGCTTTGGACTGGATGAGAGGGAGGTATTATGCAGAGTAACCTGCTTTCCACCACGGGGTGAACGAGACTCACTTCTGCACACTTTAGCTCCTCCCACTGGTGTAAAGTGAGGGGATATTCAAACAGCCACGGTTCAGACTTTCAGTAAAGAAGCCTCAGATGAACATGTTAATATACAAACCAGTTTACAGACCTACTCGAGCATTTTGCCTATTCCACACAATGCAGATACAAAAAAATAAACGCCAGTACTCCCCAAATCAAAGTAAGTCATATAACCCACTAGCACAGAATAAAGGAGATAAATAAGAACTAATAAGGAGAAATTCTGAGCCCAAAAATCTCAAAAGTAGCTCTTCCAGATTTCTAATAACTTCAGCACTCAAAAGTGGGGCTGCAGACAATTAACTTCCAGGATTAAAAAACACATCCGTCTCTTCTGTAGTGTATCCACAAAACACATACATATTTATTGCTTTAAAGTTTCAAATTGTTACTTCAGTTCCAAAAAACATTTATGAATCAAATATATCTGGAAAATCTAATCAAGTCATCTTTTCATGTATATAAGTTATATGGACCTTTGAGGGAACACAAAATACAGTGTCTCAGATGAGAGCAACTACTTTTTTGTATGTGAATCTCTAAGTCAAGTTTTCACTTTTATTTTAAGGTGTTCTCCATAACAAGACACTTCATATGTTCTTCATCCACACAAATCAGAACTCTAGCATTCAACCCCATGTAAGGCCCCCTCTCATATTAACTGGTACCTATAGCTCTTTGAAGCATGACTTTCTCTAGTTAAAAGAAAGAGAACCTCCAAAGCTAACAAAAAAAATGCCGTGATGTACATCCAGCCTCCTAAGCTACATGGCTGCTGCAGTCACGACAGAAGCATGAGCTAAGTGGATGTTTCTATAAGTGTGCAGAGGCATATCCGATTCTCATTTTAGCATTGTTTGACGAGTTGATATTCATAGCCTAACCTGACAGATCAGTTCCTCCTTGATATATTCTGTGCCTGACTCTCCCTTTACTAAAACTAGTATAAATAAGGCAGAATTCCAGTGAAGTCAATGGAGTTGGACTGGTATAAAATGCATTAATGAGAGGGTAATTGGGCCCTTCCCCTTCAAATCTAAACTATTACTGTGTAATACAAACAAAAATGTAGCAATACCAATGACCAAAAACAAGATAACTTACCGTATAGGGAGCACAGGGACTGCAACCATGCCTGGCTGCAGAAGAAAGGCTGCAGCTGGGGGAAGGGAGGCTGGGAGTGTAAGTAGTCTCAAAATTAGACTATAGAATGTGCCCAAGAATGGAGTAGCCATGAATAAGTGGTCCCTAAGAAGGGAAATTGTAACAGCACACAAATCTTTCAAGACATAGACACTAAGGATATAGAAAAGTGATTTGTCATAGTAACAGGGACTGTAAGTATGTGTAATGTGATAAAATTAAGACAGAAGAGTATAGACGGAACATAATGAAAATCTTCCTGACACAGAGTGACTAGCTGTAAAACAGTCTCTCAGGGAGAATGGTTACCTCAGTGCCTAGGCTGACCAAAACATTAGAAGTACATTGTAGGGAATATTGCATTTGTAGGAAGATGCACTAGACAATCTGATAGGAGTTTTCGAGCTCTAACTTCTATTTTCTATGAAGTTGCCAAATCGCTGTCATTGGTTCACAGTATTTCATTATTCCCTTTTGCAAAAAGAGATGTTTAGTCAAAATTCAATCACAGTTACCCATCCAAGTAGGGAAAAAGTGGGTTATTGTGGTTATAGTAAAGATTTACTTTAACTGTAGTAAAATATGTGTTTCTGGAATTTGTTTGAACAAATGGTTAGAGTTTAAAATATACTAGCCTGTTTGAGAATGCAGGATATTAAAAGGTACAATTAACTACACTAGACTTTTAAAATGACAAATACCACCATAATAATTTTAAAACACTTAATAGAAAAAGTATTAGAATTTGCTTTTAAGCCAAAGCCCTGATTAAGAGACAGTGCAGATCCACATTTTCCTTTAACAGCTCAGGAGAAATGCGAGACACCAATCCATCCCCAAGCTTTCCAAGCTGTAAGATGGGTGTGACAAAGCTCTTCCTTTATCTCGGTGGGTCCAGCACTTCCTTCTAGCAGTATGTCAGGGAATTGCTTCACCCTGTAGTGTTTCTTCCACCCTCTAGTGGTGGGTGAAGGGTAATGCAGACACTCTATGATGGCTGCTCCCTGCTGGCTCGCAGTCTGGCCTCTGGTACTCTTAGGCCCTTGACTCTCCATTGGGGTTCTTTCCCCTCCCATAAACAAACAGCTGGAGGAGGATTGGAGAGGGGCCCAGTCCCACCCTTGACTCCAGACCCCAACCCAAGGACCCTACAAGGATCAGCCTCATGCTGTGGCTTCAGGAAAGCTGTTAGCTTCCCTAGGTTACTTCCCTGTGCCCCTTGACTTAATCTCCATAACCTGCTCAGACAGGGGCCCTTCCTGGCCTTTATGCCAGGGAAGGTTCTTCACCTCTGACAGCCTCACAGGCATGGTAGTGCCCAAACCAAATGTCCAGTTCAATCTTTCCCTTCTGGCAGGGTCTCTTCCCTTAGGCCTTCAGGCCTGGGAAAGGTTCTTTGCCCTCTCTGGCCAGGGTGTTTCCCTTCCCCAGTCTTTGTACCTGCAAAGTCCTGCCCTGCCGGGTTCTACTCCTTCTCATGAACCCTCCTGGCTCTTGACAGCATCTTGCCTGCTGAAACACGCTCTGGTAGCTTGCCTCCCTCCCACAACTCCAGCCACAACTTTTCTTTGGAGGGGAGGCTTTTTAACAAGTCCTGGGCAGGACCTTCATTGGTTCCAGGTGTATTAATTAACCAGGAGTAACCCTTGCTCAGTTTCCAAGGGAAAAGGAGCTTACTAAGCCCAGGGCTGAGGTATCAGTCTTTAGCACTCTCAGGTAGCCATCCCATCCAACCCTGTCCCAAGGGGTTAATGCACCTGTGTGTATGTAGCCCTGTCTGCAGAATGTTATGTGGGGTGGGGGGGGAAGGAGAAGAGTCTATGATCATACCTCCTCTCCACCTACCTCACTGATAAATGTACCTAAGGAAGCAGCAGTCTGTTTTTTCTATTTTGACTGCTTCATGCATGAAGTGTGCTGTGGGTAGAGTACAGCGAGGTTACATTACATTAAACGTAGGGCTGGGCCAGACCATGCATCATCTTGTGTATCATGACAGGACTCCATGTTACTAAAAAATTAAAATGGCTTTTTATTAAAGGCATTATTTACAGAAATGCTGCAACTAGGGCTAGCATTCAAGTCACATGTGCAAGATTTGGCTTCCTGGTGCCACTTCTGAACTCCTTCCTCTGGCAACCTATGTGCGCCTGTCTCCCAATCCTGTACAGGTTACACCCAATATCCAAATTTCTCCTACCAACCATCCAGGGAGATCCAAATATTACAAGAACCTTCACCTGTTTTCACATTAGCCTCCTACATCATTCATCACTAAACATGTACCTGCAACATTAAACAAATATTCAAAGAGAGCTTACAAGCAGTGAACTCTCCAAGACTTTTAAGGACAGGGGTCATCCTATGCAGCCAGAACAAAGAATCAATTTTCTCACCAGCCCAATCTACCTGTTAACACGCAAAGAAAAAGGTTTCCAGCAACAGTGAATGTTTGCCACATAAAATCCAGCAACATATATAGCCAAAAGAGCCTCAACACACTTTCCCCAGCATGTAAGCCAGATACTTCTGATCTAACATCAGGCCCCTAACAGAAAACTTTTTTGAAGGGCCTGGTCTAACTCCGGTTTACTTTAATAAAAATTGGTTTGGTCCCCAAAAGAACATTTTTTCCTAATATTTAAAGCCACAGAGACAGACACTTGTTTGAACATGGAGAAGAGGACTTGAGCTTCTAAATATGAAAGTTCCTGCACAGAGTAAAAAGCATGAATAAAATGAGCTATTGAATAGGGGATAACCTTTAAAGTTGAAGAATATTGTTTTTCTTTTAAAAATGGAACACACAAAGCACTATGGAACAGGAACTTTCTCTCGCACACACAATGTAGCCACTTTTATCTGTTGCTTAAGCATACTAATGTGAGGCTTCCTTAAAATGGGGGACTTGATTTTCTAAGTTATGCCATTTCTGCCGCTAGAATGGGAGTGGATAATTACTGCTTGGAGCATGTGGTTATTGTGAGATAATGCTAATACTTCTCTTGTGGGATATGATGAAAACAACGGGCTTCAATCTCTCCCTGAAGTCAGCTACTTGAGATAGATCCTCTAACACTGCAAATCTCAGCCAGGTCATTACTGTCATTAAACACTTTAAATACCACCTGTTCTCTCTGAGGGGGAGGGAAAAAAAAAAAAAGAGCTAGTGGAAGGAAATATTTTGAATTATGCTTGTCCTCTACAAGCAACAGCAATAGCAAGTTTATAAAGGATATCAAATTTAACAGTAACTATTGTATTTTCTTCTACCTTGGATCTTCATTGTATAGTATCACAACTGCCACTTGCCTAGAGATAGGTAACTGCAATATAATGCTGTTTGAAGAATGTAAACCATTTCAAGCAATTATATGCTGTCCCGTAATCATTCTTTTCTGTCTTCAGTATCCTCACAAGAGATATGGTGCTGTTGACCAGCACATAATTAGCCACCCAACTTTAAAGTATGTAGTCTTCACATCTCACATTTGTAAACAAGCTTCTTTTTACATGACTATTTCAAAGAGCAGCTATCCAAGACACTATTATAGTTGACATTTACAAAATTCCTTTCATTTGGTTGTACGCATTAATGAAACTCTTCTCTTAATGACATACTAAAAAAGACAATTAGCTATAAATTGTGAATTCAGCCTCCTTCTGCAAACAGGTTATATGCCAACAAATATTTTCTGAAGTGTATTTATTACACAGATTTATTCAGATTTGTTTTCCAGATTTTTGTTATCTATGGTGAGATTGTGCACACTTAAACCCCTATTGTTTAAGTTGTGACTGGTTAGAAAACTTGTGCTTTTGTTCCTGTTCTCTGGAAAGGACTAGATGACCTCTGAAGGTCCCTTCCAGCCCTATGACTCTCTGAGTGGATGAGAACCCAAGCACTGCTAGCATGAACATTAGTGTTTGAGAATTTAAAACATGATTTAAATGGTTCTGACTCTAAATTTGTTATACTTACAAAAGAAACACTTGCAGAATCTTACTTGGGACAAGGAAATAGGTCATGTTTATTGTAACTATAAAGATCTTAAAAAGCTAGTGCATTCACATACATGCTCACACCCAAGAAATCTGAAATCTAGTAGAATATAGTTACCAGTCCATTGCTCAAGTCAGCCTAGTGGCCAACTAGACCAAGCATGAAGGGGAGCCAGGCCTCTGTCGGTCGTGATCCAAGGTTCCTCGATGATTGCAGAACAAACCTAATGTTTCCATGTTCTCACCTCATCTTTTATAGTTGCTGGCTCTTGTGTAAGCCTGTGTCATGCTGCCTCCAGGTTCAGTATGGTTGTTAATCACCAGCTAATTGCAAATTCTTTTATTTCTCTATTTTATCCATTCCCAGGATGGATTCTTCTGTACTTTAGGGTTGTTTATCTTCACTTTACGGTTGTTGACATGCATTCTTCAGCCTTCAGGGTCAGGATGGCAGTTGGCATCTTCACTCCCCTTTCGGTTGTCAGAGCAGTTTAGGCTGGCATCTTTTTATGCCCTGCACATACATTTCTCACGCACACATGCGAAGAGAAATTATCAAAATAATTTGTGGTTCAATACGACAAGTTTCAGGAAAGCTTACTTCAAGAAACTAACAAGATGGAGTTCACTTATGCCACACTAAACAGTACTATGCCATTATCATAACAGTAAAGTGTAGGGACTTATTCCTGGGCTTGGCCAGACCGACGCCATGTGTAGTAGAGGACACATTCTCCTGCTCAGGGCAAACGTCGGTCACCCAGGAAGGAACGAAAAACAATAGAGTCTTGTGACTCAGCTGAGATCATAGCCTTGAAAGCTTGCCAAAAGGTTTGCCTGTTTACAACGGGAAAAGTGTCTCGTCTGCAGATATGGGCAGTGTGTTTTTGTTATGGAACGGAACAAGTAAAAAAAAAGGAGCGACGAAGCTCAGAAAAGCGGCTCCTCAGCTCACGCTTTGGCTTTGACCTCGCTTCATCTTTATTGAGTCGCAACAGTAAAGGAAAAAAACCTACATCTACCTCTATCTCACTTATACAATAAAACAAGGAGTCTACATCTGTTTCGTTTGCACTGCTCCTGGGAATGGCTCACATTAATTCACCATGAGAACATTTTTTCAGTAACTGCAAGACTTGCATTTTTGCAATAAGTGGATACAGCCGAAGTGAATTCACTTTGCAATTCAAACAATTAGCGTGACCTCTCTTTTGTCCTATTTGCGTACTTTTAGTCATATCTGATCATGCAAGGATCTTTGACGGAACCCTCTTATCAGTCTGCTTCAGCAATTTTAAGAAAGACGTTTTGGAGAAGTTGTCCAATTGCACTATTATTAGTTACTATGCATCTTTGACATATTAGGGGTCATGTCTGAATCCCTAGTTTGACTTTATGGAGAAAAAAAAGTTTTCCATTTCAATCTCCATTTTCAGGGATACCGACATTGTTATATACTTATTGTCATGTTAGATTGCTTCATTCCTCTTGCATTTCAGGGCTGCGGGAGGGAGGGGTGAAGGAGGGAGGGTAGAGGTGTTTAGCACCTAGATGTCTGTTGCTGAATGAAAGGGCTATCCTTACCCTGTGACAATGGGAGTTACTGGAAGAGCCATTAACTTTTAATGACTCTCCTCCAGCAGTTACACTCAATGGAAAATCCCAGTACAAGAACTGAAGAGCGAAATTATAGCTTAACTTTTAAAAAGGTTACTTTCTAAGGCCTGGTCTATACTACACTATTAGATTGACACAAGGTAGTTTACAGCAACCTAGCTCCTGCAGAACTGAGTACCCATCTACGTGATTTAACACCACCACCTCTCTGAACGGTGTAAAGTCACACTGAATGTAGTTAGGTCAACGCAGTGAGTTTAGATGTTTCTTTTCTTACATTGACTGATACCGGCCTCCAGGAAGTGTCCCACAATGCTCCAAACGGACCACTCTGGCCATTGTTTTGAATTCCACTGCCCAGGGGCTGGGGGACAAGAGGTCTCCTTCACCTTTAAAGCCCTGTGAATTTTTTTGATTCTTTTTTCTATTTGCCCAGCTTGGCGAGCACACCTAGCAGCTATTCACTGTTGAGTGTAACTGCCCAGCTGACCATGCTGGCTGAACAGTCCAGAAGCACACCTGCCTAGAATAGACAGGAGATATTGTGTGTGGAGAGAAGAGGATGTGCAGGCACAACTCCAAACCAACATGGACATCTCTGAGCAGATCGTTCAGGGGATGCAGGAGAAGGGGTACAAGAGGGACCAGCAGCAGTGCTACATGAAAGCCAGGGAGTGAGTTCAGCACCTTAAGTTTCTATTTCTATCATGAATATACTGGCAGTGACGCCTCCATATATCGTATCTACAGTTGCTGCCAGCGTGACCTTCAGGGCTCCTCCTCCACATCCGCAGAATGCCCGAGCCAGAGAAGAGGATGTCAAGACAACATGTTCCAGGAGAACCTGAAAGCCACTGCTGCCTTAGAGAATGAGCACAGAGCCTGCAGGATCATCTGGCAGACAGCACAGAGATGGATCGATTGGAGAGGACAAAGGTGAAGGAAAAGTAGAGAGACATGCAGCAGGATGTTTGGGCTTCTCCAACAGCAACCAGAGATGCTGCAGACTCTGGTGGACCTGCAGGTTCAATAATCCCATGCTTACCTCCCTCTGCAGCCCATAGAGACCTCAATATCAGGATCTTCCTATATTCCCTCCCCTCCAACATTCTTCGAGGCATTAGGGGTCAGTACACTACCCTTACCACTCCACCTGGGGGAGGGGAGGGGTCATTAAAAACATAAGAATGGCCATACTTGGTCAGACCAAATGGTCCATCAAGCCCAGTAGCTCCTGTGTCAATGCCAGGTTCTTCAGAGGGAAGGAACAGGACAGATAATCATCAAATGAGCCATCCCTTGTCACTCATTCCCAGCTTCTGGCAAACAGAGGCTAGGGAAACTTCAGAGCATGATTTCGTAGCCCTGCCCATCCTGGATAATAGCCATTGATGGACCTCTCCTCCATGAACTTATCATCTAGTTCTTTTTTTTTTTTTTAAACCCTGTTATAGTCTCCACCTTCACAACAGCCTCTGGCAAAAAAAAGTTCCACAGGCGGACTGTGTGTTCTATGAAGAAATACTTCCTTCTGTTTGTTTTAAACCTGATGACTATTAATTTTATTTAGCGACTCCTACTTTCTGTTATCAAAAGGAATAAATGAAACTTCCTTATTTACTTTCTCCACACCAGTCATGATTCCCTACATCATTAGCTTTTTTGAGTGCCGCTGCACATAGAGTGGATGTTTTCAGAGAACTATCCACAGTGACTCCAAGATTTTTCTTGAGCTGTAACAGCTAATTTAGAACCCACCATTTTACATGTATGATTGCAATTATGTTTTCCAACGTGCATTACTTTGCATTTATCAACACTGAATTTCATCTGCCCTTTTGTTGCCCAGTCATACAATTTAATGAGATCCCTTTGCAACTCCTTGCATCTTGCTTTGGACTTAACTATCTTGAGTAGTTGTGTACCATCTGCAAATTTTGCCACCTTCCTGTTTACTCCTTTTTCCAGATCATTTAAGACAATCAGAGCTCCACATACTCTGACCTGTGAAAGCCACAGTTGGTGTATACATACCTGACGTGGAAATGACTGTTCTTTTCCCTTCCTAAGTTGTTACCTTAATGTACTAAGTTAAAAAATTAATTGCTTGGTTTGTGTTATAGAAAAAAAAATTCTATTTTTGGAACAAAATTAATCTTTATTAGCTCACAACATATGCTGGCTAGTGCTTAGCAGTTCTGACAGCAACTTGTTTCCTGTTAGTGCACTGTGTCACAGAACCCAGATCATTCAGAGACAATATTAATAGGTGCACTGACAATATTATATTCCTACACACACAGCACTCACTACAAGATTAATACCAGGCTGCAAAAGAGCAAGGCCAGCTAGAGCACACTACATTAACACACTATTCTGGCTCACTATTAAAATGGTCTTTCAGAACCTCCCTGAGCCATATTGCTCTGAGGTGAGTTATTCTAATAGCCCTTGTATCTGGCTGTTCAAATTCAACAGACAACTTCACCTCTGCCCTCCACCCTGGTAGAAACTTGGCCAAATTTGTTTCATAGATATTATGCAAGACACAGAGGCAGCTATAAACACAGAGGTATTTTTCTCATGAAGGTCCAATCTTCTAAGTTAACAATGCCAGTGACTCTTCAAATGACCAGAGGTACATTCAACTATCATTCTGTACCTGCTGAGCTGGTAGTTAAAGCGCTCCTTGGTGCTGTCCAGGAGGCCAGGGTATGGCTTCATGAGCCATGGGAGCAAGTCCCCCGGATCACTATTGCCATTTCAACATTCCCAATGGTAATCTATTAGCTGGAAAAGAAAGTCACTGCTTGCAGCTTTCGCAACAGTCCTGTGTTCATAAAAATACATACATCATTCACCTTCCCTGACCAGACCACACTGAATAGGGAGATCCATCTATCACCCCACTGCAGTTTGGGAACCCCACTACGTCCTGCACGTTGCCCAAAGTCACAAGCTTGCGGTGAGATTTCCCGACTCCAAATTGCTACTGGTCAGTTTGGAATCAATCTGGTGTTGCAGGTTTCCACAGTTCACTCACCACTCGCTTCTCGACTCTCCGTGAAGATCATTTTGGGGTCCTTGTGCTGGAGGGCCTGGGCAAGTTCAGCACACAGATCCAGGAATGTGGCCTTGCACATCCAAAAGTTCTACAGCCACTGCTCATCTGCAGCTACTCCGTGAATGCTGCCAGCAACTTCCAGTTGTTTCTTTTTATGTCCCGCAGCAAGGAATCATCATGTTCCCTGCAGCTCCTCTGGCGGCTCTGCAAATACCGCGGGCTGAGGTGCCCCGTGACCACAATGCTCGCCATGAGAGTGCAGAGCTGTGCAGGATCCATGCTTCTGTCAGAGATGGCGGACAGTGAAGGAGGACATGCAGGTTTGTGGATTTTGAAAAGGTGGTGAGAAAGTTATAGGATGCAAATGAAATTATGGGATGTTGAGTCCATGCTCCCAGTCATCCCTGTATGACTCATTTCAGTCCCATCAAGCATTGCAAGAACTTCCAAAATGACCCAGTGTTAGATGGTGGCGAGTTGCACAGTGGGATACCCAACCATGATGTACTGCACTCTGCATCAATGCAAGTGCTCCTGGTCAGAATGTGCAACCCAACCACCAAGTATGGACACACAAAAGCAATGTACTGATTGCAGAAGCTGTATGCCAGTGTAATGTAGGTTGACACACTTTTCTCTTTTAGACATGTCCCTAAGCAAGAGAGAGGCACTGCTACTAAAACGTAAACTGTTACTGTTACCAAGCAGAAGGAGACAGGGCAGGAGGAGCCTGAAAAACACTGGCCACCACTCAGGAGTTGAGGAAACCTAAGGCAGGGAATTTGCATTCATTGTGTTTTTTCCCCCCATAAACTTGAAACTCTTGTGCTTTAAGAACACAAAACAACCACCAATAGTGGTATAATTAAGCAGCTTCTTTGCAAAGCTTGCATGTTTCTTGCTTTAATTGTCAGAGTCCCTAAAGGGTTAAACTGTAAACTAGAGTGCCCATGAGGTGGAGCTCTGAGGACAGCATGCATAAGCTACTGGGGGGAACCGGGTGGGTTCAGTGCTGGTTTTAGGGCCTGCTTCCCCAGTGGTGCTGGGCCCGCTAGAGGGAACATTTCACCCCACCCCCATAAATTTCAAGGAGCCCCAAATTATTGTAAAGCAGGCCAAAATATGTACAGAGTTATCACCTTAAGCAGTGGAAGTGGCAGGGCTGTGTATTCCCAGCTCGGAGTCATTTTCTTAAGTGACAGTGTTGTGTTGAAAAATAGTCACCTCAACGGTATTAAAAAAAACCCAGTGTCTAGATTAGAAGTTGAGCGGTCAGTGGTTAAAACAGATGTCACATCAGAGCTGTCACATGCGCTCAGTGGCCCAACATGAAGTAACAAAGCCAATTCAACCATAGGAGTCAGCCAGGGATGACCTGCTAGCCGAGTTACTTGCTGCCTGTTCTGCATGCAGAGTTCATTTGTTTCACTTTGAGAATATATTCGAGGCATGGTCATGTGATCTTTCCCCCAATCACGTCATTTCCTAAGATGTTGTGGAATTACTGTTTAAAGTATTAAAGAAAGAGATGTCTATTGGAGTTTAGATCGGCCAACCCACATAGCATTGCTGGGTAGCATCCAGCCAGCACCATCTTGGTAACACGAGAACACAGGCAGGCACCATCTTGGTAAGGAGCCTGGGGGAGGGGGTCATTCATTGTTGATATGGGAATTGTCAACCCAGGCTACCCCCAAAAAAGCAGAAATATCTGTCCAGCGCTGAAAAGCAAAAAAAAAGCACACCCAGGTTAACAGAGTTGATCCCTATGCAACATTGGCAGGCCAACACAGAGTGGATTTTGGGTCCTGCGGACAGGAAGTAAAAAGATCATTTAGGACATAGTGCATAACTGGCCACAGTTGCTGTCTGCACTAAAAGTTAAGGAGAGAACCTTCCTGAATATGAGATGAACATGTTTGATGAACACGTTTTGCAACTTCTAAAGCTGAGAGAGACACAGCACTGACAATTTAAATGAGCCCTCTGTTGCTTTTTAAGCAACAGCTGTCAGCTCAGTTGCCTTAGCAAGTGTCCAGAAAGAACCCCTAAACAGCTCATCACAAGACACTGAGGCAAGATCCGGCACTGTGGCCACATCCTCATGAACATTCAGACTCCATTTATTGTTATCTTGTTGAGAAAGGACCTATTCAAGTGACATCTGAAACTTTTAATTTTCCACA
Organism: Mesoclemmys tuberculata; assembly: GCA_007922155.1. Taxonomy (NCBI): domain Eukaryota; kingdom Metazoa; phylum Chordata; order Testudines; family Chelidae; genus Mesoclemmys; species Mesoclemmys tuberculata. The sequence continues at coordinate 69,575,004 of ML675616.1, forward strand.
GTGGAATGGCAGATGTTTCACTGATACAATCTTATTGTGTTTACTACCAATTGGAGTCAGTCAAAGCTGAGCTGTGTATTCCTGTACAGGGAACAAAGCATTCTGTTTTCCAGGGTATGTTTGCCAGAGCAGTTCCCAAGACATCTCATCAACATAAAGATTTCATAAATGCTGTGCCAGACTGGAAGAAGTTAAAGCCTAAACTAAGCATGAGACATCAGAAGGCAATATAGACAGTTGCTTAGTCTGAAGACATCTGCACAAGCGTCTCAAGAATTCCATGACTATTGATGAAAAGCTGCAGCAGGAAATGGAAAGCGAGAAACACTACTGGCATTTAATACTGCAATGATACCTATGTCACACTATTTCTTGGTGAGAGAAAGACAATGGAAACTTCTTGGGAGTGATTGAGTTACCGTCTAAGTATGATTCGGTTTGGTCAGGTCATTTGGATACAAAGAAAGCAGATGCAAAGGTGCATTACCTTAGTAAAGATACCCAAAAAGGGCTCGTTCAATTCATAGGGCAAAAAATTACACACATTCTGATGGAAGTGAAAACTGCAAAATATTATGCATTGTTTCTCAACAATACACCTTTGTTCCTCATGGAACAAATGGCTTTAATTCTTCAGCGTGTAGAAATGAAGAATGAACAAGCATCTATTAAAATATCTTTTCTTACATCCCTGAATGTCAGTCACTACAAGAGCAGAACTTGCTGACACTGGTTTTGAAGCAGCTAGAACACATGGGACTTCTAACGTGGGGCTCTGCAGTCTTATTCTGATAATAGCTCCAACGTGAGGGGCAGGCACAAATTAGGAAAGCTCGCTATATATCAGGTTTCTTAAAGAATTGTGGAGTTTGCAGGCTTCTATAATCCCTCTGGTATACTCCAGTACATGGATGGGTCTCAGACCTTTGTTTCACAGCTTCAGTTCAGTTGCAGAAGAGTTGGTCCATAGGTGGCTGAAAGCTGAACAGGATTCAAGACAAAATGGATCCTGATGCCTCTGCCTTTTGTGTTCTCTGGCCCTTGCCATGCTATTGTGGAATTTCACAGGAACCAAAATGGAGTCCAGAGTCATATGAGCAAGTCCTGGTGACTCATCAGGTCACCTGGCTTCTCCGCCTGGGTCCCTTGCACATGTGAATGTCTTAAATGGGCCATTAAGCAGGATATTATTATAGCCATCCTGTCTGAGGAGTGACCTAGAAACAGCCCAATTTGAAATAAAGATATCCACCATAACCATAACTTCCGTTACACACATAACACATGGACATAAAGATTATCTTACTCAGCACATTGACTTTCTAACAGTACCTGACGTGACATCAGTATGTCAATCATAGTAATTCATGTGAGATGCCAAACATAATAAATGCCCCCCCAACCCAGCCAGCGTGACACCCCCAATGCGAGATTGATTACTCCCTTCTACACCAGAGCTCCTGAATACACCTCAAGGGCCCCCCTAATCCAGCCAGCGTGACATGTGTTATCTGCTGGATCTGCTAAAAATATCCCACTTTTTTAAAAACAGGTCATGGATATTTCTCTGAAACCCTTGTTTGAAACTAGATTGAAGGCCATGTAGATGTGGTAAAAGCGGTTTGTCAGCAGTTTCCCCATTGTGATGTACTCCAGAAGCTATATTAGCTCTACCTCCAACAGTATGGTTTGCTCACAGGTACAATCATTAAGAAAAACTATCTACTTATCCTTTCAAGGTAGCCTTTACTAGGTGGTATAAAGTGCTGAAAGAAACCAGCACAGTCAACAAGCCGTTTCAGGGAAATGATATATACCTTCGTATGGCATGCAGACTAATAAAAGCCAGCAGCAGCAATCTTCCAGGATTATCATGAGACAAATTTTGACATTGCAGTGTTGTAGCAAGTTCTCGTCAAGCTAGCATGGGTATACGTATTAATGGCACTGTTGTAGTATGGGAGTGGTAGCAGTCAGAGCTTAGGCGTGACAAACACAAGCTCCCTAGTTTCAGGCAGGTTTGTCCTTAGATGGTTCTTGCTCAGAGCCAGTGGGCTTCAAAAATACAAGGGGATGCAAAAGGTTAATTAAATAGTGCAGCCTGAGGGAATTCAGCTTGGGCTATAACAACAACTTCCAGTAAACACAAGTCTGAAAAATAAATAAAAATAATTAAAAAAAAAAAAGAAGTTCTCTCCCTTTATCAGTTCTCTTTTTGTGTGTTTAAATTCAGAATCTTTTTATACAATGCCTGTCGTGTAACTGAAGCAGATGAATCAGGATGATTAACAGCAAATATATTTTAATGGCATCAACAGTATCGCCAGCCTCAAACATCCAGTGACTCTGAGTCAAGCATGAAAAACATCACAGGATTATGGTTTTGTTTAAGTGATTTTTAAAAATAGGTATGCAAAAAAAAGTGACCTTTCAATTTGAGCATGTAGAAGGAAGGCGCCCTCTGGTTTGTGTGTGATTATTTCAAGTTTGAGAGTCAGGTGGAAAAGCTCACATAGAAAACATGGGCCTCTATGCTGGCTGTTCAGATGACGACCAACTGGGGAAAAAGCTTCCCTTTAACTCTCCAGTCTTCCAACCATCTCCCTTCTTACCACACCCAGTCCCCCAAATCTCTCACATTCCCCTTCCATGCCCACCACAGTCCCCTGCCCCTCAACTGACCTACTAGATTCAAAGTTTCATACCAAAGCATGAACTTTCCAAGTCTTTTGTGTTTTCAATGACAGTAAGAAAGAATTCACATTGCACTGAATAAAGTGTAGGGGGGCCCAGTCTCTGTTTAAAAATGTGGGTAGCTCCTATCTGAAAGAGAAATAGAGGCACCTCAGAAAGTAACACTAATCTAATTATGTAGAAGACTTAAATTATAACTCCATGTTCTCAGAAATACTTGGAATGAATACAAAGGATAATGTTTCATTGGGATATGTTTTAACTGAATTCCCTGCTGTTGAAAACAGCTAGGCAGAACACATTTGAAACACTCCTATAACCACAGAAGATGTATAGCAAGGATTGTCGCAAGGATCCTCTGACATCCTTGAAAAGAAGTCTCAATCCTGAGCAACAGAACCCAACCCTAGGAATGAGAATATTACATCCCCATGCCCATTTGATCCTTGTCTTCTCTTCAGAAGAGGGGTCAGTGCAATTTTTCATGTGGACATCTTCAGGAAGTAGACTGAGAATACTAATATTTCAGATAGGCAACTGAGTAGCCATGAGGTGGTAAAGACTATTAGTTTATTTCTACTGATCTGGATTCACTCTAGTGGCTTTTGACACAACTCACAACTCTTTTTTTAGTTGGCACACCACTGTTGAAGCACTAAAAAGAGACAGAAAACAGGTTGATATACCCAGCCCAAACTGCACCCCTCCTCAGTAAAAAGGGCATAGCCTAAGTTCTTTGCATTCCAAAAATCCCTTAGTGGCAATGGGCCATAACCACCCATCATAAGTCAGACCAGATTTGGGACTGCTCAGATCTATGCCAGGGAAAATGCTGATCCCAGTTCTGAGGCACAATTGGCTTCTTTGCATTCCTCTGTCTCAGCTGTACGAAACTTCTCTGGAGTTGACAGGCCACATATCCATCCAAAAGACATCTAGTCTCTTGCAAATAGACTTGTACAGACATGCAGTTTCAGTAACCATTACATTCATTAAGTTAACCTAATAGCTTTAAGAGTTGTAGTGAAAGCTATGACAATATCATGGACAAAACACAGTGAGTTTAAGTGTTCGAGGAGTTCATTGTATTAAAAATGCAAGTGTTTATGTACTATTGAGGGTTTGTGTGTAATTCCATGGAGGAGGGGGAATCTCAGCCTCCAGGAACTAAGAAGATTGGGGATTGGTTAGGCAATTTACCCAGGCTGTAATACCTCCAGAGAGCTACCAGCACCTGGAAAGAAGTTCACATCTATTAGTTCAGACTGGAATCTCTACAGGCCAGACAGAGAAAGGATTTTTGAATAAATAGCCCAAGTTTAAACAGAGTCAGGGCCTTCTCTCTGATCCAGCAAACGGACAGGTCCTCCTGTCCAAATGGCAAGCCCAATCCTTCGGAAAGGATTGGAAGGACTTTGATCTACGGAGGCCACTGATGACTGAGAACGCTCATTCTGAGCTGACAATGATGAACTTGTGACCAGAGGAAAACCTGGGAGAAGTTATGACTGTTCACTGCAAGATCCCTTTTGGAGTCAGGGCGTGATCTCCGGTAAGCTCATTGGCACACACGTAGGTTCCATTATTGTTAATATGTTCTCTGTAATGTTTTTTATCTTAACAATGAATGTTCTTGCTTAGAAGAGGACTGTGTGGTACCTTAACTATGGCAATTGCATGGTTTATGGTCTCTGAAGTAAAGAAGGCCAGCTCATGTAGCCAGATATAGCTGAGGAGGTCACACTAAAGGCAGGGAACTATGCAATCTGGAAATACCCTGGTCAGAAGAGAGAGAGATACAGGTCTCCTACTTAGAGGTGATGGCTAAGGAGCCAGAGACAGAGGACCAGAAAGAGGGAAGCAACTGCACCTATATTGCAACTGTGACAATTGTAACTTGACAATAGTTTTTAACATTAAACCTAGTACTCTAATCATTTTAATCATTCGTAAACTATTTAAGTCCTGGACACCAGAAAATGCTGTTATGGATTAGGTTCAGTTGATATCTTCTGGCAGATGTTTCTACAAGGCGTGCAGGTTTTAAAAGACTGTCCTGACTGCCAGACAAACTTACAAAAATAGCATTTGCTGAAGCTATGGGTAGCTTTTATGCAGAATTAAATATAAGCTGTCACCTTTACAAGAAGTCTTTTCATCAAATGATGCTAAAGTTTTTTTAAAGAAAGGTCTATGGCATAATAAGCCTACATCTTAAAAATGTGATCTTCCAAGACAGAGTCAGAATACTTGCATTCAGTCCTACGTCTTTCATTGTATATTTGAAATACATATTGAAAGCTAGCTGCAGAGAAATTCATTTCTCTCTTTATACTTCTGAGCTTTATACTTAAAAAAATATCAGAATAGGTTGCATTTTGCATTACACTAGCCTTCACAGGGTAACTAATAATTAAAGCTGCAACTATGTGTGAAGAGCACTGTAATTAGTCACTATTTAAATAAATAAATGTCAGACAAGCAGGAAAAACCTTGATCAGCAGCACTAATTTTAGTACAATATACATAAAAAGCAGTGATATTCCATAAATTCTCTTCTATGGACATATTTATGAAAATTCTCCTACACAAAAGGATAGTATTTTCTCAGTACTCCATTACTGTGTGTATATATCTATACATATACACAAAAATGAAAGTGTGTTTTATATTATACTATGTAACTTTTAATTATCAGTCTCATTTAAATATTATTTACTAGTTACAGTTGATGGGGGGGTGGAGACAAAGAATGGCAGAAAAAAACATTTTGCAAGTGATTGATCTCGGAGATGTCAGGTTGCCTCATTTCTCCCCATTTTCCCCTTCTACTCCAAGCTGTACCTTGGTCTCCCCCTTTATGTAATGTACTTAAAATTTGACTTAGCCCTCTTGGCAAACCATTGTAAGTCTTCTGGTTCCATGGTGAGCAAAAGTTCAGTGAACTTCCACCCCTTGATAGAAGGGCTCCCATTCTGGACCCAGGCTTTCAAGAAATCCTCTTAACAAAAACTACACCTCTTCCCTCTGGAATGTCCATAGCCTGCTTCCCAGCCTCTTCAATAGAATATTTTGAGGCTATTTTTCCACAGACCCTTCAAGCTTTTTACCCAGCTTCCTCTCAGCAAGGAGCCCTATTACCAGTCTCTTGGCTCCTCATGGGTGAGGCCCATGGCTTTCTGGCACCCTCCTGGCTTTTCACTGTTTGTGTTTTCAGATCAAAGACCACCCATTCCTTGAGGTAGTTTTCACAGCCCTATAATTGCTCCAGGAGTCATCTTTCCAGGCTTTTTCAAACAAACCCCTATCAGGAACTTTCCCTGCAGCGGCCTAACAGCCATCATCACAGCATCTTCCAGGAATCCTTCAGCTGAAAGACCAAAACCAAGTCTTGAATCATCCCTGATCTCTGCCTCGCTTTTATATTTTGCCTCCCTTTCCCAGCATTTCTTGTTTTAGTTCCTATAATTCCTCTGCTCCGTGGAAGCTACAAGTCCCAGGAAGCCTACACTTTGAAGACCAGATTGAACCTGGGCTTGACCTTAAAAGGACAGAAAAAATCCTGTGCTGTAGCTCTCCCAAAAATGAAGTGGAGCTGTCCACAGAAAGTTTTTAGCTATCTCTAACGATTTCTCCAGACTGATTACCCACGTAGGGAATCACTCTGATTACACCCCCCCAGTTATTTTAGTTCCTGCAGGATGATCCTGTAACTCTCCTGTGGAGCTAAAATACAATGCCAAATCCATACAGACATATGTAACATTTATAAATTCACTATAGTCTTTGGATATGGATGTGTCCATTAATTTCATTGGGAGTCGAGGGTGAACATCTTAAAGGATCAAACCCTATGAGTGGGGGATTGTTCACTCAGACAGCTACTGCACCCTGGATGTGCCTCTAGTGGCACTGCTGTGATGCATTTGAGAAGAGGGGAGCAAGCCAAAATGCTGCCACTCAGAACAGGAATGCTGCAATTGCCGTACCCTGCTTCGGCATGCCGGCCCAGCTCTAGCCCCATGTTTGGAAAGCAGGCACATGGGAAGGAGCCTGGAGTGTCCCATAACCAAAGGGTCCCCAGCTCTACTACACCAGCTAGGGAGGACCTACATCGTCATATCTAGCACCATGTGAGAAGTTGTTTCTGAACCTTTAATGAAAAGGCTGCTAGTTATCTAGATACATACAGTGAAAAAAAATTTATATATCCATGCCCAGACCCACACACAGCAGCTAGGGGAGACCTGCACATGGAACCAAAGAGGATCCATTCCCCAACCAACTACCAAAGTTAAGAGGAGAAAGTTCATTTTGGGTAACACTGGTGTACATATTTTCAGCCTTTTGAATAGATGAGATCAGACAGAGAGGGTGATGAAGGAAGAGCCACTGCTGGAGCCCTGTACAGCTTCTACAGAGAGTGAGAAAGGGAAGGAGGATTTTAGAACTTACCAGAGAGAAAGAATCATGGCAATTAAGGTCTTTCTACATGCACTTTTCACAATCCTCTCACTATTTGTTCAGCAGTGTTACAGCTCCACCCACTAGTCTATATGGTGCTCATATGTTTTTACCACCTTGTTCCCTAATGCTGTTCTAAGTATTACATGCTTATCCAAATCAGACTGAGTCCTTTCTCACTAAAGGGAATAACAAATAGGCCTAATAATGCAATATTGATAAGTCCTTAGGCACCAAATTCTCTTCCTACTTACACTAAAGTAAATCTGAACGAAATCAGTTAAAGTCTGTAGGGCAAGTCCTCATTTACACTGGTGTTAACTAGGAGCAGAATGTGGATTTAAATTTTAAAAGTTGCAAAAATGTGACTGCAAGTAAGTACTAAACAAGTTAATCAGTTAAAGAGTCATAGAACTTCCCATAAAGAATGAATGAAAAAGCATGGATTCCAGTAATTGTAACAGCATTCTTTAGAATTCCTTTAAACTCATACAATTAAACAAGAAGTGACAGCTCCTTAATAAATGTTTCTTTGTCAAGCAGTTTTCTACAGTGGGATTGCATCATGGGAGACATTGTCTAAGCCTTTTCTATCTATCTTCTTTCCACTTCTATTGTGACAGATTTTTAGAAAAAAAAAATCTAGACACACATGAACAACTTGCAGTGATCTCACTGGTTTATAAGCAATTTAAAAAGGGTACTAGATGAACCAGTTTTCTATGGCAAATCTTGACACAGTGCATTACATAAGCCTACAAAACAAAACAAAAGGTAAGAGCAACAAAATATAAGATTGTAACAAAGGGTGTAAAACAATTATACTGGATATATTTTGTGCACATCATATAAAAGTCATACTTTTGATGGTCACAGTGAAAGACATGCAACTGCTTGAATGGCAGGCAGTTTGATTCTGGCATTGATTGGTAGGATTGTGGAACTTGAATGCATTGCTGCTTGCTCTTTGGAAGGAAGAGAAAACAAAAGGCTGTCACTGGCCCAGAAGCAAACCCATCTGGTGAAGTCATGAATGGCTGAGTTCAACAGCAGGGAAACCTACTGTTAATCAGTTCTGCAGTCAGTTGAGAACGCTGGAGGATTTATTAAAGGGATAAAGATCTAACAAAAAATTTGCACAGGAGTATTTGGAATAAGTAAAAACAACGAGAGTCCTGTAGCAGTTTAAAGACTAACAAATTTAATTTCTGCAGGCATAAGCTTTCGTGAGCTGTAACCCACTTTGTCAGATGCAGGGACTGGAGATCAGATGGGGGGGTGTATACAAGTGCTACAGCTTGTTTTTGCTGTATAGACTAACACTGCTATCCCTCTGGAACTTTTCATCACTGGAATAAGTGTGAATTTCATTTCAAAATGGAAAATAAATCATAGGCCTATATGCAGCCTAGAATTTGGGGGAAGGGGAGGGGGGTGCAAAGAAAGAACTGCTCTACCACATACTTCCCCCATCCTCCTGAATCTGCAGAAGCCCCTCCATCCCAACCCTGTAAGTTTTGTATTCCATGGGATGGCCTGAGTATTCCAGACTCATGGGGACAGCCACATGGTCTGGCATGCTCCTCTCGAGGCTGGCATCTATATTCAAATAGATAACCACCTAGGGGGTTCTCCATGCTTCACACCTATTTCTCCAGCTCCTGGAGGAGATTGCTTAAGTGCAAGACAAAAATCACCCAGAAGGCTCTTAGGGGTGCAGGCTATTGAGAAAGGGTGTTAGAAGTAACGTCAGAAGGCTGCAGTTTGCTTTTCCCCTGGCTCTCTAAGGCCTACAGAGCTTAAACACCATGTCTCATGCTTCTTCATGGCTCTTTCCCTGAGAAGAAATTTCAAGCATTCCAAGGAAACTCTTTGAGGTTCATCCTAAGTTTCTGGAGCCTTCCAACCCTTTCCTACAGGTTTTAATCACAAGGTGGTATGATATAGTCCAATAGCAAATTTGAGAACATAAGAACAGCAATTCTGGATCCGACTAATGGTCCATCTAGGCCAGTATCTGATCTTCCAACAGTGGCCAATGCCAGATGCTTCAGTGGAAAAGAACAGGGCAATTATCCCCTGTTGTCCAGTCCCACCTTCTGGCACCTGGAGGTTTAGGGACACCCAAAGAATGGGGATGCATCCCTGGCCATCTTAGCTAATAGTCATTGATGGACCTATCTTCCATGAAGTTATCTAATTCTTTTTTCAACCCAGTTCTACTTCAGGCTTTCAAACCATCCCCAGCAACGAGTTCCACAGGTTGACTGTGTGTTGTGTGAAGAAATACTTCCTTCTATTTGTTTTAAACCTGCTGACTATTAATTTCATTGTGGGACCCCTGGTTTATGTGTTATGTGAAAGGGTAAATAACCCTTTTGTTTACATTCTCCACCCCATTCATGACTTTATAGACCTCTATCGTATTTGCCCTAGTCATTTTCTAAACTGACTAGTCCCAGTCTTTTTAATTTCTTATCACATGGAAGTTGTTTCATAGCCCTAGTCAGTTTTTTCACAGCCCTTCTCTGTACCTTTTCCAAAAGGAATATATCTTTTTTTGAGATGTGTCAACCACAACTGAACATAGTATTCAAAGAGAGGGCATATGATGGCTTTATATAGTGACACTATGATGTTTTATTTTGTCTATTGCTTTCTCTTCTTGACATTGTTAGCTTTTTTGACTGCTGCTGCACATTGCTTGGATGTTTTCAGAGAACTATCCACAAGATCTGTTTCTTGAGTGGTAACAGCTAATGTAGATCCCATCATTTTATATGTTTAGTTGGAATTGTGCATTTCCAACTAAATTGTGGAATTTCCAATGTGCATTACCTTCCAACACTGAATTTTGCCTGCCATTTTGTTGCCCAGTCACCCAGTTTAATAAGATCCCTTTGTAAATCTTTGCTGTCAGCTTTGGATTTAAGTATCTTGGGTAATTTAGTATCATATGTAACCTTTGCCAGCTCACTGTCCATCCCCTTTTCCAGATCATTTATTAATATGTTGAACAGCACTGGTCCCAGCACAGATCCCTTGGGGACCCCCCCTATTTACTTCACTCCATTCTGAAAATGGACCATTTATTCCCATTCTTTGTTTCCTATCTTTTAACTACATACCAATACATGAGAGGACCTTCTCCACTTACCCCATGACTGCATACTTTGCTTAAGAGCCTTTGGTGTGGGTCCTTGTCAAAGGCTTTCTGAAAGTCCAAGTCCACTGTATCGACAGGATCACCTTTATCTCCATGTTGACTCCCTCAAACAATTCGAATAGATGGGAAATCATGCCTTACCATTTACAAAAGCTGTGCTGACTCTTCCCCTCCACATTGTGTTCATCTGTGTGTCTGATAATTCTGTTCTCTACTATAATTGATGGAGACAGGAGTGGTCTGGGGGGGACCCCCAAATAGTATATGTTGATAGTGGGAAAAAAGGAGAAAAAAGAAAAAAGCCTGTTGCTGAACCATCTCCCATAAAGCCATAGCAAAGTTGGGGGCCCAGCTCTAGGGGCTCCCCACCAGCTAGGGCCCAGGACCAGGCTCTGGGCCCTGTACAGCCCCTGGCTGCCCTGCTCAGCCCAGCTCTTTCCTCCCCTTCCAGCTCCAGTGATGGCAGCGCACAGATCGAGCCTGTTCCCTGCCAGCACCAGCAGCATCTGCCAACCCCAGCAACATGGGGAGGGCCACCACCAAGCCCAGCTTGGAGGACCAGAGCCCCACACGTGCTCACTGAAGGTCAGAGGATAGGACGGGTCCTAGCCAGGGGGAGATTAGCTGCTGCCTTATAAACCTGGGCAGTAGGAGGGGGCTGGTGGAAGGAGCCTTTTCTGGGATCCCCTCTCCCCCATCCTGTCAAGTAGTCCTTGGGAATCGGAATGGTCACAGCAAAGTGGGGGCACTGGGCTACATCTTGGCAGCAAAAAGGATTGCAAAAGCAAGTGACACGCCCTTTCTCCAAGGAACTGGGGGAGTCTCAGTCTCTAGAGCAGGGCCAGCTGTGGAGAGTTCATGGGGGATCCAGTTCACCCTCCCTCCCCTCCCCTCACAGCCCCATGGCAGCACACCTGGCATTTCACAAGGCCTGGGAAGGCAGGCGGGCTCACCTCCCATGCCCTCTGGCCTCCTCCAGGAGCTTCTGTTAGCTGCTGAAATGGTGCTCTGCCCAGGGGAACATTCAGTCCCATTTAGAGCCCGGGCTGCTTCCAGGGCACCCCTGGCTCTGCCATGGCAGTCAGCAAGGCGAATTCAGCCTGTGGCTTTGGAATAAAGTTGCTTCCACCCACCAGCTTCCAACCCAACCCTTCCCCTTGTTAATTTAAGTATCGCTAACAATCAGTAAATCTGTAAGTTAGACTTATACCTATTAACAGTATTAAGCCCTTTGCCTCCCTCCCCCTCCAAATAGACACACCAAACTATGCCTATGGTGTCAACCAATTTGTTGGGTGCTGAAGTTAGGCTTACTGGCCTCTCAATGCCAGGATCACCTTTTTGTGTTTATTTGCTCTTCAGATTATTTTTGGCCTGCCTAATTATACTTTTACACTTGATTTGCCAGAGTTTATGCTCCTTTCTATTTTCTTCAGTAGGATTTGACTTCCCTCTAATGGTCTCCATTATTCTACTATTTAGCCATGGTGGTTATTTTTCCTGTTGGGGGTATACATGTAATGTGAACCTCTGTTAAGGTACTTTTAAATAATCACCAAGCAATTTGCAGACATTTCACCCTTGCGACTTTTCCTTTTAATTTCCACTTAACTAGCTCTGTAGTACAAGTTACATGCTACTGCAGTGAACTGATCATTAGTCTCCTCGTGCTTGACAAGCTGTTACACTGGGTTTAATAACTCATACAATGCAAGGAAGGCAATGCATGATGGCCATTTCTGACTTGTGTCCTCTCAGGCTATATGCATTATGTCTTTGTATGCATTTGTACAGCTCCTAAAAACAATTAATCCCAAATTCTGATTGGACACTAGCCCAATAAGTGTTAAACCTTGGAACTAAAACTAACAGTCTTGTCCTAAAGACTTGCACACATTTTTTCTCATCTTACACTGCATGCTGGCCTCCAAAAGCTTCAATTAAAGGATCAGCTTCCCTGTCACCAGGTAAAAAGAAACAGAATTCCACCCTTCCCATGTTGGATCATTTCCAGGAGTAACAAATTACTACCCAGGGTTTCTTCTTATATAGCTACATCCAGGCTCAGACAGACAGTAGCCTACACTTTGTACCAACAGACTAATAAGGGCCTTGTGCAACAACCTGAAGCTGTGGAGGGTACCAAGAGACTTCTATATTACATATAAATAAGTTAGAAAATGTTCTGTGAATATAGCTATTGGAAAAAATTAAGCACAGTATAAGTAGGAAAGGAACACCAGGTGTAGCAGTGGTATAAAAATGCTGGGCACAATGACAAGCAACTATCACCTCCCAAATATGTTCACAAGAGAGTTTGTCCCTGCTGATGCTTACAGCATTCAATATTTCAATTTCTAGGGCATATTATAAGAAAGATCTGCTTGACTTTCAAGCGAAACACTAAAAGTGGACTTCAGGAATAATGCTTTACATTTTGTGCTGCAGTCTGGGAATGTGCTAGTTCACAGCATACATTCAAAGGTGGCCTAAGAAATGTGCACTTTGGAAACTCCCCCTCAAACCCCGATTCCCTCCCCTGCCCCCCCTCCCCCCGCATTCTCACATACACACTACTTGCAGGGGCTCCATCAAGCAACTTACAATGGTCCTGTGTTGTGCCTGCATCATCATAATTGGCCCTTCCATACTGCCAGAGCCACATCTGAAGGGCCATGAGTCATGTTGATTTAGTTTTATAAGAGTTTGCCATATATCCCATCCCTGCTTGAGTGCTTTGCTCTGGTATGGCAGTCCACATAGATATTCTAATGGCGGGGAGGTATCATGGAGAAGGAAACTAGCTCTCATCCCCTCCTCCCATCCCTCACCCCACAAAGAGGGAGAAGATGAATTTCATAGAGGCGACATTTAGATGTCAACTTTCAATTTTCTGAAAGACTCTCCAACTTCTTAAGATCCCCGTGCAAGCAAATAGTAGAGGCAGCAAACAGCAATGCTCACTTTGTCACACGTACACACAGCTTTGCCTCTAAGTCATTTGGAGTAAATTTTAACGAAGGAATGTAAATGCAAACATTAGGGCAATAGTGCTAGTTTAAACTCAATTAGCAGTTTGTTTGTTTTTTAAAGTCCATTAAAAAAATATAGCAACCCCAGAAAGCTAAATACTACTAAACAAATCCATTCTCTCCAGGAATATGGTCTAGGTCATGCAGCACCAATTGATGCAGCAGTAAGAACCAGCATAACAAAATTGTCTAACAGAAAGATGCTAGCAGAAGAATCTGGAACAGCAGAAGTCACTACAGAAGGCTGCAGGCCCAACATCTCCCTAGCAATACCCACTGCAGCTTCCATAACAACTGTTCAGAGTCATTTACCGGCTGCTCCCACAACACCAGCAGTCATGTGCCTTTCTCTAGGGTTATCTCTTATAACCTATGCCCTTGAATACTTCATAGATTCATATAGAGTTTAAGTCCCCAAGAGACCATCAGATCATCTAGTCTGACCTCCAGTATATCACAGTTCATTAAATTTCACCTCATTACCTCCATATTGATCCAACAACTTGTGTTTGATTAATGCATAAACTTGCATTTGGCTAAAGCATATCATCCAGAAAGGCATCCATTCTTGATCTGAAGACAGCAAGAGGTGGAAAATCCACCACTACCCTTGGTAGTTTCTTCCAAGAAAGAAACTAAGAAACTGCTAAAAAGATTCTGCTCCCTCACATTCACAGCAACTGATGAGTGGGGAGGGTCATCATGGAGGAATTACTGGCATTAGAGGCCACATGTAGGCTCTCCATCACTTTCATAGAACACCTAGGGGGTCTAACAGATGTGGGCCCAGTAAAATATAGTAGAGAATAAGCCTCCAGATGTCCTTGATGTCTGTTTCAGGAAGCAAGACATGTTGATCAGTCCCTGGCTGCATAACATTTCCATCAGAGCCAGATGGCCAGACAACATTGTTTCTGAAGACCTGCTGGGTTAGGAACCACCTCAGCCACTTCTCCTGGTAGAAGTATGGCAGTTGCACCCTGCCACATAAAAACTTGAATGCCACCCATCACTCCTCCACCTCTTTACTGCTGCTGATTTATTTATTTAGCATTGAGGCATCTCATCACCTTGGGTGAGTGAGACACAGCATAAACAAAGAATTCAGAAGCTAATTCCCAATCCTAAAAGCTACCTTCGTGCGCATATATATTAGTATTAAGACAGTTATGCATATATATATATATCAAGTCACAGATCAAAGTCTCCAAGGAAAGAGTGAATAATCTGACAGTTCACAAGTGCTTCATCTCCATAAACCAGCACCAGAATGTCGTGCTGATGGGGGTGAAGGTTAGATCACTGTATAAGCAATCATGTCTCAGAAAGTCACCCAATTACCATGGAAACTTACTACATCCAGTATCAGTTTATGAGGGTGGGGCCCAGTCAGTCCATGGCAGAATTGCAGCAGTTAAAGACTGTTCTGACAGCAGGGCCGGAAGGGGGCTCCCTGAATGGCCAAAAGGCCCAGGAAAACACAAGGTGCAAGGCATGGGGAAGGCTGCAGTCATTAGCCCAGCAGAGTAGAAACCCCAACAGGACTGCAAGAAGGACAAACCCCAGACATGGAGCAAGCTACCTGCTGCTAAACAGCTCCTGCCCAGGAATGGCTCCCTCACTCCTGGCTGGTGATAGTGAGGGAAGGAGTGGGGCCATGACAGCAGAGCTGCAGAAGGCTTCCAGTCCCTGTTCAGCCAGAGACACTGGATCCCTGCAGGCACTAGGTGGGAGAAGGTTGCAGTCCTGGTGGGGCAGAGCAGAGGCTCGCGGCCAAGCCTGCAAGGAGGATACTCCACTGGTAGATGGTCCCCAATGCCCCTGCTGAGGGCTGGGGACTTTGCAGATGTTTCTTCCCATGACCCATGCCCTATCCCTGTGGGAAGCTGCTTCCTGGGGTTCGCCCTCCTGGTTCCTCTTGCCTGGCAGGGGCGGTGGCTACCACCACCGCCAGCTGGGAATGAATGAAAGCGCAGTTCCTGGGTTCATGCTACTACGGAGAGCAGGCGCTTGGTCAGGAATGAGTGCTAGAATTGACTGAAATCAGGTCAGTGAAGAACAGCCTCCACAAAATGCTCTGGGAAAAGGAACCTCCAGCCTGATCCCCCTGAAATGCCACAGAAGCAGGGAGTGGGGAAGGAGGGGGCGCTCAGCAGGAGAAAGCAGCATTTCCCAGGTGCTCTGGAGAAGGGCTCACTGTTCAACATATGCCATTAAATAATCCCCCATATCTAAGATGAGGAAGGGGAACCCCCAGCTTGACACCCCCACCCCCAATAAATGACACAGGCTCCTCTTCGCAATATCCCAGCCTTCCCCACCCCACCTCTGCTACTCCCGCATTCTTCCTAGGAGGCTCTCCCCATCCCAGTGCTCCCTGGTGACGGTGGGATGACCCAGCCCAGATCCCTGGTGCTGTGTCTTCTCTCAGGTGCTCTCTAGGAAGAGGAGACCATGTCCAGAGTAGAGACCAATCCACTGCTGAAGGGCTCCTGGCAGGTGCTCATCCTGCCCCTGGCTGGCTCTCTCTGCTTTGCATTCCACCCCCCACAACACACACCCCTTGCAGCTGCAGGGATCTGCTGTCAATAGCCTCGCGACTGCGCAGGAAGCCCTTCTGCAGCCCCTCTTTCACGGGAGTGAGCGAGCAAAGAGTCCTGGCAGGATAGGGCAGAAAGATCCACAGCAGGTAAGTGAGAGAGCAGGTTCCAGCAGGGCTGCAGAGGGCTCCCTGCACGAATGTCAGACACTTGCAGGACCGGGTGGGGGGAAGAGGAGAAGCTGTGCTCCTGCCGAGTTGGGAGACTGATGTTTGTGCACGTCACCTATCCAAAAAAAAAAAAAAAAGTGCACCAGCTGCCACTGTCTAGTGTGCATTGCCTTCTCTCACTCCTCTGCAAAAAACACCCAGAACCAAACCAAACCACCACACACTTTTCTTCTAAGATCCAATCGTTCACACACACAAGCACGCCAGTCTGAACATTCCTGTAAATATCCATTTGTGTGGAAACTTTTGCAAAAAGACAAACATTGCGAATAAAACTTCTGAAAAATAAAAAGGAGTTGTGAATACTGTGAAACCGATATTTTCTTTTGCAAAGACAAACACTTGTTTGCACTATTCTTTCCATTCTATTTTTAACATTAGATCTTATTCTTTTATCAATCTGTGTATTTGGAGGGTTGGGGGGCTAGTGCACGGCATTTCATTTTGTGCCTTCAGCCTCTGCCATCTGGCCTTCCCTATGCATTGGTCAGGTGTGTAATGGTGCTAATTTTTTTTCCTTTCTTCTAACTCAAATATAGGCTGATGTTAAATGAAGGCTATTCCATTAGCTCAACCAACTACTTGGATCTTGTATGTTAACTCTTATGTGTTATTATTGTTAAGAGGGCTGGAACAGAAAACACTTTTTTGTAAAGTGTATTAATTGCCTTCTGTGCTGAGATGACTGGCTCTGGATGTGAGGAAAGCAGTGGGTGCTATATACCTAGACTTCAGCAAAGCTTTTGATATGGTCTCCCACAGTATTATCATCAGCAAGTTAAAATATAGGTTGGATGAATGGACTCTAAGGTGGTTAGAAAGCTGGCTTGATCATTGGGTTTAATGGGTAGTGATCACCAGCTCGATGTTTCGTTGGCAGCTGGTAACAAACCACGTGCCCGAGGGGTCGGTGCTGGGGCCACTTTTGTTCAACATCTTCATTAATGATCTGGAGGATGGGGTGGATTGCACTCTCAGCAAGTTTGCAGATGACACTAGGGGGAGTGGTAGATACCCTGGGAGGTAAGAATAGGATACAGAGTGACCTAGACAAACTGGAGGATTGGGCCAAAAGAAATCTGATGGAGGTTCAACAAGAAGTAGTACAGAGTTCTGCACTTAGGACGGAAGAATCCCATGCACTGCTACTGGAGGACAGATTGGCTAGACAGCAGTTTGGCAGAAGAGGACCTGGGGGTTACAGTGGACAAGCTGAATATGAGTCAATGTGTCCTTATTTCCAGGAAGGTTAACGGCATATTGGGCTGCATTAGTAGGAGCATTGCCATCAGATCAAGGGAAGTGATTATTCCCCTCTATTCAGCACTGGTGAGGCCTCATTTGGAGTACTGTGTCCAGGTTTGGGCCCCCCACTACAGAAAAAAAATGTGGGCAAATTGGAAAGAGTCCATCAGATCACATCATGTTTAACACGAAGCAGAGCTAATGTTATGTGCATGTCAGGAGCCCAAGAGCTATCTCCTGTCACTTACACTTCATCTTCTCTCCTGCTCCGTCTAATTACATGTGGAGAGCTAAATGGAACATGCATCATGGGAGGCTGCTGGTAGCACAAAGTAATACTAGGAGGAAAGTAGGTGTTTAAAACTTGTTTACTTGAGTTACTAAACTTGCAAGGGATTGGGAGTGCTACAGGGACAGCATGCTTGGGAATAGAAAGGGGAGAGAGAACGAAGCAGGTGCTTGCTTTATAGCAGCTGACTCAAGAAGACTAAGCATTACAGACTTCAGAGGGCTCTATGTAAGACCAGCTCCATAGCAGGACTTCTGAGGTTATGTTGAGGGACCTTGTATACAGTCTCTGACTCTGTCTTGTATGGCTGCTTAAAAGCTACCACACAATAAGCCGCTCTAGCAGGGCTGCTGTGTTCTACGCCTTTCCAAAAGGGCATGATTGTGTATATCACACCTACCTACAAGGCATATAGGATCAACCCCTAAGTGGAATGATACAGTTTAGCTTCCTTAAGGATGGAATACCCATATTTAGAGGCAAGAATAGTCTCTATTATTTCGACTTAGTGTTCACAATACTAGCCAACTGATGCCTGTCTGAATTCCCAGGCCTGGCCTTCAAGCACTTGTTTTATTTGAATTTAATGGGAGTCTTTCCATTGGAAACCAACTGTCTGATCACCTTGATTTTATCTGGAGATGGGACTCAAAAGGAAGAAGACATCGTTCTTTGATATCTAAACTGCAGCACCCCAAAACCTTGCATTAAAGAAATTAGTCATGTCCATTGTTGCTTTTTCTTTGATTCAGACTATATGAAATGGAATATTTAAACAGCAGTGATGGTGCTTCACTCATAAAGCCAATATAAATCTTGATGCAATGGGCTATCACCTTCAGCATGTAAACCTGGATTATTTTCCCCTAAATATTTATGCTATGAAGGCTGACACTGATAAGAATGTGGCACACAGTGAGCATCTTCAAAAGATGACTGAAATTACAAAATGAGACAAAGTATCAATGGCAAGAAATTGATGTAACAAAAACTTTAATGGTTTTGTTAGCTTCCCTGCTTCGTTGCAGATGAAAAGAGAAAGCGAAGCTTTTGTGGGAAAGAAAGAAAAATAGCCAGAGACTCTGCTGCCTCTAGTGCCCTTTCCTTCCAGATTGTAGAGTTGACATCTCCCAAAGAGATGAAAAGTTTCTATTAAAAAAAAAAATCAGATCAATAACATTACAAAGAATGACAACCACTTTCACTGCTGCACCTCCACTCCAGTTGTGATGCTGCATTCTTTTCATGTTCCATTTAAAATTGATAGCTATACCATCTGAACTATTAGTCTTTGCCCCAAGAAAGGATTGTCTGTAGTATGTCTTGCACAGCTCTGAGCAGATTGTTGATGCTTAACAAATAATCCTATGAATCTGACCTTTTGAAGGTATCTATCAAATGGGTATCTAAATGCTATAGAAAGTTGTGACATACCTGGTATCATTACAAGTGCCGCAGGTATCTGGCACATTATGCAGTAGGAAAGTAGTAATATCTGAACCATTTACAGGCACTTCAGTTCCATTAGTATCAGAGAAGATTAAGGTTGGAAGGGACCTCAGTAGGTCATCTAGTCCAACGCCCTGCTCAAAGCCGGACCAATCACAACTAAATCATCGCAGCCAGGGCTTTGTCAAGATTCACCCTAAAGGCAAGAGATTACATCACCTACTGAGGTAACCCATTCCAGTGCTTCACCACACTCCTAGTGAAAACGTATTTCCTAATATCCAACCTAGACCTCCCCCACTGCAACTTGAGACCATTGCTCCTAGTTCTGTCATCTACTGCCACGGAGAACAGCCTAGCTCCCTTCTCCCTGGTACCCCCGTCCAGGTATGGAAAGGCTGCTATCAAATCCCCCTCCCCATGCCCCATTCTTCTCTTCTGCAAGCTAAACGAGCCTAGTTCCCTCAGCCTGTGCTCCAGCCCCCTAATCATTTTTGTTGCTCTCTGCTGGACTCTTTCTTGATTGAATAGTCATTAGTGTTGTCCCACTCATGCTGTATTAGGCATGGACATTGGACAGACCCGTTACATAAGGTTCCCTATCTGTTCTATTTTATTAAATGTTTCTCAATCTCGTCTTACTTTATTTTTATTGTAAAGTAAATTCATTTCAACATAATGTATATGTGCCATCTAAATTTTGGGGGATGGGTGGGGGATTATTTATTTTTTAAAACCAAAACCACCACCACACTAACATGCGATCATTGGTGAAAAGAGGAACAAAGCATGAAAAAAAAAAAAAAAACGTGAGAAAGTGTTTTCACTTCCACAAGGTATTTATGACAAATGACATCCTGGACCAACCTTTTGGAACTAAAATTTAAAAAAACTGAACTGTGGCAAGCTGCTTAGAAGCTCATTGTATTAAAAATACAAATATTTGTCTGTTATTGAAGGATTATTTATTTGATCTTCAAAGTACTTTGGGGGACAATATATGAGAAGTGGATTTCCTGTGAAGCAGTTGGGGTGAGAGGAGAACCCACTTCTGAATCCATCCTTTTGAAGCCGTGTCTTGAGCAGAAAGCTTTTGTCTGGCTGATTACCTATACATAGGCTCTCCAAAAGCCCAAACTTGATAACCGAGTGACTCAGTCATGAGGGGTTTTGTTTTGGGCAAAGAGTATTACGAACATGAAATCACAGAAAGATCCAGGCAGGATGTGACTGTTCACCTGCTAAAGCCCTGGCTCAAGTTGAGGTGATCTCTTATAAGCATGCTTGAATGGTTTTATTGTTTTCTAATGTATGTTTTCTCTGTTATGCTTTTACTTTAAGAAGAAAATGCACTTGCTTAGAAAGAGCTGTTTGGTAATTATCCTTAGTCTCTGAAGAAAACGCAATGTGCAGATAGAGGCCTTTTTGGTAATCTGCCTTGCTGAATGAATTCACAGTACAGTCCTAGAGCTGTGTGGCCTGGAAATACTCTAGTTAGAGGGGAGAGGGACCTGTGTCTCCACCGAAGAGAGGCAACAGCTGAGAGCTGGAAGCATTGAGAGGTGCCCTTGCTGGACCATAGAAGGCAAATACAGGTGCAGCTACACTGAACCGTGACACTGTCCATCCACTATATAGAAATGTGGAACAAAAAAAAAATCTGAGTCCCAAACCTGCAAGGAGTTCAACATCGGTAGATGCTTGTACCTCTGCAGAGCTCCTTGCATGTCCAGAGCCTATAACAGCCCTCTTTGCCATTACCCTGATAAGCTTTGTAATTTGAGGGGCATTTATTTTAAAAACAGATTTTATTCTTGTTACTGGTCTTATGGCCTGGTCAAGACACACTGTTCCTCCAACAATAAAAAAAAAAAAATAGGGATATTCAGAGTCTATTTGTTGATCTTCTGTTTGACTTTGAAAGATTTTTCCAAGAGTCCACATAGCGTCACCCACAATGCAAGTAGGAAATAAGTCTTTATCCAGTAAGTACAAAAATGCTTTACAAAGACTGAAATATTCTACAATGCAATGAAAGCCAAGAAGTAACTTCCATCCCATCATGTGTATGAAATGGCATCTTTACGTCCTCCCCAACAAAAATGGAGGACATGTAACTTTTAGATGACTAGCATAATTATTGCATTAGTACCCAAAAGTATCAGTACAGATTATGTCCCCCCCCCATCATAAATGTCAGTCTCTGCTCTTAACAGTTATGATTTAAAACAAGGAGAGAGAGGAATGGCAGCAAAACATAAGCAGAGATTAAGGGCAATGAATGACACGTCTTCCTTGTTATGGAGTCTGGTATGTAGGGTCAGAAGCAGTGTCAAGCTGGGAGGAGTAAACAGAAGCAATGGTGTGTGGGCAGGGAACAGGGATATAGAGCAAGAACCAAAGAAGCAGCAATAGTAGATGACAGAACTAGGAGGAATGTTCTCAAGTTGCAGTAGGGGAGGTCTAAATTGGCTATTCAGAAAAAGTTTTTCCATTAGGAGGGTGGTGAAGCACTGGAATGGGTTACCTAGGGACGTGGTGGAATCTCCATCTTTAGAGGTTTTATCCCTGGCTGGGATGATTTAGCTGAGGTTAGTCCTGCTTTGGGCATGGAGTTGGACTAGATGATCTCCTGAGGTCCCTTCCAATGCTAATATTCTAGGATTCTAATAGGAGGGAAGGGAGAAGAGGACAGAGACAGTTTGCTTGGCAACAGAAGGACAGAGGGAGGAGCAAATGTTTCCAGAGTTTGAATTGTAAAGTTTGTGCTAACATCTGTGGCATCCAGCAGCCACAGATGAAAGTCTGGCACAAGATAAAGGAGGCCCTCCAAATCATTGCTTCTTCTGCTTTTAACGGTTGCTAGCAAAGTCCTTGCTGCTTGCATAATCACCTCCATCCCAAAGAGTCCTGCTTTGCTTCCCCCAACCCATATAACTGTGGAGGTGGTACAGTGCAGCCTGGTTTGATAGCATTATTGCTGCTGTTCTCAGTCCTAAATAATTACTGCCTGAACTAACAGGAAAGCTTTGAAGAATCCTTTAGATCATACAATTTCACCTAATGTGCTCACATTCTACAGGGCTACCCACAGCCAGTTAAGGAGATCAGCTATGCAGAAAAAAGTTAGGGTTTCTTTGGGATAAGAGGTTGCTATAAAAGTCTAAGATATTCATCTCTACTTAATGCAGGCCACTGGCTACTGAGTGCCACCATATCACTGGCAGCAAGAACTGCAGTCACAGATGTAACTAGCACCCAATAAAACCCAAGTGGCAGGAGCAGAACAAGCTAGCACAAAAGCTATAGTCACATTACTGTGGGATCGAAAAAAGGGGGGGTGCAGAATGAGACCAGTCAGGGTTCCCCGAGAAGTGTGTAAAAGCCTCATTCCACAGGCATCAGACTTCATGCCCTGTCCTCTCCCCCAATACTTCATCTTCATTTTTAAGCTAGTCCCCTCTCAGCAAAAACCCACCCAAAATAATTCAGAAACTGGAATTAACATGATGCTTGCAGACCATCACGCTGCTCAACATGCTGTTTGTTATAGCCCTTCCCCCAAACTTATGGTCTTGTCTATTTAATTTATAAAGGCACCAGGGCAGAGCCTGCCCGTTACTCTATGTCCACCTAGTGCGGTGGGATGCCACTCTTGGTTGGGGCTCCAAGGCACCATTGTAGTACAAATGCTAAATTGCAAATAAATGTGCTATTAGCATCGACAGAAGTCTGTTGTGTTTCAAGAGAAATGAATGCTACATGGATTTTATTAGTGAGAACCTCACTTAAGGCATCTGCAGTGCACTTAAATCTACACTTGGCTCCAAAATAGGCAGTAGAGAGATTCAGCCATGCTAGAAACATTATGAATTGCTCAGATGTCAAAGAGCTCCATTTCCTTTCCAGGATGCTGAAAGGCAGGCTGCTGGCTTCCAGAGACACTGTTCTAAGAACTGATAAAACAAACCCTTTGAAATAAATCACTGGCTCCAGAGGTTGAGAAATCCTACTTCAACATGCAGTAAAACCTGCCTTTGAGGAATCTACACCGGCACTCACAGGAAGAACAAGGTCTGACGGGGTTCACTCACCACTGGTACATCTCCTTGTGGCTAAGTCTAGTGATTAGCACCAATCAGGTCTGACACGACCTTCTTTGCATAGCGGCCCCCCTCTCCCTCTAGGACTTAGGGCGTTCCCTCTTTACTCCTCAGCCCTCCATCCAAGTGACTGCAGTCCTCCCCTTCCAATGTATCAGAAGTTCCATTGGGTCAGCTATCCACCCACCATTCCAGACAGTCTTCCAGTGTGGGGCAGGTTTGCACCATTTTTCCAGTGTCCAGCAGGGGAACCTGGGCCCACACACTACTCTGAGGTCCAGTCCAGACATTCTGTCCAGCAAGGTTCACAGACCCATTGCTATTTCCAGAACTCTTTCCTACTCTATCCTCCACCCCCCAAACTCTCTTCTCAGGAACTAACTGTAGGCTGCTTCCCTCTTTGACAGACTAACTCCAAACATGCCTCCCTTCTCCCAGGGAGTGACTGCAGACTACTTCCCCAATGGTCCTCTTTGGGTCTCCGCTTCCTCCCTTTATGCAGGCCCAACGTGCTCCTTCTCAACTGGGCTCCATACTCACCTAGTACATTTGGGCTTGAAGGACAAGAACTACCAGGTGTAGCCTACCAGATTAATTGACCTAATTTAACCTGCTCTGCCTTTTGTGAGGCACATGCCTCATCACAGGAGGTTTGGGATTGTTTTTTTTTTTTAAGTTTAGGCCTGTACAAGGAGCAAATGCAGAGCTGTTCTAGCCATTGTAAAAGTAAGTACAAATATTCAGCCAATCATTGTTCTATTGTTATAATTGGTGTTGGCTTTTTAATGGACTATTTAACAAACCATTTCCTTGCAATGCTTGGGTTTTTTAAATATTCATTAATTGCATTTGTATTTATTAAAATGTAGCCCTTCTGCCAGTCTGTGTCGGCAGCAACAAGGTTCTGGTTCAATATCTAGGGATTTCTTTCAACACCACAACACAAAACTGGCTCAAGCCCCCTCCTAGTAACCTGGGACAATTACACAGCACCCTTAGGCACCTCTATAGGTAATACTTCTCCTCTCACAAGCAGAGACTGATTATAGAAAGAGAGACTTAATAAAAGGGGAGAAGTAATCCAGCATCAACTTGGGAAACCACCACAACCAGGATTCACAAGCATAAAACTATGAACAAAAACCCACATTTCCTACATTTCCTTTTGCCTCAGATTCTTAAATCCAGCAACAAGAAGTTCCTTGAATGTGCCCCTCCTTTCATAGTACCACACACAGAGCATTGTCCTCAGTTAGAGCAGACCCAGAGTCTAGAGGTCCATCGGCAGAGTTCACCTCCCACTCTGGTTGTGGGAAGGAGGAAAGAAGGCATCTTGCTTCCTCCGCTATCTGGCCACTATATTCTGGTGGCCCTGCCAGCTGCTTCTCTGCAAACCACCTTCTGCTACCGCCTCCACTATGACCTCTGTGGGTTAATCACTTGAGATTCTACCCAGCTCTCAATGATTTCAGCTCCTAGTGGGAGAACCTCAGTACTTAAGATGGGCAGGAGCGTTGTCCCACAGTAGATGATTTCAGCTACACTTAATGAAAACAAAGACTAATGGAACTCAATATTTGAACAGTGGGAGGCAAAAGGTTAAACCTTGCCTGGGGCTCTTAGGCAGAACCCACACTTCCAGGGAGGAATACCTGTCCCCACCCCCTTTCAACCTTCACAGGGCTCTGGCATCCACACCCCTTGCTTAGCCCATTCTGTTCAGGTGACAATGAGCCTTCAAATCAGAACAGGCTAGGCACAGTTCTTCCGCCCTTTGCTCATACAATAAAAGGAACAACATTGCCCCTGCATTTAACACTAAAGTGATTTTTAACCCAACACCAGCCAAAGGGATTATTTGGGCAAAGTAGTCCCATCATGCTGAGCATGTAAGCAGGTGGGTATGCTCATGCAAACATTTTTTCCGTATGCCTGTTCCCTCCCCACAGCTAACTTGGCAGGACATTCGGACCCTACTTACAAAAATAATAGATTTTAAAATATTAAGAATTGGTATATGCGATTGTATCGCAGGCAACAGCTGTCCAGATTGTGTGCAGATTAAGGACTGCCTCAAATGCAGTAGGAGCCAAGACTGAAACGGCTTTTGGTGGCCAGGGGATTTAAAAAACACACAACACACACAAACCCCACACCTCTTCCCTTGTCTCACATCCAGCTACATCAGTCAGCCAGTCACCTGTGGCACTTCCTCTAAAAATTGTGTTACCATTTCCTGCTAGCTACATATAAATTGCAGTTCTGAGAAGGGCCTCTAAAAAAATTCTCAAATGTGATACTACAGTACCAAATACAGGAGAATATCAAATACAGGAGGTACCAGCTGTGACTGTATATCTAGTATTCATGCTTAATGAGACACCGTAACAGATGGTGGTTAAAGAGTTAATTGTAAAAGGTCTATCAAAGTAGGCTGGGAGATGCCAAGATTTGATGTAAATGATCATGGGTGCATTGAGCAACATTCTGTCCAGTTGGACTACTAAAGCGGGAATTAGTTGTTGTGATACTGTCAGAAAGACTGGCTGCAGGATAACACATTGACCTAAGACCACTATCTTTTTTTTGTGCAGGTATCACTAGGTGACTTATCTAACACCATCAGTGCCAGAAAGATTCCAATGGTGAAAAGAAGAGGTATGGTGTCTTGGTCACTCTGTCATCTGTCCCCAGTGCTGCTTCTGCTCATGTCCTCATTCACTTGATGACTTCGCAGAGCTCATGAGCGCATTCTAATTTGAACACGGTGAATTTCAAGTTAGAAAGAGAACTCAAATAAATAGTCACATGTTTCTTTCCTTCCTAAAAAGGAGACAAAAAATGTCTGTTCTAGGCTGCAACTGAGAAGATTGGAAATCTGAGCTAGAGGGACATGCATTCCTATCTCTGCAGAGACAGTCCTCAACTCTCAGACTAAATGAAAGATTCCACAAACAGCTACCCACAGCAGGTCTATCTCCTGGCTTCTTTGAGGAAGAATAGAAAGCCTACCTGCCCATTCAACAGTGGAACTGGGAACACTACCCTGGCCCTGCTATGCTGATCTAAGCTCTTTGGGATGCCAGAATTTTCACTGAGCCCAGAGGCAGTTCTAGAAATAGGATTTACTCTAAACCTAAGTGAACCTGTGAAGGTTTTTCCCAAAGCTGGTTGGTGATTCCCCCTAAGCCCAATGCTCTAACTGACTGGTATAAAGCAGAGATCTCCCAGAGGGCCCCTTTGAAAGAGAGCTTCCTAGTTCCATCATAGTGGCCTCTGAATTCTGCCTCTGCAGCTTCTTGGAGACAGAAAATCTTCCTGAAGAAGGCCCCCCCCCTTAAAGACAGTGAGCCTACAGAACAATGTGATTAAAGGAACTCAGGAAGTTTGAGGAAGGAGAAGGTTAAGATTAGAGAAAGGCAAGACTGTTAGTGTGTCATCAACTATTGATATGTCTCAAGACCTTGCATCATAGAGCCATAAAAAAATAAGACCATTTCTACTTGCTAGTAAAGACCTGTCACTTTAGTGGAGGACAAACAATTTTCCATCTCTTCCGAAATCACAAAAAAGAAGTCTAGTAATTGTTTTTTTTGATGAATGAAGTTAAATGGCCAGATTCTGCCACCATTATGGTGGAAGCCTGCTACCTTTTTCCTCATGTAGTTCCAGAACAGAACTTCTTGCAAAATACAGAGCAATATAATCTTCAACCTGAGTAAGGGTATCAAGGTATTGAGTATTGTCCTAAGTATAAAGTGATATCCAGCTATATAATGCGTATAGAAAGTGTGACCAGCAGTAGCTACACTTTTAAATACTCTAGAATTAGATTCTTACTCTGCAGAGCCTTCCTTTATTCCAGAAGAAGTGATTTAAAGGTAATGGAAGCTGTATAAACAATGAAAAGTTCCAGAGGGGTAGCTGTGTTAGTCTGCATACAGAAAAACTGGAGTTCTGTAGCACCTTAAAGACTAGCACGTTTATTTTTTCAGGCATAAGCTTTTGTGGGCTTTAACTCACTTCTTCAGATGCAGGGAATGGAACTTATATAGGTGATGCGCACGCACACAGTCAAGGGGAAGGTACAACAATGGGTGGGGTAGGTATCATCATCATCATGGACTTTGCTATTACCTACTCCACCCATTGTTGTATCTTCTTCTTGACAGTGTCTCTCTCTCACACTCACTCCTGACGAAATGTGTTCAAGCCCACAAAAGCTTATGCCTGCAAAAATAAATTTGTTAGTCTTTAAAGTGCTACAGAAGTCTCATTTTTGCTGTATAAACAGTCTTGGCCTTGCAGCAATAAAAATCCATTCTGTACATTTTACCATCTCAAATTCCAAACTGCGTAACAGTATGATTAAACATTTCAAGCTATATATGAATGCACTCAACTCATTTCCAAACATGAAAAATTGAAACGCAACACTTCTCATTAATTCTTGAGATGTTTTTAGGGTATAAATGAAAAATTGTACATTGTGATCTATTACGATAACATTTGCCATGCAGGAAGAAAACACAATGTGTGATAACAAGGCTGATTAGACAGGTTATCACTAGACCCTTCATTAGCCATGTGGGAAGAAACCATAAGAAGTCATAATATATCACAAACTGCACAAAACAGGATTATAATTTAGACACCTAAAAGGTACTGGTAAAATCCACAAGGAACATACTGACGGTCCAATCTGTTCCAATATTGCAGTTTGATCCCCTCACTGTCTCCTACAACAGCTAGTGTCAGATATTTCAGACAGTCATAAAACCCCTCTAATGCTTTTAATTATGCAATATTGAGTCATTGTCAGCCAATAGTTCTGTGATTATTCATCTTGCCTGTGAAATATCCTCTCTTTAAGCCATTACAAACATGCAGTCTGTGCCAAAAAGTTATCCATTCACATCAAGGAAGAATATACTCCGATATTCATCCTCAAAACAAAATGTGCATCAGTTAAGATTTGTGTTAGATATGTTGTGTGTAGACCAAATGAAAGCAAGACAGTGAAAAGCAAAAGCTAACTGTACAAACCTTCTACTTCACACCCAAATGCACAACTGCCACATATTACAGAATACAAATCACAATCTTAACTCGGCATCTGTGGGAATTCTTGACATCGAGGAATATTTTACACCACAAGCAGTCCCATTGCAATCAATCATCAGAACCTACCCCATACACCACAAGAATTATGTTGTGAAGAACTTCCACCCTATGGTAAACAAGTAGTTCCAGTCAAGTCAAAGTCTGTGTAAGTTCTGTATTATTCCCTGAAAATCTTAAGGGCCTAAAAATAAATCATAGGTGCTGTAATTAGTGATGCTAATGTATTTCTATCAATTTGTTTATAAAGCAAGTGAATAAGAACTAATGGCCCAATGAAGGAGCTCATTCTCATCTTCTGGAATACAGGTAATATCTACTTTTGCTTCATCTTTCAAGATGCACTGTCCTAAAATGATCTTTGAACTTTCATTTTCTATTCCTATATAGAAAGTTTATACTATCCGATATGGACTGAAGAGCTATTGATTTATTTTGTGGTGCTGGCGGCAGCCATGTTTTGGCGGGGGAGGAGGAAAGGGGGTGGTACAAAGTGAAGAAGGCTTGTTACATGTGGGGAGGAACTTATATACATACTGGGCAATGAAAGAGGCCTTAATCAGTAATACTTGAACATTCTCTTTTGGATTTAAATTTTTTTTTAAAAGTCTTTCTAAAGGACAATTAAAATTCTTCATTAAAGAAGGAAAAAAATCAGTGACATAGGGAAGGAAGTGATATGGAGGACTTTTCTGAAGGCAGAGATACACCAGAAAAAAAATACTGAAAAACCCCCAACCGGTGTTTTGGGGTGTATTTAATTCCTTATACAGCATGTATTGGTTTGTGCATCAGGACCACAATATTTGCAGTGATCTCTACAGCAGGAAACATGAAGAGACTATTCACAAGATCACATAGCTGCTGTTTTTGTGGACTTGCATCAGGCATTGAAAAGGTTAAAGTTCCCCTTCTCCCCCCCCAAAAAAAAAACTCTTGGCAAATTTACCATTGTAATGACACCCCTTCAGTCAAAACATAGCTAAGTAGCTATTTTATTGAACTGCTGCTATTCTTGATGGGTGGTTAGGTGGAGCAACAGTTTATTTTTGTCCCCTGGAGATGCAGCAGACAACTTTACCATAGCCCAGCCTATTGAAGCTTGCGATAGAAGATTAATGATCTGTTGATTTCTAAACATTTGGGGCAAACATCTCTGTAGAATTTGTCAATACTTGTGGCAGATTTATCTTTTGATACAGCTCTTCAATGCATGCATATAGTGTTCAGGAAATACTGAGAGACAGTTGTTGGAAAATAAATTGTAGTAAATTCTACCACTTATATGTTTGCAGCATACAAATATAGCATTACATCTTCAGCAATTATTAACATCTCAGTAATTTTGCACTAGTCTCAACTATAAGAGAGCATGTCGCTATTTTGGAGAGCGTTGCCAAGCCTATAGAGCTCAGCAACCTTGGCTCAAAGGACAAAAAAAAAAAAAAAAAAAGTGACCTCCAATAATCTTGTTAAGCTTCTAGGCATGATCAATGTATAGGAGAAGTTTCCTAAAGTTTGAGCAGACTGAGACTGACCCATATTACATAGCACTTTTCTTCCTCCCAGCTATAACATTAAATTATCCACCTAACATAGTACTTATAAAAAGACCCCTATCATTCAAGAACCTAAACACCATTACACTGAAAAAAAAATGGTCAGTAGTGACTAGGGCTGTAATGGAAATCGGGCTTTTTATCTCATGAGAATTTGTGATTTTGAAAAAAAACTTCCCACTCCCCATTGGGACAAAACCGAGACCTTGAAAAAAGTTTTGGAAGAGACTTGGGAAGGAGAGAGGAAGGCCACCCCATTATGGCTAAATAACTCTGTTGTAGTGGCACTTACCTTCCTTTCCTAGGTCTCCTGCACCCCAGGTACAAGTCTTTGCTCTGTCTGATTCAGAGCAGAGACACCTGAACCCTCACCTCCCAGACGAGTGCCCCAACCAGGAGGCTATTGGCTATTCTGGCATGTGCATCTTTCATTCACTTCTGTTGGAGTTGTTCCACTTTGTACAAATAAATTAAATATTAAGTGAGCCAAAAGAGAAACTGTCTGTTCCTTGGTGATTATGGCACTCACCTAGGGCACAGGAAACATGGGAGGACACGGCAGTCCTTAATTTGCAATGAAAGAGGTGCCAGAGCTCAAGCAACTTTTTCTCTTTCATAACTGACGTGGCAAGCCCAGAGGTACCCAGACTACCAACTCCCAAGCCTAGAGGTGCAGGGGCTCAGCCCTTGCAAGGCCTAGCACAAATTAAGCACTGGGACCAGGGTTCAAGTCCCTGCTGCTCCTGACAGCAACAGGGACTCAAGATGAAAGGCCTTGGAAGAACCAGGTGTAAGTCCCTCTGTGACACTTCCCAGGTGCACTCAGGGTTGTGAGGCCCTGTTACCACCCATCCTTTGCACGAAGAAGCCAGATCTGTCCTGCCATGAGTCAGTTTGCCAATCCCACTGGCCACTGCTAGCATATGTACCCCCGCTAGGCCTTGCGGGCTCAGCTGTCACTCTGCAGGTTATCAATAAGGACACTCCAGGGAGACACTGGGAGGTCTGGACTCTGGATTGCCCAGCCCCTGATCCACTGGACCTTCACAGTATTGACCGATCCACTTCTTCCAGAGAAACAACATCCCCCAGCTTACCACTTGCAGTCATTACTCTGCTTTACCCACAGCCCTTAAAACAGCTGCTGTTATATTGGGTCAGATCAATGGTGTATCTAGCCAAGTATCCTGTCTAACAGTGGCCAATGCCAGGTGCTTCACAGGGAATGCATAAAACAGGCAATCAAGTGATCCATCTCCTGTCATCCACTCCAGCTTCTGGCAACGGAGGCCAGGGACACGGAGCAGGGGGTTGCAAACTTAGATTTGTTTTAGTGAAATCAAACACAAGCTGATTTAACAAAAGCACAGAGATAGTCAAGTAGCAGCAAGTATTGGAAACAAGTGGTTACAAATCAAAGAAAACCATAACATGCATTCTAGGATCTCGACTTAACTAACAAGATACTTTATTAGATAAAAGAGTATTGCTCACCAAAAATCCCTGCAGTGCTTTCCAGCCAGGCAGGCTGTGAGCCTTCTTTCATAAGACATACACAGGGTTTGCCTACTAGTGAAGGATTCGTTGTCTTTGCACCCTATACTATACACCTTATACTAGACCAATCCCAGATCTTTATTCATAAAAGAGGACGCATTCCTTCAGATTTCACAATTTCTCAGTTCACAACTGGTTCAATATGCAGCTTGGCATACAACACACAAAAGGCCAGACAGGGAGACAGAGCTGCCTGAAAGGAATATCTCCAAGGTATGTCACCTCCTGGTGACCTGTCTTAACTCTAAGACCTGAAATGCACAATTTTCAGGATCGTTACGGAACTCCTTTAAATATTATCTGTACATGCCTTTTACAATGATTATGATGACCCGTGGGCTAACAACTTAGAGGAGAGCTCACATGCCACCCTTTGGTGACCTATTATGCAGATGTCTGACCCAAGGTCATCCCCATACAACCCTATGTATCCCCTGTGCCCTCTGCCAGTTGGCACCAAGAGGTCTGTGGGTCACACTATGCTGTGCCTGGTTCAGAGCAGGGACTGGATCCCTTGTCTTTCCATAATACCTGAAACCCAGGTAAATGCCATAACCACTGGCTATAATGGAGAACATCCTTGCCACAGCACAGTTCCCACCCTGGACTTGAGAAACCTAACCAATTAAAGTTTCATTAAAACTACCTTTCCCAGGAACAGTTTTGGATTTGATGATTTTGTATTTTACATCTTTCTCTCTCTAACATCCCTCCCCCAACTAGTCAAGAGATGAAAGGCTCTTCCATATCCCACAGCCAGTCCCCTGAGCTATCCAGTCAAGATTAGGATGACTAGATAGCAAGTATGAAAAAAACATCAGGACAGGATGTGTGTGTGGTGGGGGGTGTAAACAGGCTCCTATAAAACAAAGCCCCAATATAAGGATTATCCCTATACAAAAAAATCAGGCTCTCTTCTCCCTAGTCAAGATTATTTACAACTAAAATTCAGTTTCCTTTTTGAAGGAACAATCAAATCAATCATTTTAACAGATTCCATACATAGCTGTGACCAACGTAAACCTAAAAACCACATGTTACTAACCCATAATTCTCTTTATTAAACTTTCTTCTCATAATGGAGTAGCCGAACGTTTCCAAAAATCATTCAACACCTAGTCAAATGACCAACTTTAGAAAATACATTAAAGCTATGCAAAAACCAAAATATCAAATGAATCTAGAATATTGTTGGGCCTTCAATAGGATCTATAGGAAAAATAAGATTGCCAGAGCAGAAAGTGAGAAATCTTTCCTCCACACACACAATCAATAGTATTGAATTTAAATGACATTACTATGGCTGTGGTGGCACCTAGTGGTAGACAATATAAATTGGTATATGAAGTAACTGATCATCATCATTTAAAGAAGTTATTGTTCTTTCAGACAAGTTTCAAGTGCTGCATTACTTCACTGTTGTACCAAACACTTGGCTACATGGAGAATCTTCAGATTAGCACCTTAACATTTTCAAAGAAAATAGCCTTTAAACAAAAGGAAGTTTGCAGTTCTGTTGCTGCCCCAAATTGGCATATTTTGTCCATATGATAGAAGAAATAGATTTCCAAAATATATTCCCTCCTTTTTTATTGTTTACTTCCCTTATCTCCCATTCTCGACTGGAAACAGACACACAGGGTCAGATTCTTGCTTACGTTCAAGCTGCGGTCAGAGGCATGGTCAGAGGCAGCAAGATGAGGGGCACAACCTAGGAACCAGTTACGTCTCCCTGATCCTGAGCTGCCCGGCCTCAGCACATATTAGAGCTACGCCCTTGCAGCTCTAACTCACACCCAGGGAGAAAGAGTTCCAGAAGTCTTCCAGGGAGTACATCAGGTATCTCATCTACACATTTGCATAGTTTTACAAGAGACTACATAAAAAGCACTAACGTAGTCAGTACAAACTAAAATTTCATAGAGACAATGACTTGTTTAAACTGCTCTATAGACTACACACTGAAATGTAAGTACAATATTATATGGTAACAATGAGAAAGGAAGCAATTTTTCAGTAATAGCATGCTGTGACAGTTTTGTATTTTTAGGTCTGATTTTATAAGCAAGTAGATTTTAAGTGATGTACAGCTTGGGGTACACAAGACAAATCAGCCTCCTGAAAGGGGCACAGTAGTCTGGAAAGGTTGAGAACCACTGCTCTACAACAGGGGAATTCTTTGCTGGCTATGTCCAGTCCACCTTACACAACACAAAGCTCACAGAATCCAGATCACCAACTTAAATGTATTTGCCCTTTTCTTCCTATTACTACTACAGCCTACTGCAGGTATCCACAGCAATTACCTAGAATTGTTGATATACTCAATTTTTCAGTTTCAACTTTGATGTTTCACCATTGCACACTACTGCAGCTCTGGGGCAAATGTTTACAAACTCAAAGGCCCACCACACTTCTTAAGGCGTTCACCCAACAGAAGGCATGCACCCAGTCTTCCTTTGGCATATTTGTCACAGCTCTCAGCTCCATAGGTTCTCCCACTGGTGGAGCCTTCCAAGAAGATGTCATCAGCCAAAGAGTCCTCATGGCACGCACTCTCCACCCAGTATTAGCCACTGCTGAGGCTGCCCTGAATGCCTACAGGTTCCCCCTCAGCAGGAGGTAAATTTTGGGCTCCTTATGCTGCCACAATCCACCCCATACTTTCTGCTACTGGAAACCCGTGCCTGGTTCTTAAGCAAGAGAAACTTGCAAAAGTCCTTCATGAATGCAACCCCCCAGATGACGGCAGTGCTTTGAAATATCACTATAGGCAATCTAATATCCAAGCAGCATATTTAAAAGGTAAAGAAAAAGGAATTGTTTTAAATCTGATTTCTGAACATAAACTGAGCAATGAATACTCAAACTGCAATAGAATGGCAGAAGGCATGAAGGGAAATGTAGGAAAAGTGAACAAATGGAACATCAATGCTGGCAAATCATTGGCAAAGCACAGGGGATGGAAGGTGGGGAGAAGCAGTTATGCAGGGTTTTGAAAGTGATCACACAAAGCTTGAATTTGATACGGTAAAGAACACCAAGCCAGTGAAGACATTCATGGGTGGAGGGAGACAGAAATAATTTGACTCTTTTCTCATTGAGCTACACCTATGTTCTTCATTTCATTAATGAAGACAAAAGTCCCAGTGTAGCTAACAGTTAAGTGTGATATAGATTCTGCAGTATCCCTCAGTCACACAAAATTCCCCTCCCAGTGCTCCCTCTACATCAGTAGGATACATGAAGTAATCTGTGCATCACTGCAATGTAAGTTTAAAATTCCTATAAAGTCAGGAATAGTCACCTGCAGCTAAAATAATATAGTAGTCTCAAAGTTATCTACCAACATAGCCATGTGATATCCCGGCTTTCCAAACATTTGCAGTTTTGAATGTTGGTTAAAAATAAATCTCACGTCATTCTCTGCTGTGATGTACAAAGATTTATTTTTCCCCCCCCTTCATCAGACATAGAAGGGAAGATATTGCCAGGAAAATTCCCTCCCTCTCCCTACAACTATTCTGAAGCCAACAGTCACCTGAAGAGGGTAATATAGATTGCCTCATATACAAATAACTTCATAGAACGTTATTTAACTGTTGCATGTACGAGACCTAGTCATGGACCAGGGCCACACAGAGCTAGGCACTGTTCAGACAAAACAGAAGACAGTCCCTGCTCCCAAAAGCATACAATCTAATTAATCAACTTTACCAAAGTTGTTAGGATGCTTGTTACTAGGAAATATGCAATATTGGAATTACAGCATCCTCTTCTCCTATGACCAGAATAATTCCCCTCACTCCCAACTTTTTATTCTGATCTACAGATCTTGTTTTAGCGTAAACCCACATACACAGCTTTAATTGTCTTATATGACTGGCTATTTTAACCCACACTTCCTTCCCCCTCCCCTCCCCATCATTAAAAGAGATTTTACAAAACCTGCCACCTTGAAGAGTTGCCTATAAACCAAACATGCAGTTATTTATACTAAACCACTATTTGAAAATGTTCTCAATCCATTAAACAATTGGAAAGAGTGTACCTCTTTTGTTCTCAATCCATTGTTTGATTATCCATTGTTCTCAATCCATTAAACAATTGGAAAGGGTGTACCTCTTTTGTTCTCAATCCATTCTTCTCAATCCATTAAACAATTGGAAAGAGTGTACCTCTTTTGTCTTTTCCAAAAGATTAATATATTTGATATACATACATTTGCCACTAGTCCCAGGATTTCAGTGTTTTACATCAAGTACTTTGTCTCTATGATACTGAATTTTATGTAGCTAAGTCAGATTCTGCAGGAAAAGCAATTTGCAATTCTGAACTCTAATAACTCTTCCACATTAAACAGGAATAATTTCATGTTACCTATAGACAATTGAGTGGTCAGTAACTTTCTAAAGAAAGCAGTACAGACCAGAACAGTAGCATGAAACCAGGCTGTGGGTAGTCATGTCTAGCAGACAAAGCAAGAGTTGCTTGCCAGGAATTAGAGTGGAGGGTCAAAGCTGGTTACCTAGAATAAAGGAGGGCTGGAAACAAGGTGGAAGGCAGGAACTAGCACAACCATGACAGAATGCTTTGAGCAGCCACTAAACTGTTACTGGACTTAAAAGCTGGTCTGCTGACCCTTTGCCTGTGTCAGGTTGCTTGATCAATGGAATCTGTGCTCATTAAGTTGCCTGGAGACTGACTGTGCCACAGACCCCAATTCCTGTCAAGTTATTCTGAGGCAATATTCTCATGCAAAAAACAAAAACCAACCAACCACACCAAACACCCATAGTAAGAGTCCTCCCCTTCACTGCTGTCTGATGCAAAGGTTTAAGAAAAGCTCAAACATGATGATTTGCAACGTCCTCTGGTGGAGCCATTTAAATGGCCACTACTACTAAGCTGGCAAGAGAAGCGTGAGGTACTTGTTAAATGGATAAAAACAAGAGACATGAACTATACTGTGTATGCTGCTTTTCCCAGTGCCACAGTCTAAACCTACCTCGTACTTGCCTCCAAGATGAGCCCCAAGGCATTTTTGGAATGACTTCCAGCATTCCCCCACTCCCACCCCTTTGTCCCCTTACCCTTGAATTTTCCAGGATTCAGTTGTGCCTAAAGGTAGGTTTTCCAGAACTCTCTCTCCACACCGTGCTCACACAGCGTCCTTACCATTCGCATCTCAGTATGGATCCCAGATTTATAATCACACTCATTGTTAGACCTCCAGTCCTTGCAATCCTATCCAGTTAATGTCCGCCTCACTCATGGTTCCTCCAGTTTAACTGTACAATTAACAGTTTCTCTTAGATTGTGGTAATCGAAGCCTCACTTGGAACAATTTCCTGAACAAATGTGATAGGACAAGGGAAACTGACTAATCAAGCCTCCCCACCCTACCTCCTTATATTAAGTGTGTGTTTGTGATCCAAGATGACAGTTGAGGAGTTGGGAGCCACCATCTCAGTTGCACACGTCTCTTTCCCCAGTACCATTTACACTCATTTCCTGTCTCAGTAACTATTTTTCCTGCCTACTGAAAGACAGGCTGCCTCTTATGTTGCTAGTGGTCTCTGGACCTCCATCATACCATCAGGGGAGAAACAGGCACAGGTCAGAGCTAGGATCAAAGGTAAAGCTCACCATGCGGCCAACAGTGTGATGTCATTTTCTTAAACTAGCAGAGTCCGATTTTTATTTTTAAAGGCTATCCCCAACCACCACCACCACATTTCCAAACAAAGTGGCAGATTTTTTTGCTAGCTTGGCTATCTACACAAAGATACACAAAGCCCCTCTGAACAGTTTTACTTTTCAACTTTACCCAGCATTAATCCTGACGGAGCTCACTAAGCAACCGTGTTAAGTCATTCTTCATAGCCCATTCCTAAAGTCATGCATGTGCTGTGCTCTACTTCGCATCCATCTCCCGCACATGGGGTCTCTGGTGTGCTGTGGTAGTAACCTTGGTCTCTGTGCTTTTATGCCCAGTGCATGCAACCAGAGAAGCACTGGAGGTACTGCAGCTGGTAAGGCTGTAGTGCACAGCACTACAATTGCCTGCAGCACCCATGCTCCTCTCAAAGCCCCAGACTCACTGCCTCCATACCCCCACTCACTTCCCCTCCAACCGTCTCAGCCCCTTCCTGTCCTTGCCCCCCTGGTCTTCCCTCTGAGCAGGAGAAAGTGAAGCGGCAGAATCGCCCTCAGAACATTCACTACGCTGTCTTCTCCGGACCCATCACTGCTCAGCTGATTTATCACAACATATTTTCCATTAGATCTCACCAGCAGTCATTCAGAGAGAACCTGAAGTGTGTTATGAACAATACACAGGAATCACTTATCCACATACGTGGTGGAACTTAACTCTACCCAACTCTTCCTAAGGGTGTGTGAATAAATAATGTCTACATATGAAACTGCACCCATCGTCTTGTGCCTCCTTAAAACCCAGAGTCCAGGGAGTCTCGCCCTCAAAGCACTCAACCATTCATTTTAAAAAAAGTTAAAAAACAAAAAAAAGATACAGCCACCCCTCAAAATCATGGATGCTAACTAGATTATAATCAATCATCAACATTATCTCTGCATCATACGAGAGTATCAGTTCAGAAGAGACAGAGGGGAGTGCACCACCCACTGAATCAATACTACTTCATATGGTACCTGCAATTTCAAATGGAACTCTCCCATCCAAATACTGACCAACCTTAAGCCTGTGTAGATTTTTACAGCCCTGGTATGGTCACAGCTGAGTCAACATATTAGCATAGTCAAACATAGGGAAGGATTAATCAGTGATTAGTCTGTTAGCCAACATGATGCATACTGCTCATACAGCTGTGGGATTCATTTTCCTGTGAATGGATTGGGTGTATATGATATGTACAGGCAGGCAGACATCCTGAAATGCACAGTGTACAAATATGGTCTGAACATTCTACTCTGGTTTTGCCAAATACAGAGATAACCCCTTCTATGAAAATTTAGTACTGCTTTATTCTGGAATTTAAGATATAATGGAACAGTAGTATTATAAATTTGTCAACCAATGACATGTCAAAGTGACTGGAAAAGGACTTACTGTATGATTAATGCCAACACTTCAGTCTTTTCTAGCTCAAATGCACAAGAGATGGTAATCCTCCACACTAGCACCAATAAAAGAGAACAAGAGAACTGTGCTCCAAATACAAACCTATCGGAAATGCAATAAATGCAAAACAAATTATGTACAAACTTGAAAGAACATGATGACATAGTACCTGAGAAATAAATTTAGCCCCAGTTCTCCTTTAATATCATGAAAGAAATTTCTACCATTGCTGACTTTTAATCTATCCTTGTATTTTTTTTTTAAATCCAGAAAAGAGGGATCAGTAACATATAATGCTGTCTTATTGCAGCACACTGTAGTAATAGTTTTATAAAAAGGTACAGTTAACTTTGAATATTCATATAGTACATGTCAATTATTTCTATCAAGTACCTCCAGCACTTCATCCTTTCATGAATTATCAGGGCCATGGCATTGAAGTAATGTTGTATGAGGGAAAAGCTTGATAAGATTTGTCTTTAGGATTAAAAAGTTACGAGAGACTACCTATTATTCATGTATACATCAGGCATACTTTCTGGCAGTCATGCCAGGAATGGGCTTGTCAGAGCTGTTAAATGTAAACGAAAGAACAACAGTAAATTTCATCTGTAGTTTTACCCTAAGAAATTGGCCAAGAGCTTAAAGAATCAAAACAACTTGTAGAGTTCCATAACTCACAGGTAGGATGCATGATTCAGGCTACTATTTGTTTGACTTAGAATTGGTTGCCATTTAAAAAAAAAAAAGAAAAGAAAAAAGCCAAGCTTCACTATTTTGTCATTTACAATTAACATTATTTTATAGTTAAAACAACAGTTTTATAAGCAGCCTGTACCGATACAAACTCAAAATCTCCCCTTGCACGTGATAAAATGAGTAATCCAACAAAGAGACAGTCTTCCCTTTACCAGGATGTTATTAGTACAGATGAATATCCTTCCCTCTGCACAGTTTATCCAAAGCCTTTTAAAATAAGAGTTTGAACCCCTCAGAAATGACAATCAGGATAGCAGTCTTTCATTTTTCCTTAAGATAGTGCTTCCTCTACCAGAGGACTAATTTTTATGACCATTATTGAGTCTGGTAGGTTATAGATCCCTGCTGTATGTACATCACCCCCCTTTAATTCTTCTATGACAGGATTAACAAAGTACTAGCACTCTTTGTGGGTAAATATGGCAAAAATATCTCTTATAATCAGGTACCTCCAGCCAATGGTTGCTCCACCTCTGAAATGATGTTTCTACCCATGACTTTGTCCTCCAGCCCAATCACTATAAAATCTCTCCCCTGAAAAACAACAAAAAAGGAATTAACACAAATACATTTCATAGGAAACAGAGAAGAACAATTCCCCTTCAAGGTGCATCAGAATGGGACTCACTCCTTCAAGAAGAAATCATTAGGAAAAACCCCTACCTTCAATCAACCTTTTCCTTAGACACTGAAAAGCTGTTTTCTTTACTAAACTTCCACCAAGTAAACTACTCTACTCCACCTTTTCAAGCTCTTCTTTCAGTCTCTGCATGCCTTAGCCCAGAGCAGCTCCTGTTGATCGCTATGACCTCACACCTGCAAACATTTAACTTTATTGCCATGCATAGCCCCATTGAAGGAAATGGGCTGTTCACAGTAGTAAAAGTAAGCACAAGTGTAAAAGTTTGCAGGGTTGTGACCCATACCATCTGTTCAAAACACTCTGGGGGTCTGAACTAAATTTTATTACCTGCAGACTGGAAGAAAACAGACTGATAAATAGGCATGCTAGATGCCACAATAGTAATAACAAAATGCAGCACTATATAAACATATTCGTACTGAAAATACCTTACAAGAAGAGTTGATAGGAAAAGGCAAACTGTCTTTTCCTGGAAATTTTGTGGAGGTCAGGGAAGGAATTGCTTTTTCAATTAATTAAAAGTTTTACTTTTCAGCAAAAAATGGTTTTCAGTAACTGATTATTTTTACTAAAAACCAAGCTTTTTTACAGAAATCTAAAAGTTTTTCAGTTTTCAATTTTGCATCAAAAACACCAGGAAAATTTTCAAAGGAAATTTAAATTTTTTCAAGAAAAATTTCATTTGCTTCAAAAAGCCATATTTTCATCATTTGAAACGTGTTGGCCAGCCTATGCCTCCATCCTGCAAAAACTTATTCACATGCTTAATTTTATATATGAGTAGTCCTACCGAGTTCAATGCGACTATTCATATGCATAAAAATGTTTGCAGGATCACAGCTTTAAAAAAAGTTTATTCATCTTCAAAACATTCCTGTAAAGTAGGTCGGTATTGTAGGTAAATCTTCAAGTCTAAGCTCCACTTACATAGGCAGCATATAGTTCCCAAGTAGATTATGTATTAAGAGCAAAAAAATCTGCTCTCATGACTCCTAATTTTAATCTTGCTTGCCTGTCTCAGGTGTTGATCTCTTCTATTTCCGGTTGTGGTTAAGCCTTTGTTCTACATTCTACAAGCCTTTGTTCTACATTCCATTCCAGGTATCTGAGATCCAACTGCCAAACAGATCATTTCTTAAACATCAGTGATGGTCATTCTGGAACTGCCACTTTGCTGCCATCAGTGATACAGCCTTAAACAATGATTTAAATATATTAACTCAGAAGTCTAAAAATCATTGTACCTCATGTCTATAAGACGTGGCCTTCTTCATCACCTATAAAATGATAGCCAGCACATATGTAGTTTCTTGAATATACTTTTATCACAGCAAAACATGCACTTAAGAAAATTAGATTCTTTGTTATCCTTTCAGATGCATGACAGGTTCACCTATTAAAGTGCATTTAATCACCAATGGAGAATAGCCTAGATGAAGAGTTTAGCTAAATTAGCTTTCTGAAGGCTTCTATAAAAGAAAATTCATGCTTTATTAATATCCCATCTTGCCCTCTTTAATGCACTTTTGGCAAAGTTCCCCAGCACTACAAAACTTTAGTCAGTGAAAAATATTCCAGTCTGTTTTGTCACTCATGCTAAGAGTTACTGACACATTATTCCAGCTTACTTTTTATCATTCCAAGTTATCCATTAGTGAAAGGATTGATAACCACAGTTTTGCTAATGGCATATAAAAATTTTCATGGTCAAACCTTAATTCAGGTTTTCTTATCACTGCATAATCTACATCCCATAAAACAAGGTATTATTCCAATTTCATGCAGCTCTCCACATGTAAGGATTTGTTCTTATTATCAGTTATGTGTCTAATTTCCTCTTTAGTCCATACACTGCTCCCCTTTCCCATTTTTATGTTTGTTTTCAGAAATTTCAGATGAGATATATCACCTTGAGAGCATGTAACAGAACGTGTAACTGTTTCAAAAAGAACAGACAATATAAAAAGAAAAAGAAAAACTTGCTCTATCTTAGAATCTATTTGCAAGTATTTAAGAGTGTAACTCCCATTTTATTCTTAAGAGACTGACGTGTAAAATCTTTGCTTGGTCCAATGTGAGAAATGCCCTAAAACCTAATGCATGCCTAATGGAATAAATGGAAATAAAGGTGAGGTAAGAGTTGTATATACAAGACCAAAGTTGAAAGTTTCTCAGGTAGTTTATTAACACCTTTCAAAAAAGGATCCCACTTACTACATTTCAAGGACTTCTCTAAACACTAGCAAACTATTATTGCTACTTTATTGTAGGAATGAGTTGTTTTAATTAGCTAGCATGGTGGTACAAGTAGTGCAAAAATAGATTAAACATTTATAATTCTATTAGTTTTATCTATCTCTCTTAGGGTTTTGTTGCCCATCACCATAGTCAGAGCACTTTCCAGTAATATTCATAGGAATAGGAAGTCCTTAGTAGACTTTATGGAAACTGTGGATATCCTCCCTTTTTAGGGTAAGAAATCTGCCTGGGATATTTGTTTTGTTGATTTATGTGTGTTACAGGTTTTATTATGGGAAAGATGGGGTGGTACCATTATTGCAAGTGTCATTCTGGCTATGGTGGAAAGGCTTTTTCAAAGAGGAAGATTTTATTACGTACCATTTATTTTATTAAAATTCTTTATTAGCTATTTAATAGCTCTGGGCAGCTGACAAATGGAGGCCTGGTCCCCAGTTGGT
The DNA here is from genome assembly GCA_007922155.1 of Mesoclemmys tuberculata. Lineage (NCBI taxonomy): Eukaryota > Metazoa > Chordata > Testudines > Chelidae > Mesoclemmys > Mesoclemmys tuberculata. The sequence continues at coordinate 69,617,659 of ML675616.1, forward strand.
TGCAGTAAGGCTACTCATGGTAATAGAGTTAACTTAAGCACATGCTTAAGAGTTTGTGGATTGGATCATGTTTATAATTTCTCATTGACTCCTGGTCAAATGTGGTCAAATTATGAAGTTTTTAAAACAATCTTTTTATTGCTAACCACCATCTCTGCAAACTTACCCTGGGATCTGAAAGCACAGCTGTGTTCTTTCTGCTCACGCACAATTGCCAGTAACTGCAGTGTATTATAGGCATAATGAAGTATAATTAGGATGTGTAGTGCACTGTTTTATAATATTTGTGGTTGCAAACCAACTGACAGATTCACTGGTAATGAACACCGCTTCTGTCTGAGTGGGTGACTTCTGTCCACACAGTTCCAGTACAGTTTAGCAGAGCACAGTCAGGATATACAGTGAGGACAGAATTTAGCCCATAGTTTGGTATAGCTATGGCTGACGTACTACGAAAGAAAGAGTAACATTTCCGTTGGTGGATGTAAATATGTGAGGGGCAGGATGATATTTTTCTAAACATTAATGATTATATCTCATTTTTGTAAAGCATACTCCTGAAAACTATTGCAGCAATTTGATCAGAAAAAAGTTGTTCTGCTTCTGTACTCTGGATCACAATTGCTTATTTTATCCAAATAGACATTGGGGAGGTGGGGAAAAGAGGGCAGAGAAAGCTGGTTTTGTTTTTAGTTAGCTCAGAGCTGCTGTTTTATGTACTACACTTTGCAGACCATGTCAAGACAGCTTGCAGACAACCCATTTTTTATTTAAGAAATGTTTGCTTAATGGCTTTAGTGTTTGAAGTTTCCTCTGAATCTAATTTTGTAGAGCACCTGCTTTGGTTTCATTTCATTTGGAATTTGGCAGAAAAGGAGTCATGAAGGGAAAAAAAATTGTTTATATACTTCCCCTGTCCACAGTTGAGGCTGAATATGAATTAATTATGACTCTATGTGAAACCAATATCTTGGAGACTGAGATTGTGATGTGTTTTGATGTATTTTATTACAGTATTATATTTGGTGATTACATTTTTGTTGGTTTTTTTATGTACAGAGTTACAAGAATGAATTTTTATCGGTATATTTTATTGATTCTTTATACAGGTGGGCTACCTGAATGTATTTAATTTTGTTGTTAAATGTGTTTACTTGGTACATATTCAAGTAGTAGTTTAGAAAAAAATTTAAGACTAAGAAAAAAGTTGATTCAGTAGAGTGGCTTGTATATGTCTTAGAGAGTCACTGTTCCCCTGTAAATCTAAATACCCTCAGATGCTAACAGTACCTTGATCTATGGGGATAAATACTGACATGTGACACTAATTAGCGAAGTGGCCATAGAAAATGTATGGATCACAAAAATTCACACTCAGGTAATTAAGTACTTATACTCATTAAATATATTCAATCCTGACCCAGAAAAAATGTAAGTCATAACACTTTGTATATCCCAATAGCAAAAAAGAAAGACATTCTGCATTTTTAAAGCATAGACGTAATTATAGTAAATACACTTATGACACCAACAGCTAGGCAGGCAAGAATCCTCACATGCAGGATTACCAGCTATTTACAAGTTATTCTGTTACATCTATACAGGATTCTGTTTGACAGTGTTTGGGATGAAAGGAGAGTTAAGACACTATACAGCATTAGCCTTTAAAATAAAAAGGGCTTTTTAACCCAGTTTAAAAGATGCCAGTTTTGTGACGCTCCTGAAATCAGAAGCATGTTCCATAAAGGTAGGTTCATGATAATAACAGCATGATCATGGGCTGTAAAAACCACATACTTCTTGGTCTGAGGGCAAAGTGTTTCAGAGACTGGCAAAAGGTTTATTCGCTGAGATACCTGGACTCAGCCAATAGAGGTCTTTGTATGGGTCCCCTGCAGAACCCCAAATCTGAAACTTCCTTGAACTTCTGAAGTGGTGGCTGTGGGAGGAAGTTTGAGATATGGAAACAAATTTTTCAGCGTATTTTAACAGCGAAAACCAAGATCAAAAGACCCAGAGACTTTGGTTTTGTCTTTTACTCCAATCCTTTGGAATTAAAAAAAATAGGAACACATGATCAATCTGTATTCTTGAGAGTCAGGACAAAGTATAGCTCTGTCTCCAGTTACACAGAGGCAATGGCTAGTAGCACATATCTATGAATGCTATTATTATAAATTAAAACTTTTTAAGGTTTTGAGTCCATAATTAACATATACTTCTGGATAAAAACTATTAGGGAATTACTTTAGTATTAAATTAATCTGCTTTTAAGGTATAGTGACACCTAAAGTAACAAGGTTAAGCACTGAAATGTCAAGGAAATGCTACAGTTAAGGGTACACACACAATCTTAACTCTGCCTCTACCTTTTTACACATTATGGTACAACCTTTTACTACATGGTCACAATTTTTTTAAATATAGTGTAACATCATACTTTTTTTTCTACAACCTTTGATACACATGCGTAGTAGTATCTATGCTTCCCTTAAATATTTGACATATGGCTCTGATCAGTTGACAGTAGTTATATTCTCAAACAAATAAGGCCTCGATACATAGATTTCACAGCCAGGAGAGACCATTATGATCATGTAGTAACCACCTGCATAACACAGCCCATAGAATTTCACAGAGTAATTCCTGGGTCAAACCCAACAACTTTGGCTTGAACTAAAGCATCTCTTTCAGAAAGACACCCAAGCTTGATTTAGAAAATCACCCTTTCCCTTGGTAACCTGTTCCAATTGTAAATTACTTTCAATGGTAAATTTTTTATCTTATTTCTAATTTGAACTTATCTAGCATCAGTGTACAGATACTGAATCTTGTTATGTCTTCATCTCTTACGTTAAGGAGCCTATCAGAAATCTATATGTGTGGGTGCTTCTAGAACATAATCAAATCATCTCTTAACCTTCTCTTTGTTAAACTGAATAGATTGAGTATCTTCAGGCTCTTATTATAAGGTAGACTTTCCAGATCTCAAATAATTCCTGTGGCTTGTTTCTGAATCCCTTCCAATTTTTCAACATCCCTTTTTTTTGCAGAAAGCAGAACTGAACATAGTATTCCTGAAATGATTTCACTAAAGCCATATGTAGAGGTACTACCACCTCCTACTCCTACTGAATATTCTCCTGTTTCTACATCCCAGGATTGTGTCAGTCTTGTTATCATCAGCATCACAGCTCATGTTCATCTGGTTATCTACCATGACCCCCATGTCCTTCTGATTTCCAGGACATAGCCCCCCATACTGGACATGGGACCTACATATGTTGTTTCTAGATGTATTACCTTGCAATCTGGCTGTATTAAAATGCCTGTGGTCCCCTTGACTTCAATGAAACTGATTCAGAAAGGTACTCAAGGAAGTGCCTATCTTCAAGCATATCTATCTTTAAGCATTTTAACATACTGTTGTTTGAAACAGTATTACATTGAAGTTTACCTAGGAACTTTTAGTGCCCATCATCAGAGTCTACCCAGACCATTTCCCCATAGAACGCATTACCCTACTGTGTACAAGCTCTCAGGCCCCCATACTGCAAAGTCATACACAGATGCTTAATTTTACACACTGTGAATAGTTATGGGCATATCTATGGTGCATAAAGTTAAGCATGCATGTAGGTCTTTGCAGGATTGGGACCTTAAGTGGCTGCTTACGTGACTATTGCCTGTATTCAATCTCAGGTGAAATAGTTGACTTTGTTGTATTTCTTTAACTAAAAAAACAATCCATTAACAGGACTAAAAACCAAAACCTAAGTAGATAGAAGTAAGTTGAGTCTAATTAAGACTCAATGCACTTCAAACCTTAACAAAATTAAGGCAAAATTTGGGATAATAAAAATTTACAAGGAACACTTCTTTTTACTCCAAGAAAAATCTTAAATATTTATCACAGCTGATGGGGCTAAATCATTTGGGGAATCAATAATTGATTACTAGGAAGGTTTCAGATCCCCTATAAACATTAAAGACTTTTAATAATTACTTTACAAATCCAAATTAGCACATACTGAGGAAGCTTTAAATGTTGTGGGAGGTGGAAACAACTTGAGAAGTTAGGTGCGGTAGAATCCATAAAACTGAATTAGAAACATTACCTTGAATGTATGCTGCTGTATTACAAAGGAACACAATATTGTGACATTACACAACGTGGTTGTAATAGGACTTGATCCTTTGCTGACTGAGGCCAATGGCTAAACTCATGAGGGTGCAGTGTAGGAGCCTTTTAATTCCAAAGGCCACAGGTTCAAGTACTTACCTGGCATGTAGGAAACCCAGGTTCAACTCCCCATGCAGGAGCAAGGGGTTAAACCCACATATAATCCTTCAGTTTCGTTGTTTGTATTATTTTTTGAAAAAATGTTTTAAAAGCCTGGAAATGAGCCAAAACATTTAATTTGACCCAAAATGAAGTTTGTATACATTTCCAATTTGCCCAACATTTTCTTAAAAAAAATCAGTTTGACCCAAAACAAAATATTTGTTCTCATTTTTCACAACTGAGCAACTAATGAGATGTGAACCAAAAGTCCCATCGGATCTTTGCCACCCTCAAGTTTGTCAATTGTCACCTAAAGACACCTTAGCTGCCCTGATCCCTCTGCACTGTGTAGCAGCCATATTGTCAGATAGAGGTTTGTGGGAGCCATCTCCCCTGAGCCCCTACTAAGTAGAGTGGGTCAGGAAAGTTTTCCTTTTTCCCCACAAAAAGTCTCTGAGACAGAGAGAGAGTGTAAAATGCCAATTTTATGTAGTTGTTAGGGTTTTGTTACAAATAATTGTAATCAATGAAAACCCCCCCAGTCCTTAGGCCCCCCGCCCCCCCGGGGTTTTTTTTTTTTTTATGAAAACAATTTTCATGAGAACATCCATTTTGTCCAAATGATTTTTAATTGGAAAAAAAGGTTAATTGAAAATTTTTCAACCAGACTCTACTGATTCTGCACATTTTTCTGCAGGGATGGACCTTGTGCCGCTGCAAGCCCTATTGACTTAAAGGCTTTTTGGAGGAAGAGGTGATTTTCACCTTGGATGCATTAGCACGCTTCAGGTAATTGCTGACTTCTCCTCCATTCCAACCTTTAAAACTGGCACAGTAAGAAGAAAAGACAGACCTCCATGAAGGAAAACAAACAAGGAAAAACACAGCTGCAGAAAATCCAGTATTTCTTTCATTTTAAACCAAGTATCAATATTTTTCAGACTTTACATTGTGTGATCAAGTCAGAATTCTATGCTTCTCCCACGGGCAGCGGAAGAATAGAGAAAACATTCTAAAAAATAATTGTCCAATGTCAAGTATATTAACAGGAAAAAAAACCCACAGTTGAATAAGAAAAATGTATGAACAGCGCTTTCTGGAAGATCAGAAGTGTAACAGCCAGTCACTGACATTTCAGGTTCTTAGCATGAATTCTCAAGAGTATCTTCTGAATCTCTCATGGAGTTATTATTCCCATCAAACTAAGTAAAAGGTGATCCATCAATTAAGTTTCCTGTGAACCTTTACCACAGTTGAAGGTATACTTGAAGAATAATAAGGTACTTGTATTCAAATGCTGCTGATGTGTATTATACTTTAAAGCACGAACACTGCATAATGAAATTAATAGAAACCGCATGCATTGTATCTACCTGCCTATGTAGCTTCCTTTTCCTCTCTAAACTGTAGTTACGTGCTAGGTGTCAATCTGACTGACAAGTATGGTTCATTCACTCCAAAAGTTCATAACCTTCTCTCATCCAATTGATGTGTATCATGCATGCCTGCCAGGGGCAAATGCAGAGCATTTTTATGGACTCCAGAGATTACCTGTTGTCTCCTGTATCATGACCTTTTCTGATCCATAACCCAATTTCAAGAGACCTCCATGGAGAAAAGCCCTTACTGGAGCCACTAACATTTGTTTTAAAAAGAGAGAGAAAGAATTAGAACATAAAACACAGAACTCCACATTGCAGACATCTAGATCCACTTGACTACATTTAGGCATGGCCTACACTCCGGAGTTAGAGAGATGCAAGGCAGCTTACATCGACATAACTCTGTAAGCATCTACACTCAACTGCTGTTCCCACTGACGTAAGTCGTCCACTATGCCAATTTAACAACTCCACGTCCATGATGTGACTTAAATCAACATAGTTAGGCTGATACAGTGGCAGCGTAGACACTGTGTTACTTATGTTGACGTTAGTGGCCTCCAGAAGGTGTCCCACAATGCCCAATCACGACCACTCTGGTCACCGTTTTGAATTCTGCTGCCCAGCTGCCAGGTATGCAGGAACATGCCGCTCCCCTTTTAAAGGCCCGTGAATTTTTTAAATTCCATTTCCTGTTTGGTTGGCATGGAGAGCTCTGCTAGCAACTTCCCGGCTGACTATGCCAGCAAAGACACTCCTGCCTGGAGTACACAGGAGGTGGTGGATCTCCTGGGTCTGTGGGGAGAAGAGGCTGTGTAGATGCAGCTCCAATCCATCTGTAGAAATCTCGACATATAAGAGCAGATCGCTCAGGGCATGGGGGAAAAGGGGTACAACAAAGACACAGGAGTGCCATGTTAAAGCCAAGGAGATAGACTACCAGGGGATCTAGTGGTGCAGTGAGCCAGGACCTTTTTCTAATGCGGGAGCAGTCAAGCCACCCAAACTGTCCAGCACCAGCAAGTCTGACACAGGGGGAGGAACCGCTTCTAAGTATGCAGTTTGCATTGATATTGCAGGGACACATCTGTGCATTTAATATTTTTTAATGAGGCTTGAAGATTTAGTGAAATAACCATCATAGAGAGAGTTGTTCTCTGCTTCTCATTCCCCCTTACCGCAAGGCAGAGGAGGCCCCGTGGAACAGTTGGTTTATGTGCATTGGGATGTCCCACAAATGCTTCATAGAAATCTCAAGGAAATTTTCCTGGAGGTATTCTGCAATCCTCTGCTGACAGTTTCTGGGGAGGGCTGCCTTATTTCTTCCACTTCCTCATGCCAGTCAGCAATTACTTCAGCTGGCACACCACACAAGTTAGCAGTATATGGACCCGACCTGCCGCCAGATGCATTCAGAAGCTGTTCCCTTTCAGCCTCTGTTACTCTCAGAAATGAGGTATCAGCTAAAATCACCCAAAATCAGTGAAGACCAATTGCCCTATCTACATATTCTGATGCCCGTGTGCTGCCACTACCCGCCTTATTGTCCCAAGTTGTCCACAACTCCCCAGACTATACACCATGGCTGGGATTGCCTCCGTGCACTATGAATCCCAAGGAGAAGTGAGAATGTAGTGCTTGTAATTTGTGTGAATCAAGGGGAGTGAATACACACACAATAGTACCTCCATTCATTGTGTCCTTTGCAGCTGGAAATATGGCCTTCAAAGTCCTTGCATCCACACCAGAGGAGCAGCTCAGCCAGATAAGGAGAAGGGAGAAAGAGGATGCAAGACAACATGTTCCAAGTGACCCTGCAAGCCTCTGATGCTACAGATGCTGAACAGAGGGCTTGGATGAGCACCCTTCTGAACAAAATGGAAAGGGAGTGGAGAGGAGAAACGCACAGCAGAAGGAGAGACATGTGCAGCAGGACATGGTAGCACTTCCCAAATGCCAGATGGACATGCTGGAAACTCTTCTAGACCTTAAGGTCCAAGTTACCAATGCTTGCCTCTCTCTGCAGACTATCACTAATTGCATTCTGGGACCTCCCTACCCCCACACATTCCACATATGTTTCAGGGCTGCTGCAGTACCATTCCACCCTGAGCGAGCATGCACACATACCTGTGAAAGACACGGCTGGTGTATGTGTTTTTTAAATGATCATGCCTGTTCTTTCCCCTCCAAAGCTTCTTTTCCCTGCGTTAATACAGTTTCAGTCAGTTATAATTACGTTTGTTTGCACGTGTTTGGAATAAAAATCTATGTATGGAAACTTAATTCACCTTTATTAATTTGCAACATCTGGTAGCTGGGGCTGACATTATTCACAAAGGATAGCAATGGGTGCATTTGCAATGTTATATTACCACACACACAGCACTCATTGCAAGGTACATGCTGTGGTGCTAGAAAACAATATCAAGTAGAGCACACTACAACACACAGCACTGTGGCTCACTATTAAATTGGTCTTTCAAAGCCTCCCTGAGCCAGTGTTTGTCATCCCAAACCTGCATACTGAAGCAATCCCAGCAATTGGTATTTCTCAGGCCCACAACTGGTTCCACCACCTGCAGTTGGTCCATGAATACCAACAGCAATCTTGAATTGCTTCTTTCTATGTCTGTCATCACGGCAGCCTTCAAGGCATCATCAAATCCCTCATGGCGCCTATGGCAGCTCGGAAAATACTGAGAGACCAGGTGCATTATGTTCATAATGGTTAGCCTGATACTGAAGCACAGTGCAAGACCCATGCTTCTCACAGAGGTGGTGAACACACGGATTTGCGGGGCTTTTGAAAAGAGGTGTGAAAAATTATGAGGTGCATATAATGTATGGTGCAGATAATGGTATGGAGAAAACTGCATCATGAGCCATTGAACCCATGTTCCCAGTCACCTCTGCATGACGCGTTTGCCCCCATGAAGCATTGCAAACCTTTCCCAAAATTTCTTGCAACAGATGGTGCTGAGTTGCACCTTGAGATAACTACCCATGGTGCACGGCCCTCTGCACTGATGTAAGCACTAGGAGTGAGGATCCACACCACTGACACAAGGAGTGTGGACATGCAAAAGTGATTTAATTCCTGTGGCAGCTGTACATAGAATCATAGAATATTAGAGTTGGAAGGGACCTCAGGAGGTCATCTAGTCCAACCCTCTGCTCAAAGCAGGACTAACTTCAGCTAAATCATCCTAGCCAGGGCTTTGTCAAGCCACATCTTAAAAACCTCTAAAGATGGAGATTCCACCACTTCCCTAGGTAACTTGTTCCAGTGCTTCACCACCCTCCTAGTGAAAAACTTTTTCCTAATATCCAACTGCAACTTGAGACCATTGCTTCTTTTTCTGTCATCTACTTCCATTGAGAACAGCCTAGCTCCATCCTCCCTAGACCACCCTTTCAGGTATTTAAAGGCTGCTATAAAATCCCCCCTCATTCTTCTCTTCTGCAGACTAAACAAGCCTAGTTCCCTCAGCTTCTCCTCATAAGTCTTGTGCTCCAGTCCCCTAATCATTTTAGTTGCCCTCCACTGGACTCTCTCCAACTTGTCCACATCTTTTTTGTAGTGGGGTGCCCAAAACTGGACACAATACTCCAAATGTGGCCTCACCAATGCAGAACAGAAGGGAATAATCACTTCCCTCAATCTGCTGGCAATGCTCCTACAAATGCAATATGCTATTAGCCTTCTTGGCAACCAGGGCACGCTGCTGACTCATATCCAGCTTTTTATCCACTGTAACCCCCAGAACTGCTGCCTAGCTCGTCGGTCCTCAGTTTGTAGCTGTGCATGGGATTCTTCCGTCCTAAGTGCAGGACTCTGCACTTGTCCTTGTAGAACCTCATCAGATTTCTTTTGGCCCAATCCTCCAATTTGTTTACATCCTTCTGTATCCTATCCCTACCTTCCAGGATATCTACCACTCCCCCTCACTTAGTGTCATCTGCAAACTCGCTGAAGGTGCAATCTACCCCATCCTCCAGATCATTAATGAAGATGTTGAACAAAACCGGCCCCAGGTCTGACCCTGGGGCACTCCACTTGTTATTGGTTGCCAGCTAGACATCGGGCCATTGATCACTACCCGTTGAACCTGATGATCTGCCAGCTCTCTATCCATTTTGTAGCCCATACTTCTTTAACTTGCTGATAAGAATACTGTAGGAGACTGTATCAAAAGCTTTGCTACATCAAGGTAACTTAATTTGACTTAATTCTGTAGCATAGACATGCCTGTAGAATAGCTCCTCCTACTACAAGCCTGACAAGTCTCATAACTTGGATAGATACAGGATGTTTAATACAGCTGATCTACTGTTTCACATGGACTATACCTGCCCCTGAATTTGGTTAGGATTCATATTTTTTCATGGTTTTCCATTGTTCAATCTAAAAGACAATGAGTTGTATTCAATTGCTCAACATCTGCATTTTGGAAAGCCCTGAAGATCCACATGTCCTCAGTCAATGCAGATGTAATCAAATATAAAAACAAAGAAGAGATGATTAGCTGATGATTGCATCAGACAGACGTTGACAGCAGTAATGTTGCTGCCTGCGCTCTTCTACAGAGTATAACCTGGATTTTCATATAATTGAAGTGAGAAGCATATAGTGGAGATTTCTGATTTGAGTTCACGGATTCTAATTTCACCTAAGGCATATAAAATTGGCTACTTTATATTTACAAAAACAGGATGCACATTGTAAAAACAATGGTGAATGATTCAATAATGTCTGAAAATAGCCTAAACAAGCAATTTCAGTATGTTTTTCTTATGAAAAACCACAGCAACACCAAAGATTTGCAGCATAAATTAGAACTGATCTTTAGTGCTCAAACTACTTTTACTTTCAATTGAGAAGGACTATATATTTCTAAACACTGCTTATACAATAATTGGTCATTAGGCAGATGACCTTTAGTACAAGTGCTTTGTGTCATATAGCTACAAATATGGTGGGTAGTCATAAAATATGTCTGCCACACACACTTTAAAGATTTTTGTCAGTTTTGAAATGAACTTTCTATCGTATCTTCTTTGCACATACTAAACTGACACGTGGTAATAAACATGTATTTAAATATGCTTCTTAAGATACAAAATAGGAAGAAAACTATTGGACTTTCTATATTATGTTTTTTATCATCTACATGATGAAGCTTCCTTCTTCATTTTAGGGTTCTCTGAGTCTCGGTGATAAAGCCTACATTTTGTTAACCTATTCTGTTGGATGTTCTCTTTACTTTTTGTAACTAATCCTGTCTAGATTAGCTGCACTATTAGAAATAGATAATAGAATTCTTCAATAACCTGTACGATGGCTAACCAATACTCAGCTCTATTTTGTTTAAGACCTAGCTAATATTGGAGAGTATGCATTATCTTAAAAAGACTGAGCAGGTCATTAACTATGAGAGCTAGAGCTACTTCCTGTAAAGCATTTGATTCTTTTTTTACTACTTTTCCTGAGTTTATCCAAGAACAATATTCTGTGAATACTTTAAGTATACTAAAAACATTTTGAGTTGATATGTGCTTATACATTTAATTAGTTATCCCTGGTTCAAACTATCTGGGCTCAAATAGAAATTCCCTCAAATTTTCTCTTTGTCCCGGACAGTGGGATCGAGTAGTATAATAGTATGTGAGCTGTGTCTGTTCACATACTGGCCAACAAAGCTACCGAGAAATTTCACAAGAGGCTTCAGGATTGGAAAGTTTCTGAGTGTTTCTATCCGTCTACATTGAGCCACCAGGTCCCTGAGGAGGAAGGAGACAAGGAGGATGAAGAGAAACTGAAGAACTAAAAAAAGGAGGAGCTACTGGGAAAGATCAGAGGACTCCAGAAAGGAGTTATCATTGAAAGTCTAGTTGCCATCTAACCTATTGTAGACACATGGCACTATTTCTACAGAGTGATCATAGATGCCAAAGTAATTTAACTGAATTGAGTCTTTTCATTTCTTGTGGATGTTTGTCTTCCCTCAGAAATGTGTGGTTTGACCAGGAGAAGTGAGTATAAGGATTTTCAGTTCAGATTTATTGAAAAGGAGGGGTAATAATTCCTGCAGTTTCTTTATATTCAGTCACATGTGTTTAATTCATTTTCATATTTCCACTATTTTATCTAGCTGGCACAACTGCAACCGGCTACCCTCTCCTCTTCTATACTGTGCATACTTCAACAGTTTATCAGTTGAATGGACACTATTTATCTTACTAAGAGTTTCAGTAACTATGGGTATGCAAATAATACTAGAGTTACCTGCTTTGATTTTGAATCTGAAAACAAAGCCAAATATAGAGGCCCTTGACACTATATAGGGTAATAGATGAGAGAGTTTTAGCAGGGATTTTCTTTAGTTAAAGAACATCTTTAAGAGTCATAAGAACATAAGAACAGCCATAATGGGTCAGACCAATGGTCCATCAGGCCCAGTATCCTATCTTCTGACAGTAGCCAATGCCAGGTGCTTCAGATTGAATGAATAGAACAGGTAATCAAGTGATCTAATTTAAAAGAAAAGATGCCAACAAAAGCATTTTCTCTGTTTTATTGGCAACAGATATTATTAACATACTTGGCATGCTAGTGTAGGAAGCGAGAGGACTGTAATTTTACCTGCATGTGGTAAAAACAGAGCCAGCAGGAAGAGACTGTTTTAAATTTGAGGGAGAGAAAGGGAGGTATAAAGAGTTTGGGGAGAAAAATAAACCCACTGCACATTTTTATCCATCTACACCCATTTCACCTCCCTGCATCATTACTACCTGTCCTCATGAATCCTGCATTGTCTACAAAGACTCCAGCAGCCGCAGCATTGAAATTTAGCCAAATTCCCATTCACTTCATCTTTGCTAGTCACTAGTAATCTCACTAACAAATCTGTCTTCATTGGCAATGCTATATTCATACTCTTCATTAAAGATGTTGATGGCCCTTGACATCAGCAAGATTATTTATACGTTTAAGTGCATTTACTTTTTAAATTTTTTGACATGACTCATTTTCCAGGTGGTTGAACAATGGTTATTTATGGAGTTACTTAAACAATATTAATATCTTTCATTGTTGGCTCAACTGTGATGTATCTATATTCATTTTAAAATATCTTTACTGCCTTTGAGTTCATTACCCATTTTGGTGGCCAGTAACATGTCAGACAACCATCAGGAGCTAAAAGGATTTGTTTTTAGGCCTGGATTCACACAGACACTGAGGGCATTCATATGCTGAGCATCACAACACCTAACTTTTAGGCACCTAGACAACCACATGAGCAACAATACAATCCACAAAGTGTGAGTTAGGTTCCTAGGCACCCTACAAAAATAATGGGGAGAGACAACTGCTTAAGAATGCGACCCACAAAAGCCAGCACACTGGGCAAGAAACTACCTAAGCTAGCTAACGGGAGTTGGTGCTGAGAGGGTTGTGTCCTAAGCACTTGTCCCCTCACAGAGTTAGGCACCTAAATCCAGGTTGAAGGTAGGTGCCTGTCTCTCTGCTAATGATCCACAACTGGGAACCCCTCTTCTGGAGTCAGGCAGCTTAGGTGACTACATTGTTTCTTATGAGAATGAGCAAGGTGCCTGCCTCACTCCAAACAAAACAGCTAGAGGAGGAAGAAGAGGTTAGAGTTCTCACCTAGGATGTGGGCAACCATGGTTCAGTTCCCCCCACTGCATGAGAGAGAGAGAAAGATTTTAACAAAGGTGTCCTGTACCACTGAGGAGTGTACTCTAAGCACTGAGTTATGGGATATTCTGAGGTGGGGACTCCCCAGTCTCTCCTGGTGAAGCTATTCCACTATGGATAAATAATTAAAGAGTATGTGGAGCAAGCATTGGACCCTGGGTCTCCCACCTCCAAGATGGGTGCCCTGACCACTGGACTACAGAATTGCTTGCTCTCACTGGCCCAATGACTAAATTAAATGGTTATCCAAAGTGAAATAGCTTTGACAGGGGAACTTGAGTGAGCACCACGTCAGAATTTCCTATAGGGTAGCAGTTAGTGCACTCTCTTGGTGAGGTGTCAGATCCCTGTTCAAATCCTTTCTGCCAATCAGGCAAAGAGGTAAATTGAACCAAGATCACATTCAAGGGGAGTGTTTTTAACTTCTGGGCTAAATATTATAGGGTTACCACCTCCTCCTCTGGCCAGAGTTTGAATGGTACCTGATTTCATAGGTGACTTCTGAGCATGTCGACTGTACTGGACTTCATAGCAGTCCTTTGCCTATCTTCCTGCACTTTGTGGATTATACTGAGTTTTAGGCAGCAGACAGCCATCCAGACGCCTAGAATGAGGCAGCAGTACACTTGCCCAAAGGCAGAAACTTAGGCACATAGGGAATATTTACCCTGAAAATTTAGGCACCTATAAGGTTAACTGAGCAGGGGTTGTGTGGATTGCAGTGGTGCCTTAAAAAAAACCAACAAAAACCAACAACACACAATGGATACTTACCTACAATAACTGTTGTTCTTCACAATGTGTTGTGCACATACAGATTCCACTGCAGGTGTGTGTGTGCGGGTGTGCCCAATGCACTCAAATTGGAGCCTTTTGCGAGCAATACTAGTGGATGGCACATGGGTCCCTGCTCTCCTCATGTGCCCAGTTGAGGGAATAACAGTGGTGTGTCTACTACCTCCCTCTCCATTCCTTTTCACTGCTTGCCGAAGTATTAACCACAGTAGCAGGGAAGGTGGGAGAGTCATGGAATGTATATATGCACAAAAGACATGCGATATAGATGTGCTGTATCTGAGAAAACAACAGTTACTGGAGGTAAGTGATATTTTTTTTCTCCTTTGAGTGATTGTGTACATACACATTCCACAATAGGTGACTGTAGCAGTGCCCTTTCAGGTGGTGGAATTTGGGTTCATCTTAACAGAGACTGCAACATGAATTTGTTGAAGCTCACATCATCACAAGAAGCTTGAGTGATGGCATGATGTCTGGAAAAGACGTGTACAGATGACTTGTTTTCGGAACGTGGCTCAGAAAGGTTAAAGAAGTGGACTGAACCTTGGTGGAGAGAGTTTGTTAATCTCAGTGGAGAGACTTCTGCAAGACCGTAGCAAAGTTTGCTACAGTTTTACATACATTGAGACATTGGTTGGCCTTTGATTCGCTTGGCCTAAGCTATGAAAAGCCAAGTAGAGGCTCTGAGAGAAGTAATGTGGTTGAGGTAGAACACTAAAACATATAAATATGAAGTTTTTATTTAGCTTTAGAAGAATGGGGTTTGAGGAAAAAACTACCTGAAGCTGAATAAGTTGGTTTTGGTGAAAAGCTGACACCACCTTTGACATCAATTTAGGATGTGCTTAGTAGCACTTTTTTTATCCCTATAAAAAACTCTATAGGGTGGAAGAGGGAGGTGTCTCTGAACTACAAGCTCTGTTAGTTGACTCTTCTTGATGAAGTAATTGCTATCAGAAATGCAGTTTTCATGGATAGGAGTGGTAGTGACACCATCCCCAGCAGCTCAAAGAGGGGGGCCATTAACCTGGATGGAACTAGGTTAAGATTCCATGTCCATGCCAGGTTAGAGACTAGAGGGTAGACATTGATTAATCCTTTCAAAAGTCTGAACACCAGAGGATGAGAGAAAACAGAGAACTCTATTGGTAGATAAATCACTCATACAAATGCCACGTGAACCATCGCATAGTTGACTGAAAGGCTCCATGACATCAGATACAAGTAATCCAGTATATGATTAGTGTCCAGGTGTTGCAATTGCACCCAGGCAGAAAATGTCCTCCACTTTACTGCTTAGATGGTCTAGTGGCATTGTCTTGCTATTTACCAGGATGAGCTGGACATCTCTGGAGCACAGGTTTTCATGAGAGTTTAACCAGAGATCAGCCATACAGTGAAGTGGAGAGATTGAAGAGTGGGGTGCAGAGACTGACCTGATTCTGAGATTCTTGAGCAGAGGAAGTATTATTGGAACTTCATGGAACTTCATTGAACTTCATGGAAAGTTGATGCAGGCCTGTAAACCAGTATGGCCTCAGCTAAGCTGGTGCTATTAAGATCAACTGTGCCTGGTTTCTTCTTAACTTCCCAATCACCCTGGAGGTAGAGGAACTAGAAAGAATGCATATAACAGCTGACAGGACTGTGGGAGCAGAAAGGCATCTGTCATGGAATCCAGACTGCATCCTGTCCTGGAGCAAAACCTCCAGTATTTGATGTTCAAGTCAATAGCAAACAAATCTATTATTGGCTCCCACCACTGCTGGAAGATCTGGAGAAGGATGTCTTTTCTGATGCACCACACACAATGGTCTACAAAATTCCTGTTGAAGGCGTCCATAATGGATTTTTTCACTCCTGAGAGATTGAAAACTTTCAAGAAGACTCAGTTTCTGATGCACAAGTTCTACAGGTGGATTGCCTCCTGACATAACCAAGTGGATATCTCACCCCTTTGCCTGTTGATTTAAAACATGGCAACAGTTTTTATCTATACTACCCGATTCTTGATAGTAGGCATAAATGTTTCTCAGGCCCTACAAATGGACCCCAGATCCAGCACATTTATGTTAGTTCAGTGCACTTCAGTATTTCTAATTCCTTGTTAGACAATTCAGAGGCATCTATCTTCTTTACGTCCTTGTATGGTAAGCATGGCAATTCCACACTAACAATACTTTGCACTTATGTATGTTCTTTCATCTGGGGATTTGAAGGTGCCTTACAAACATTAGTACTGTATTATGCCTCACTCCACCCTGCTCAGACACCAAAGAGTTCTTCTAAAAGTGTTTACAATTTATTACAGTACTTGGTTTAGAATTCAGTTTTGGATTGCCTGGCAGAAGCTGAAAGATTCCAAGTGCTGTTCTCTAGTGGCAGAAATTACTCCTAGAGATAGAGGGCTTGCAGCAATGGCACAAGTTGCCTACAACCCTCACATCTAGAGAGGTCCCACAGCTGGCTGGCACACCCTAGAAAATGAGCAGCATGGAGCATGGTCAAGCTAGCCGGGAGATGCACTGATTCAGTGCATATACCAGATAACTTCTACCATTGCAGTTCCATATACAATCCCAGCTAGAAACCAAAGCAGCCCAATCCTGATGAAAAATGCTCCCTTGTGGTGCAGATATGTGGAAACTGAATCTCCCTGGAACTACCAGGCTGAAACAAGTCCTTTGTTTGTAACTATTTGCACTTCACATATATTGTGTAAAGTTTGAGCTGCACTAAATAGCTCCTCACTGGCTACTTTTTGTTTTCGTGACTTTTAAAGACATTTACTCTTTCAGTTGTTTCCTCTTGTGTGCAGACTTTAAAGGTAACCTGCATTTTGCAAGAGCTGAAATACACAACTCTCATTTTCCTTGCCCCTATAATTCCCTTCTGCTAACAGCTCCACTTCCAGTGTATCTTTTGCCAGCAACGGATATCATGCTGGGAAAATCCAACTCTTAATCTTCTTAAGGCTGAGGCGAGATAGTATAATAGCAGTCAGCTCATTCTCAGACTGAAGGTTAGACATACAGTAATGCCATTACAAAGATTGCCCTGGGAACTCAAACTGAAGGAATCCTTGCAGTGCCGTGGTAGAAAGGTAGCAGCCTCTCTTAGGGGAGGTTCGAGCAAGCACATGCAAAACAGGCCACAAACAGAAAATACATTTCCTTTTGTTGTTAGCACTTAGCAAAAGTGAAATCATTTGTTGTATATTTAGTGAATCAATGACCACAGCTTGTGTTTACAGAGCCCAACTGTTCACTCCTCTACCCCAAAACAGGACTTCAAAGGTACAGGCTAAAAAGAAAGAAGCTTACTTTGATCAGTACTTAGAAACCTAAATAAAAATTATTACAGGAACAGCATTTTTTTTTAATTAACAGGACCAACAATGTAACCTGACAAAGTTATATCTTCTGTTTTATTTTCCACAGAACCTCATCTAGGAATGTCTGCATGAAGCCTATAACATCTCTCTCCCTACCTACTTTTTTTAGTGGAATACTCCCAGTATTTCCCTTCCCTCCTCTCCTCTTTTTCCAGCTTCTTTAACCATTTCTTTATCACTCACCAGTTGAAATTAGTCCTTTTTCTCCATCTTATTCCACATTTTCCAACTTCTTTTACGATTTTTTCAGAGGGTCTCCCTATTTTTCCTTCTCTGTGCCCTGAAGCAATTTTAGGATTACAACACAGAGAAGTATCCCCTCCCCTAAAGCCGATCCCAGAACAATAATAATACCTTATACTGACTGGAGCGTTCATTGCTCTAGAGATGGGTGCATGTTTTCCTTAGTAAAAGTCTCTAAAAAATGCTGCCTCATCCACCTAATTAAAGTGGGATTCTACAATCAAAGTGACTGTGTAAAATGATTCCTTCTTACTCAGTAGATCTGCTCCCTGCATGTAACCAACTTCCGTTCATTTTAGTGACAAAAATAATTTTTACTGCTTTTTACTCCTTTCACTATTACAGAACCAACATAGCAAAGAAATTAAATGGGATTCTGTTCCTTTTCATCATGAACAAAGTTGTTTATTAAATTCTATGCACTTACATCTTTGCACATCCTACTGAAGACCATAGGGTTTGCACAGGTGCAACTAAGAGATTTATCTAAAGATAATGGGGTTTGTGCAGGAGTCACAGAGAGTCTAATTTGACCTTCATTACTGATGATGATTCATTAAAAAAAAAGAACCTGGCTTGACTCTCAAAGCTCAGGTTGCATTTGCAGAGCTGGCAGCTAGGAAAAAAACAGTTTTTATTCTTAGATTGAACATAACTATTCTAGAGATATTGGACGCATGACAAACATGGAACCCCATTATGCCTTATTTAAAGTCCCTTTCAAATAGTAGAGCTGCATTTATATCTTCTAACATGTGTAAGATATACCATGGGATGCTTTGTGGACAGATTTCCCCTTATATGTGTTTTTTAATGTTTTCAATATGAAGTGGCAAATGTTTCCCACGCTTTAGGGTAGGAATGCTATACAAAAATTTGAAGGGCTCTGAATTAGAGATTAACCTTTTCTGTGTGACGCCTCTTAAGGAAATAATTTAAATATATGATGGAAGTTTAATTTTCATAGGTATAAAAACATAAAGGTATAAAAATAATCACTCTTGCATTGATGTTTTATTGAATGATACATTCCTCTTCATTATAAACAAGTACTGGGAAAATGGGTTGAGCAAAGAACCTGATTGACTATGGTGGCTTAATCCACCAGAAAAATAAATCCATTTTAATTCCTGTGATTTGTTCTACAAGCTGTGAACTGTGATGTTCCAAAACTGAGCTACACTATCAAGCTGTCATCAATGGCTACTGGAAGAAAGATCTTTTCACTCCTGAAACCTGGATTTTTAATCCACTTGATTATATATCCAATCTTTCAGTGTAGACCTGTCTAATATTGTCTTTTTATCACAGTCTTTATCGTTTTCTGTTCATAATTAGCTGTTGGTGTTACTATGTTTTTCTCTATCATATTTCCTTTTGATTTGCCATACACTCACAGCACTCTGGTTGCCTGATGACAGCCAGCCTATGTTGTTTATTTAACATGCTGACGTCAGATCACACTTGGTATACATATGATAGACAAGCCAATAGAACATGAAAATAATAAATAATTAAAAAAAAAATTGTGAGAGCCAAAATGTTCAGTAGTTCCACAGTGGCTGAATGCCTAATCTCCTAAGAAGTTTTCAAGGCCCAATAAAAATGGGAACACTTAAATAAAACCCATTGGCAGCTTCATAGATGCCAAATTAATAAATTAAATCAAGGATGCCCTCTCTCCATGCCTCCTATTTATCTACATTGTTGACTAATTACATGCCATTCAGAGCAATTATATGAGAAAAAATATTATATTTCCAGGATAAATAAAAGGAAATATAAATACTCCTTTGCACTGTGCCAGCGGAATCCATGACCCAGGGCAAAAATCTGGGAAGTGATGGAGACACAGCACCCATTCACAATCTCTTTTCCCAAAGGAGACCTAAATGGATGATGCAGTCATAAAAGTGGGTGGGGTCAGACTGGGAAAGAGCAGCGTAGGGCCTGTATCTGTAGGGAAGTCAGTAGTTCAGCAGCTCTACTGGAAAGCCTTTGCAGTGGTCCTCTCAGTGGTCCTTGACCAAATTTTGAGCTGCATTCCTGCAATGTAAGCCTGCCGCTAGTACTGCTACCTGCCTTCCTCACGTGGTTGAGAATAAAACATAATTACACATTGGAAAGGATAATCTGACCTGCGACTAATACACCCCAATGGATTCTAATTTACTTGTAACCACACACGGAACGGACAAGGGCATCATTGTGAACAACTCTGCTCAATATGCAGCACTGGTCAAAAATGCAAACAGAATGTTAGGATGCAAAAAGAAGAGAATGGAAAATAATACTGCAAATGTAATGCCAT
Source organism: Mesoclemmys tuberculata (assembly GCA_007922155.1). Classification (NCBI taxonomy): domain Eukaryota; kingdom Metazoa; phylum Chordata; order Testudines; family Chelidae; genus Mesoclemmys; species Mesoclemmys tuberculata. The sequence goes on from ML675616.1 coordinate 69,637,795, forward strand.
TATAGAAATCAATGGTACACCCTCACCCGGAACACTGTTCTGTTCTGGTCAGGCCGTATCAAAAAAGGGAAATGTCCATATATGAGAAAGTGAAAAGATACACCTTAGTTTAAAGAGGAGATAATTTAGAGGGGGACCATTTGTGATATATTTGAATGTATTGAATCTGTTTATGTGAATTCACAGTTATAGTTCTTTAAGCAGTTGCTTATGTTGGATCTCTTGTTACTATGTTTCTGTCCTCTTCTACACAGCAGAACTTCAGAGTTACGAACACCTGGGGAATGGCGGTGGTTCGTCACTCTGAAACATTCATCAAACTGATCAAAACATTATGGTTGTTCTTTCAAAAGTTTAAAACTGAACATTGACTTAACGCACCTTTGAAACTTTACTGTGCAGAAGAAAAATGTTTTTCCCCCTTAATTTTATTTTTAGTAGTGCACATTTAACACAGCACCATACTGTATTTGCTTTTTATGTGTGTGTGTGTCTCTGTTGCTACCTGATTGCATACTTCCAGTTCCAAATGAGGGGTGTGGTTGTAACTGGTCAGTTTGTAACTGGCGTTCGTAACTCTGAGGTTCTACTGTATTACAAGAGAGAGTCAGCGGTCAGGGCTCTACGCTTGTGTATATGTCTGTGTTTCCAATACGGGATTTGTGCTGCATCTGTCATACACAATAGTTGGCTACAAGGATTTCAAGAACCTTCTAGGTATCAGAGTAGCCAAACAATAATTGCTTACAGGCCCAGGGGTGAGAGCCTTCTGCTACAACTGTGAGTACTGCGAACTACTGAACTAACAGCAGTGATGTGGAAAGGCAGGCTATATTGGAAAAACAGAGGCCTTTGACAGTGCCATGGAGGACTGGCCCATGTACAGAGAGAGGCTGGAACAGTACTTGGAAGTAAATGAGATTCCCTCAGAAAAACATGTAGCAGCATTACTGAGTGTGATGGTTGGAAAAAACATACAGTTTAGTACGCAATTTGATCACCCCAGAGAAGCCAGCAAGCAAAACCTCTAAAGAGATAGTGCAAATTGTTCAAGAGTCCCTGATTATAGGAGAAAGCTTTAGGTTTTATAAGTGGAATTAATTTGAAGGTGAATCTATTTTCTCCTTTGTGACAGAGTTAAAAAGACTGTAAGAACACTGGGCTTTTAACAAGGCCCAAAGATATAGATGTGTGTGGATTGCTTCACAAAAGCACAGAGAGGAGGCTGTTAATTGAGGAAAATTTAACCTTTAAATGCACAATAGAAATTAGCATAATGATGGAAACTGCAGCAAGCGATGCAATAGGATTGCATGTCAGAGCTAAAGCAAAAGTAGGAATGCATTAACTACCTGCAACCCAAAGCAAAAGCCAGTCCACTCAGCAGACAGACATATGTTATTGGTGGGGAAAAGAGTTCCATGCACTTTCTGATTGCTGAATTAAAGATGCACATTGCAGAAGCTAGAATTAAAAAGGACACATGCAAGTGGTTTGGTGCAATAAGAGAAATGTGGAAGAGACCAAAGCAGGGTATAGAAAAAAATATCAATGTACACTCTGTGGACAGAGGCAGTAGTGACATAGACTACCTGGAGATATATATATATATAGTGTAACCAAAAGTAACAAGCCAGAAATTTGGTTGAGACCCTGGGTGGCAAGAAAAATGCTCCAAATGGAATTGGGCCACAGGCTGTGCGCTCTCTGCTGTCTCACATTCAGAATATGAGAAAACTTTTTAAAATATCAAAATTGTAGGCGAGAGAAACTATTTGTTTTGTTATCAGCAATCAGGAGGCAGAAGTAATTGTAACAGCCTAACATCCTGGGACTCTATTGCTATAATTATGTTTCCATGTGTTTGGGAACATTTTGCTTGTAACATCTCACAGTTCTCTGACAGTTCTGTTTGCTTTTTAAGAAATATCTTGAGGCCTTTTGTTACACAAGCCACTGTCTGGCCTATATCTAAGCACATTTACTGTGAATGTGCTTTGTTCTTCTATGTCAGTGGAATAATCTATATTGATGGCTGATTCCACCTTAGCATTTTTAGGATTGTAATAATTTTTACTCCCCTCTTTTTCTGAGAGCATATATTATTTAGTTGGAATGCAGTTTTAATTTGAAGTTGTAATTTTTGTGTTGAGTTTGTTTTTCTTTGAAGTAGAAGTTAGTTCATGTGACTAAGGAATGAATGGGGTGTGTGTGATAATGAAGTAAAAAGGCAGGAACTCTAAGTCTCCCTGATAACAAAAGGGAGTGAAGCAAGACTTTGTTGTAACAACTTTTACGATCCAGATGGCTGAAGAACGCGGCTCAGGATAACCCCAGGTCCAGAGGCATTCACCCCAAGGACAGGAACAAGACAAAGTGCAAAACAGGAATGGGGAGATAATGAACAGACGTCATGCTTACAACATTGTGGGTGATTGATAATCACTCAGGGATGCGGATGCAGTATGACACAGGAAGCTCCACAGACCCCAATGGGAACTGACCACTATAAAGATGGGGTGAAAAGATGAGGCCTTTGGGTTTGTTCTGCAAACAGCTAGGAGCATCAGATTCACAACCAACAGAGCCCGGCTCCATCCTCGTGTTCAGTTCACCTGGCCAGTGGGCTGACTCGAGCAATTGTAATTGTATTCCGCTTGCAGAATTCTGTGTGTGTGTGTGTGTGTGTGTGTGTGTGTGCACACATATGTGTGAAAGCAACTGCTTTTTTAAATTTCTGTATTCACAAATAAATGTGGTGCATTGCCTAAGATCCTGCTGTTCATTTCCTTTATAAGGGTAACAAAACGAGGGAGATGCCGAGTTATTAAATCATATGCAGGAGAAAAGAGAATGCTGAATGGAATAATGCAAGTGAATGTGGGCTATAGCAATAAGCAATGTTTATTAGACGTATATGTCATTGAGAAGGGGGGACTGGCCCTGCGGAGGTTGTGAATGCTTACATAAGGTTCCTCTGAATTGGAAATCTATAAAGATACTGCAGACACTTTCAGCAGATCCCACTAAAACAGTTGAACAAAAGCTGGAAGGGATACTGAATCAGGCACCAGGAGTATTCACATGAATACTAAAGCACATGAAGGCTAAAATAAAGTTGGTCAAAAAGGTGCAGCCCAAGTTTCGAAAAGCTTAATCTGTTCCTTACTAGAGTTGCTCGAAAGTAGATGCTGACTAGGAACATCTAGAAAGAGAGGGCATACTTTCAAAAGTGGCTTGGAGTGAGGGGGACTCTTATCATTCCAGCTGAAAAAAATAAATAAATGCGGTGCAGCAAGGGTCTATGGAGATTTTAAGGTCACCATAAACACTGTACTGAAAGATGAAAAATACCATCTATCTCAAATTAAAGACACATTTGCTACACAGACTGGGGGACAATGATTCAGCAACACTGATTTGTCCCAGGCCTACCTACAAATGGATGTTGAGGAAGAGTTTAAGATATACCTCACAATCAACAAACAAAAGGGTCCGTATGAGTTCAAGAGGCTAGTGTTTGATACTGCTTCAGCGCCTGCTATATGGCAATGAGCCATGGAGTACGATTCACAAGATATGCTGAGAACACAGTGTTATTTAGATGAGATTATTGTGACCAGTGGACATGAAAAAGAATATTTAGAAACTCTGAAAAGGGTGTTAAAATGTCTAAAAGAATATAGGTTATGAACTAATTCCATAAAATGTGAATTTTTCAAGGATTCAACAGCTTATTGTGGGCATGTTATTGATGCACAAGGCCTACATAAATCTCAGCAGATTAAAGCTGTCCTGGAAGCTCCACTGCCAAAAGCTGTGTTACAATTTAGATCATTTCTAGGATTTATTAAAAATTATAGCCAATTTGTACCAAACCTAGAAACTGTATTGCAACCACTGAACTGTTCGCTGCAGACTGGTCAAAATCTCTTGAGTGGCAAAACGGGTTTTGGGAAGCAAAACAAATGGTCACATCTTATACACTTTAACCCATCCTTGCCTATTAAGTTAGCATGTAATTGTTCCTCAGATGGAATGGGGGGAGTTATCTTACACACTGTGCCTGATGGCAGTGAGAGACCCATAGCATTTGCTTTCAGATCTCTCACAGTAGCAGAAGGTAACTGTAACAGGGGCCCATTTCTACTTCCATCCTCTTCCCTGCAGAAACCACACAGACTCGGCTAGCGGTGTTCTCAGTGAAACTTTATTTAAATTTCCCTTCACCAATATCATCACAGTCCCCCGTGCTCCCACCTAGGTACAATATTTGCTGAGCTTTAGGCCCACTCAATGAAACTCAAGGGAACAGAGGTCTCCCTACTCTGAGGCCTCTGTATGGCTAGACTCAGTTAGCCCTGTTCCTCCTTCTCTCATAGAATCATAGAATATTAGAGTTGGAAGGGACCTCAGGAGGTCATCTAGTCCAACCCCTGCTCAAAGCAGGACAAACCTCAACTAAATCATCCCAGCGAGGGTTTTGTCAAGCCTCAGCTTAAAAACCTCTAAAGATGGAGATGCCACCACCTCCCTAGGTAACCCATTCCAGTGCTTCACCACCCTCCTAATGGAAAAACTTTTTCCTAATGTCCAACCTAGACCTCCCCCACTGCAACTTGAGACCGTTGCTCCTTGTTCTGTCATCTGCCACCACTGAGAGCAGCCTAGCTCCATCCTCCCTGGAACCCCCTTTCAGGTAGTTAAAGGCTGCTATCAAATCCCCCCTCATTCTTCTCTTCTGCAGACTAAACAGGCCTAGTTATTTCAGCCTCTCCTCATAAGTCTTGTGCTCCAGCCCCCTTATCATTTTTATTGCCCTCCGCTGGACTCCCTCAAACTTGTCCACATCCTTTTTGTAGTGGGGGGCCCAAAACTGGACACAATACTCCAAATGCGGCCTCACCAATGCAGAATAGAGGGGAATAATCACTTCCTACGATCTGCTGGCAATACTCTTACTAATGCAGCCCGATATGCCATTAGCCTTCGTGGCAACCAGGGCGCACTGCTGACTCATATCCAGCTTCTTATCCACTGTAACCCCCAGATCCTTTTCTGCAGAACTGCTGACTAGCTCGTCGGTCCTCAGTTTGTAGCTGTGCATGGGATTCTTCCGTCCTAAGTGCAGGACTCTG
>ML675616.1:69642942-69796723 GCA_007922155.1 Mesoclemmys tuberculata
CTCCCCCTAGCTTAATGTCATCTGCAAACTTGCTGAGGGTGCAATCTACCCCCTCTTCCAGATCATTAATAAAGATGTTGAACAAAACCGGCCCCAGGACTGATCCCTGGGGCATTCCACTTGTGACCGGCTGCCAGCTAGACATGGAGCCATTGATCACTACTCGTTGAGCCCTTTGCTCTAGCCAGTTCTCTATCCATTTTATAGTCCATTCATCCAGCCCATGCTTTTTTAACTTGCTGATAAGAATACTGTGGGAAACCGTATCAAAAGCTTTGCTAAAGTCAAGGTATATCACGTCCACTGCTTTCCCCTCATCCACAGAACCAGTCACTTCTTCATAGAAAGCAATCAGGTTGGTTGGGCATGACTTTCCCTTGGTGAATCCATGTTGACTGCTCCTGATCACCTTCCTCTCTTTTAAGTGCCTTAAAATGGATTCCTTGAGGACCTGCTCCATGATTTTTCCAGGGATTGAGGTGAGGCTGACTGGTCTGTAGTTCCCTGGATCATCTTTCTTCCCTTTCTTGAAGATGGGCACTATATTTGCCTTTTTCCAGTCATCTGGGACCTCCCTCAATTGCCACGAGCTTTAAAAGATAATAGCCAATAGCTCTGAAATCACATCAGCTAGCTCCCTCAGCACCCTCAGGTACATTGCAACTGGCCCCATGGACTTCTGTATGTCCAATCTTTCTAAATAGTCCTGGACCTGTTCCTTCAGCACTGCAGGATGTTCACCTCCTCTCCATTTTTTGCCGCCCAGTGCAGTAGTCTGGGAGCTGACCTTGTCTGTGAAGACAGAGGCAAAAAAGGCATTGAGTACCTCATCTTTCTCCACATCCTCTGTCACTAGGTGGCCTCCTCCATTCTGTAAGGGGCCCACACTTTCCTTAATCTTCCTCTTGTTGCTAACATACCTGTAGAAACCCTTCTTGTTCCCCTTCACATCCCTTGCTAGCTGAAACTCCAATTGCGCTTTGGCCTTCCTGATTTCATTCCTGCATGTTCGAACAGTATTTTTGTAATCCTCCCTAGTCATCTGACCAAGCTTTCACTCCTTGAAAGCTTCTTTTTTGTGTTTAAGCTCACCAATTACTTCTTTGTTAAGCCAAGCTGGTCGCCTACCACACTTGCTATTCCTTCTGCACCTCGGGATGGTTTGTTCCTGTGCCCTCAAAAAGGTTTCTTTAAAATACAGCCAGCCCTCTTGGATTCCTTTCCCCCTCATATTAGCCTCCGAAGGGATCATGTCCATCAGCTCCCTGCTTTTCTGAAGTCCATGGTCCGTATCCTGCTGTTCTCCTTTCTTCCTTTTGTCAGGATCCTGAACTTGACCATCTCATGGTCACTGCGGCCTAAGTTGTCACCCACTTCTACTTCCCCTCCAAATCTTCCCTGTTTGTGAGCAGCAGGTCAAGAGCAGCATGGCCCCTAGTTGGTTGCTCCAGCACATGCACCAGAAAGTTATCCATGACACAGTCCAAAAACTTCCTGGGTTGTTTGTGCTCTGCTATATTGCTCTTCCAACAGATGTCAGGGTGATTGAAGTCTCCCATGAGAATCAGGTCCTGTGAACTGGAAACTTTCCCTAGTTGACTGAAGAAAGCCTCATCTACCTCATCCTCCTGGTCTGGTGGTCTATAACAGACACCCACCACAACATCACCCTTGTTGTTCTTGCATCTAAGCTTAACCCCTTGCACTTCTTTCTTGCGCCTCTTTTATCAGCCCTAAGCTGAGGGGGCCAATTGAGTTCTTACCCCACCCAGCCCACCAGCCTGATCAGATAATTACCTCCAGTCAGGTTCTCCAGAGGCACTAATTAGCATCTAAGTGATCAGAGTGCAGGCTCACCTACTCTCTCCCTGCACTCTTTCACAGTAACGATGCACAAATAGACAAAGACGTATGAGGGTATGAGGTGTGAAGAAATTCATCCAGTACCTATATGGAAGGAAATTTGCCCTGTCATGGACCCCCACCGCTAGTAGCAATCTTTCATCCGAGGAAGGTAGTTTCTGTGACAAGGGTAGCCCACCTACAAGACTGGCCTCTCCTCTTAGCAGTTACATCTATGACATTGAATTCAACAGAACAGAAGCGCATGCTAACACAGATAGGCTTTTCCTCCTTTCTGTGGTTTCAACCTGTAAAAGAGACAGATTCAATCAAATTTCTCAACTTATTTTCAGATTGAGTGCACCCCAGTGACTTGTTGCTTGATCAAGTAAGAAACCAAGAGGGATTCCACATGAGGTCAGGTTCCACACTGGGTCAGATTCCACACTAAGTCAAGCCACGTGGAAGGACTGGACATATATTGACAGTCCTAATCTGGCCCCTTTTACACATGCAAAGATGAGTTACCATACATCAAGGATGTGTCATGTGGGGAATTTGTATTAGTATACCTAGTAAACTTAGTACAAGAGTATTAGAAGAGCACCACATTGGTCATCTAGGGATAGTTAAAATTAAGACACTCACTAGAAGTTTTGTACAGTGGCCAGGCATTGACTAACAAATCGAGCAGCTTGTTAAGGAATGTTTGGGATGCCAAAAGGTACAGTACATGCCTAAACCAATGCATTCCCCTGGGAATGGCCATCAGCTCCTGGGCAGCATATGTATATTGATTTTGCAGGACCATTTTTGGGAATGATCTTTCTAGTAGTGGTGGATGCCCATTCCAAATGGGGTGAAAATGTTCACATAAAAACTGCCACAGCTGCACAGTCCGTAGAAAAATTGTGAAGTTTGCTTTCAAGAAGTGGACTGCCAGAACAAGTTGCAAGTGACAATGGTCCTCAGTTTAGTTCAGAAGAAGTTTGGTGGTTTGTGGGGAAAAAAATGGTATTAGCCATATCATCTCAGTTCTAAATCATCCAGCCATAAATGGCTAGGTTGAAAGGTTTGTACAAACTTTTAAACAAGCACTGTGATCCATGACAAATGAGAAGGGGTCATTAAAGCAGAAGCTGGCACACTTCTTACTCGCATATTGAAATGCAGTGCATGCCATGTCAAATAAAACACCCACAGTGCTGTTTATGGGCCAAAATCTCAAGTCTTTCTTGGATGTATTAAAGCCAGAGATACAGCGACAAGTCAGAAATCATCAAACAAGTCAAGCTATGATGAGAGGGCCAGTGCACCTTGTCAGCTACAAGTGGGTCAAACAGCACTGGCGTGTGACTATAAGGGACTGTCGCTGCTTCTGGCAATTATTAGTGCAGACCTAGGCCTACGTGGCCTAGGCGTACCTTTGGCCTACGTGGTACAAGAGGCACCCAATACGTTTTGGTGCCACCGCACTGACCAATTGCAAGATTCAGGGATGATTCCATGGCTGACAAAAGAGGCAAAATTCAGGGAGTCGATGGTTGTTCCCACATCAGTGCCCCAGCTGGAAGCAACGACCAGTAACACTGGAGAGCAGATGTGCTGAGCAACCAGCACCAGCTGAGAGAACACCTGCGTCATACATTGCTGCAGACACGCTACTTCTTCAAGGAAGTGTTCAGAATGTTGGCAGACACTGTCCAGAAAGAAAACACAAGCTGCCTGAAAGGTTTGACTTGTAACTGGATGTTTGGTTGCTCCCCCACAAGTAATTCTAAAGGTGTTTTGCTCATTTCATTTCAGCAGCAAGGATAGATGTGATATACATGAATGTATTAGCAGAGTGATTAATCTGTTTATGTGAATTTGCAGTTATAGTTCTTTATAGCAGTTCTTTATGTTGAATCTGTTGTTGTGTAATGGTTACTGTGTTTTTTCTTCTTCTGTATTATAGGAGAGAGTCAGCCCTTCAGCCTCGTATGCATGCCTGTGTTTCTAATCAGGGATTTGTGCTACATCTGCCATACACAACATCCATGAGAGTGGGATGCAAAATAATGTATAGAGAAAACAAATCAGGAGCTCATAGTTATTCTTTTGTATAATACCAGAACAAGGGGACATTCACTTAAAGTGAAAGGCAGCAAATTTAAAACTGATAAAAAGAAAATAAATTATTTTGAAAAATAAACAATTAACCTGTGGAACTCATTGCCACAATAGATCACTAAGACTAAGAGTTCAGTAGTATTTTTTTAAAAAAGGATTGGATGTTTATATGAGGTATAGAAACATTCACAGTTACACTAGATAAGATGAAAGAAATATTTAGAAAGAGTACAAAACTCTCCTGCATCAGGGCAGAAGCTAGCCATCAGCTGAAAGGGTCTGGAAGAAACTTCCCCATGGGCAAATTACTCCATATCAGTCTATGATGGAGTTGCTTGTATCCTCCTCAGAAGCATCCTCCAGTGAACACTGTTGGAGAGTGAATAGACTGGATGGACCACTGGTCTGATCCAGTATGGAAATTCCCATGTTCCTGTGAATCTCCACTTTAGCATAGCATACAGATTGCAAACTGCAGCCCCTTGAGTCCAGGAAAGTGAATCTGGCCAAACATATGGAATTCACAGACTGAGGAGGTCACTGAGTCAAATAATGTGGACAATTGTTAAAAACAGTTGAGTAATTTTATGGTTAACAATAACATAGTGTACTTTCAAAGAGAAATGATCATCAAATCTCCTGTTTCAGGGCTCGCAACGGGACAGAAAGGATTACAGTGTTTTGCTGGGAGTGAGATGTCATATGTTACTGATGCCACTGGCATTAGTCATCACATCGGATTTTTTATACCAAACTAGAGAGATGAATGGTCCATTCTAATATGACAAAAACCTATGTTTCTATCATACAAAACCAAACCAAAACACTAGTCCAATAGTACGGGTGTTCTATCGTGGTATTCAAATAGCTTTTAAATGATGTTAGCCTACTTCATGCTAGCATTTTTTAAATAAAGGTTTTTTACACAGCTGTCTCCAGTGTACCCCAGTGGGTTCACTCATGCTGGAATAAGCGTGGGAGAATCTGCTGTGAATCATGGAGGAGCATTGTTTTAATATAGTGCAGCACAAGCAAGAGCAAATAAAACAACGAGAACCCAAAAGAGTTCAGCTTTTGAGGCTGTTTATTCTGCAGCAATTTCAGCACAAGCAGGTCTTGTAGGTTTTCTAATGCCTTAAATCAAACAGCAGGTATTTGTGGCCTTGAGGTAAGAAATATTAAACATCTGCCTGTTTTTAGACATTACACTAGTCTTATCTGAGGATAATTCTTAGTATGATCTTCTGGGAAGCTGTCATTTTGCTGTCATCTGGGGATGCAGACATTTTCTCATATATATATATATATATATATAGTACATATGACTATCACTGATTATAAACAACTGAAATTCATGTTCAACAACCATAATTTTCAGCCACCAGTTTGCTGAACACATTGGATGCTCAAGATTCATATCTACAACAATAATGTAAGTTATCGCTTGGGAAAGACCCACCTTGCAGACTACTTCTTCTGATATCCTTTAGCAGCCAAAAGAACCCTCAGAGAAACAGCCGTTGCTCGTGTAAATTTTCTCAACTTTAATGTTGTTTCTAAGAGAGACAAGGTGGCTGAGGTAATATTTTCTATTGTACCATCTTCTGCTGGTGAAATTAACAACCTTTCAAGATACACAGCGCTCTTCTTCGGTCTGGGAAAAGTATTCAGTGCGTCACAGCTAAATACAAACTGGAACAGATTGTTTAGCATAAGTAGTATACGCATATTTAAGAAACCATTCAAGGTGAAATTCAAGGTGAATAACTCTGCAGTCATAGGACAAAAAGGGGGGTTAGTGGATTACACATTGTTGTAATAAGCCCTAAATCCAGTGTCTTTATTATGACCATGATTTTTAGTGTCTACAAAGTTATGATTTAAGCACCAAGTCTTGTCTTCTGAAGGTGTTGTGCAGGTTTCCTTTGACGATCAAAACTGAGTGGTCAGATATAGAGTGATCATTTTGTGAAAAGTGTTCACCTACGGGTAATATGGTGTTTTTGTCTTTTATCATTTTCTGTGTGAGTTTATTCAAAAGCATATTGATTGTCTGGTTTCACCTACATAGTTGTTAGTGGAGCACTTAGCTGTAACATTCTGATTACTTTTCCCAGACCTGAAGAAAAGCTCTGTGTATCTCAAAAGCTGTCTCTTTCACCAACAGAAATTGGTCCAGTAAAAGATATTACCTCACCAACATTATATCTCTAATTCCTGGGACCAACATGGCTACACCACCACTGCAAACAATGCTGTTCCTAAAGTAATGAATGACCTGACACATAAGAACTGCCATTCTGATAGATGCTATAAACTGTCATTAAAATGATGCCAGAACAGTAAAAGATGGTACTTTTACTAACCTTTTGTAACTGTTGTTCTTTGAGATGTGTTGCTCATGTCCATTCCAATTAGGTGTGTGTGCTACGTGCACAGTTGCCACAAGGTTTTTCCCCCAATGGTACCTGTAGGGTCAGGTCTGGAGTCGCGCCTTCATGGCGCCCCATAGGACTCTGCCAACCCTCTGACTACCCAGTTACTTCTTGCTGGCAGATTCCAACAAAGGGGTAGGCGGGAGAGTCTTGGAATGGATATGAGAAACACATCTTGAAGAACAACAGTTACAAAAGGTTAGTAACCAGCTTTTCTTCTTTGAGTTCTTGCTCATGTCGATTCCAATTAGGTGAGTCAAAAGCAGCCCCATAGGCAGCAGAATCGGAGTTCAACAGGACACTGATTGCAGAACCTCTGTACCAACTGCTGTATCGTCTCTGGCTTGATGAGTAATGGCATAGTGCACCACGAAGGTGTGGATGGATGACCATGTTGCTGCCCTACAGATATCCTGAATCGGGACTTGAGCTAAGAAGGCTGTTGAGGCCTCCTGGGCCTTGTGGAGTGGGCTGTCAATGCTGGGGCAGGCATTTGCCAGGTTGTAACAGGCCTTGATGCATGACATGATCCATGATGAGATCCTTTGGGAGGAGACTGGAAGGCCCTTCATTCTATTTGCCAGTGCTTCAAAAAGTTGAGATGTCTTCCTAATGGCTTTGTTCTTTCTATATGGAAAGCTAACACCTTCCTAACATCTAGGGAATGAAGCCTCTATTCATGGCCCTAGCATGTGGTTTAGGATAAAAAAAAAATGGAAAAAAAATATCCTGGTTCGAGTGGAACTGTGAAACTATCTTTGGGAGGAAGTCTGGGTGTGGTTGCAGATGAACTTTCTCTTAAATGAAGACTGTATAGGGAGGCTCCAATGTCAGAGCTTTGAGTTCCGAAACTCTCCTGGCTGATGTAATGGCCACTAGGAAGGCTACCTTCCATGACAGGTACAGGAGGAAGCATGTTGCCAATTGTTCAAATTGTAGTTTCATCAGTGCTGACAGCACCAAGTTAAGGTCCCATTGGGGAACCGGCTGTCATGTTTGAGGAAACAACCTGCCGAGGCCCTTAAGGAAGCAACCTACTGTGTGGTTTGCAAAAATCAAGCAGCCAGTCACCCATAGACGAAAAGCTGAAACTGCAGCTAGGTGGACTTTAACTGAAGATACCAAAAGACCCTGATGTTTAAGACGTAACAGGTAGTTTAAGATAAGAGGTACAGGTGACATCTCTGGAGACGTGCTTTTCTGTGTGGACCAGATAGAGAACTTCTTCCACTTTGCTAGTAGGTAGCCCTAGTGGAGTATTTTCTATTCCCCAGGAAGATCTCTTTGACCTGCTCCACACATTCCATCTCCTGCAGCTACGGCGCTTCCATTGTGTAGGGTGTAGGGATTGCAAGTTCAGATATCAAAAGTGGACGTGATCAAGAGTAATCAGGTCTGGCACTAATGAACAGGGGCCTCCACTGGCAACTCAATAAATGTGGTGTACCAATGTTGGCACAGCCACACTGGGGCTATTAAGATCATTGTCAACTGGTCCTTTCTGACCTTTAGAAGGACCTTGTGCACCAGAAGTATTGGGGGAAAGGCATAGAACAAATGCCTCATCTATGGGATTGGAAAGCATCTGCAATCAACCCCAAACTGTGGTTCTGAAAAGAGCAGAATTGTGTGTACTTCCTGTTGAACTTTGTCACAAATAGATCTACCTAAGGAATCTCTCACCTTTGGAAGATGTTGTTCACTACATCTGGGCAGAGAGACCACGCGAGGGTGGATATCAACCTGCTGAGGTAGTCTGCAAGCATGTTCTGAGACCCCATTAGGTAGGAGGCTTCTACATGTCTCATGTGAGCTATGCAAAAGTGCCAAAGGTCGAGGGCTTCCTGAACATCGCGTCAAGTTGTATGTTCTTACCATGATGCATTTGTCTTTCAAACGAGCCTTGGAGGGTTGACAAGCAAGTCATACCGCTCTTAGTTTTCTCATGTTGATGTGGGTGGACAGATCTTCCTGAGACCACAGCCCTTGGGTCCAGACGTGGCCTGGATGAGCTCCCCAGCTCGTGTCCAAAGCGTTGGTCACTAGGTTCAGGGTGGGAGGCGTCCCTGAAAATGGGACTTCTGCACATACCAAACGCTGGTCTAGCCATCAATGGAGAGTCTCCAGTACTGTTGCTGGGATTGAAACTACCTTGTTTATGCAATCCTGGGATGGCTGGTTAACTGAGGTCAGTCATGTCTGTAAAGGTCTGAGGGATAGTGTGGTGTGCTGAACCACATAATTACGGGTCACTAAGTGGCTCAACAGCCTCAAGTAGTTTCTGACTGTGATCACAGGGGTGTCATTTCCACTCCTCTGTGATGGAGAATATGATCTGGTCAGTTTGTGCTTCACAGCTGTAAGTTTCCATGTATATTTTCATCTGTAAGAAATCACAATATCAAAATCATATGGATCTGAGTCTCAGTTTCCTCACTCCTGTGTGTGGGGAAGATGGAGCAGGGATAACATTGGCATTAAAACAGCCTTGGGCCATGGTTTTGCCTGGGAGCTGCTCTAACTTGCACTTTAGCCCTCTCCACTGGCGGATGGGGCAATAGCTGATGCAAAGGCCTTACACCAGCTCTACACCAAGGAGTGAGGTCTATGTATAAGTGGATTTGCAATGGGTCTTTTTCAGTCACTTTAAACTCATGCCAGAGCAGCACAAAGGGATTTTACTGCAAATTAGCATCAAACCTTGTTACGAAAGTTAGTAATATCAAATTGATGTTAGTGATTTGATTCCATTCCTATCACTATACTGACCTCTAGTGATTACAGTTCTAATTAGATATTTTCGCAGGCAAATCCATTTATATTTGTCTTAATTTTCATGTTTTGAAATTAAATATTTATATGCAGTGAAATTTATACTAATGATCAGCTTCACTGCCTTAAATCCTTATTTCAAAGTATCCCCAAAGTTCCTAGTACAATTTTGTTCAAATTTTAGAGACCAGGCACTAGGGAACAAATTTGTACTGGTCCTTAGGGTGTCCACTAAAGATTTTGATTTATTACTTTCATGTACAGTTTATTTCATATAACAATGCAGTTTATACCCCTGGAGTCAGGCTGGTTGTAATTTAGTCACAAACGTGCTCTGGAATTCAGGGTTTCAGGATAAGAGTTTTTGCAGGTTTTTATCAAACACAGGTGATGGCATTTTTTAAGTCTGCTTACTATCTAAAATACTTAACCTATTTCAGTGTTTTTATTAATCAGATAAATCTCTTTTGAGAAATATGATCTGGAAACCAATGCAAAGTATGGGCCTGTTCCTATGAAGTGCCGGTTCTCCCCAATTCCACAGAAGTGCTTAATGGGGTACTACAGACAAAGCCATTCAGATTTAAAAGGATTAAGTAATATAGTAGGAGAGGCCCTGGAGATTTGGAAATAATAATACCTTACATTGTTGCATTTTTATTTTGTGGTTTTTGTTTTGTTTTTTAATGAATCCTAGGACTATATTCCAGCTGTGACAGAGACGTTAGCTATGGCTCTGATCCTGCGAAGTGCTGAATACTCTCAATTCTCATTGACTTCAGCAATAAATTAAAGGCACTTAGCATGTCACAGGAAGTATTTATCACCTCAATATCAAGCTCTATATTTATCCTTTAAAGGATTTTTTTGTCAATGACTGAGCCTTAAAGTGGTAATGAACAGAGGGATCATGTGTGTAACTTCTTCCTTTAGGTTAACATTTACCAATTACAGGTAGCTGACAACATTTTTAAAAACCCTAGTTCTTAGTCAGGCTATGTCTACACTGCAACTGCTACAGCACCACAGCTGCCTTGCTGCAGCTACCCCTCTCTAGCCCTGTAATGCCAACACTTACTACAGTTAAAAAAAGGGGTTATGCTGTTACTGTAGTAAAAAGAGGCAGTAGCTAGGTCAATAAAAGAATTCATCTGTCAACCTAGCTGCACAGGGGTGAGGCTGTCTTAACTATGTTGCACTGGATATGACATTTTTTCAAATAATGTAGCTTGGTTGAACTAACTTGTAGGTACATATCAGGCTTTAGTAAAAATAAAATAGATTTTGGAATGCAAAAGACAATAAGGGCCTGATCCGAAGCTCATTGATGTAAATAAGAGAGTAAGCATTTCAGAGATATGTGGATCACAGTGGAGCCAAAACTTGGAATTAGGTGCCTAAACCCAAAACATAGAGGTCTGAAGCTGGAGTTTAGGTACCTAGTTCCCTACTCACCCTAAGTTCCCTAGTTTACAGCTGTTATCAGACCCTATCTTACAGATCAAGACTATCTCTGTCTAAAGTGAGTTGATATTTCCATTAAAATCCCTCTGAACTGCTGCTCAGCTTCAGTAAATCAGCTAGCCATATTCATTCTTATTATTAATTAGGCTATACACAGCATTTGAACAAACAAAATGGAAGGAGGCTGTATTCAACGATCTTTTTCACTGTAGAGATCTGGTTTAGCATCTCTCTGAACTTTATGGCCACAATCACAGTTAAAGAATGACTCGAATAGTCCAACTTTCAAACAAGGTTAAACTTCAACAATATATTGACTAGACTGCAGACCTTCATAAATTCACAAGCAGTATGTAGTTTTTTTAAATTTGCATTTTTATCAGTTTTAAAACCATACAGTGTACACTTCCTGCATCTTATTTTTAGAATTTGCATTGTATCAGCTGTGGCTCTCCCGTGTGAAGCAGGTGATAATCTCATTCTTTGAATTTGCATTTTTATCATTTTTTATTGTCGATTGTATGATGGATTGTGCTTCACTTCTTTATTTTTTCAAAGTCTCTTTTTTTCCTCTTTTTTACTTGCTTCCATTTCTTCTTGGATCTGTGGTTAAAATATATAGCATATTTTTGTATAATTTATTGTTAAAATCTCTATGTTCTTTTAAAGACTTCTTCAGGGCTTGAACATTTAGCGCTAGTTTATTACAATGAGGAGAAAATATTCACTCACTATAATTGACATTTTCAAAATGCCCCAGTGATTTTTATTCTCCAACATCTTCACAAACATACTTTAAACACTGTGCAAATGTGTGCGTGGGTGGATGGGTGAGATTGTGCACACATTAAAAACGCAGATCACATACAGAAATTATGCAATAACATTTGGGAAAATGCGGGCAGCTTTGTAAATGGGAAAACCTGAAGGACAGAGGTTGTTTAGTAACTAGTCAGACCACCATGAAGTCCGATCCTGTACTGCATTGGATCTCAAACTTTTTAAATGGAGTGTCCCCCCATGGACTTTTGTCTAACAATCTCACCCCCATTTCCTCTGAATTGCACCCCCCTTTCTCTCTTCTGAAAGGGGAGCCCTTTCAGAAAAAACGGGGACACTTCCTGCACTGTTGACCATTTTTTCCCCTGAAAGAGTGGTTCATGGGAAGGGAGGCATGATTTTAGGGGGCACTGTAGGCCTTAACAATCACATGCCCCTTCTCCCAAATCCTCCTTTTCAGGAAAAAAACAGGGCCTACAGCACGGGAAGCGGGGAGCTCGGCAGCAGCAATGTGGGGAGCAGCAGCGGGGGGCTGCTGCTGCGGCTGCTTCTGTCTCTGGGGCCTACCCCCCACTTTCAGAACCACTGCTGTCCTGGAAAAATAGGGATACCATTTCCAGCGCTTAAGAGCAACTCAGTTCACATGTCTGTGGGTATTTGCGGGCTATTTAAAAGATATCTTCTGAAACTAGCAATCTTGAGGGCCACATAGAGCTGTAGGCAACAGAGGAAGAAAAACCTACCCTACATCAACTAGAAATTTCCATGGCTTGAGATTCCATAAGCTCCAGATCTGCATTGCCGCTTATGGACTGGAAAGGGCTCCGTGTCCAGTACAGACACTGTAGTTAAGATGTACGGACTTAGAGTTCAGTTCAGCAAGGTACTTGAGCACATGCCTAAGCATAAGAAGCCCCACTGAAGTAAAGGGGACTACATATGTGCTTTCAGTTAGGCACATGCTTAAATAACTTGCTGAACAGAAGTCTTAGAAAGCAAAAGGGAGGGTGAGAAAGGATGTCAACTGTGATGACAACCGGCCATGGATTGTCAGAGGGGACTGCTTCTGAGACCTCTTGCATTCAATGCATCAGCCTCTACTGCTTGAGCTACTGGACTAAGTCCCCTAGCTTGTAGCTGTTGCATACTCATTAAAGTCAACTTTGGATAACTTTGGACAAACCACTAAAGACCCACCCTGTAGTAATATGGATTGCATAACCTAAGCCTGGCAAGCCAATAGCTACTCTATACAGTAACAACAGCATAGTGGCACCTGACTTAAGAAGAAGTCACATATCTTGCCAAAAATAGGAAACCCTGAGACATTGGGTAACAAGATATGGTGCCAAAACAAAAGAGCAGACAACTCTCTCTCTCAGATTTTTCAGCATCCCTTACAGACCAGCAATCTTAGGATAGGTGCCTAGGTAAAAGCTTCTTCTGGATTCTAGCTGGAGAGTGAATTAAAACAGACACATCATCTTTAATATATTAGAGTGCACTGAAAGGAATACTTGTCAAATAGGTACCTGAATGGATTTTTTCAGATTTAGAGTATGCTTTTGTATGTGGGCTTCTTTTTCTCCACGCTGGTGAATTATAGGATGCTGCAGTACATTTGTCTGTAATGAAAAATTTGTTTTCATTTTCACTTACAACTACAGTACACTGCTTCTCATTCTGCTATTCAGGATACAAAAATATTAGATGCAATGCCAAATGACACATCAGAAGCCATCTCCAAAATATAAAATAATTTAAACTTTGAACAGAAACTGGGCTTGTTACACAGCGCCTTGGTCCACACCAGCTGGGGTGTAAATTCTAATGTGCACCAGTATGATGTGCACTAACTGGCGTGAGTTCGCTAAGAATTTGCAAGTTTATGTTAAATTAGTACTGTTTCAAACAGTGCTACATGAATATGCACTAGGGAACTTTTAGTATGTACCAACTGGGTCCGCACGTCCCAGTTAGTACACAATATGCTGGCGCTCATTAGAATTTAGACACTAGCTGCTGCGTAGACAAGACCTTACTCACCAGCATGTTAAGTAATCATTTGTATTCTTGTAGAGTTTTTAGGAGCTCACAGGAGCTCCGAAATCAGATGAACATTTTCAAAGCAATCCTGGTCTTTGACAAAACAATTGTTCCTTTCTCAAATAATCTTCTCTGATGCATCACAACTGCCCCATGACTAGCAAAGACCATATCCTATGCCAGCCCTCAGTTTTGGATGCAGGGAACATTGCTGAGGGCATAAGACAAAAGGAGTTTTGCTCTCTTCTCTTCAGCTGTTCAAAAAAGCTTCCTCGGACCATATCAGAGTATGGAATGTGTTCTCCATTGGCTAACCATGGTGAATAAGGATTCAGTTATGATGAATATTGTTATGCATACTTTCTTTTTGTTGATTAACAAAATTACATAACCCCAGCAGCTAGAAGTCCCCTTGATCATGAACTGATTATAATTCAGAAACTAATAAACAGATTTATTTGAAAATCCTCAGAAAATTTAAGCTTAACTCAGATTTAGTGCTGAAAATTTGGGACAATGCTTTTCATACAAAAAAAGAGGCTGAACTCCTACTTGACTTTTTGGTAAGGAAACAGGACCCCAAAGTGTGATTTCCAGTGATCTGTACAGCCCTTCCTAGATTCACTGGATAAGAATGTTGTGGGAATCAAACATCAGGGAAAGAGGCTCTGTATAGCTGTTTCTCTGCAGAAGTGGCATGAAGAACCACAACATTTAAGAAACTCTGGGTTAGAAGACTACTAAATTTCATAAAATTAAGATCTCAGTCAAGCAAGCTGTTTAAATATGTGCTTAATTTTAAAGAACATGAGTCAACCCATTAAAGACAGGTGTGCTTGTCTTTAAGAATATCAAGTGTTTTGCTGGATCAAGGCTCAAATGAGAAAGAAGTGGTGAACCAGATAAACACATTAATATTACAGGAAGAACTGTAGCAAGACCTATCCTTAAGGCTGCCTGACACGTCCCATTATAAGACACTGTCTTCAGTTGCTTATAACTTTGCCAAACGTTAACTGTTTGGGCTGAAATTTTCCATACTGAGTGTCTCAGGCTGAATGCTTTTGTCGGAAAAGTTCAGCGAAAATGATTTAACCATTTCTAAGAACAAGGCTAGGAGAAAATACCTTCTTTTGCCCATTTAAAATAAATTCTTATTTATGTAAAGTCCAAACACCCTTATGCTTTGTGTAGGACAGTAAAAAGTTAAAAGCTGGACAAATGGTCAGGCCTAAATTAAAGGGAACAGGGTTAAGGCATGGGCAAACCTTGTTTCTGTTAATTGGTGTGAATTCTAGTTAGAGTCTGTTATCTTTCTTCTTTTCCTCCCTTCCTGGCCATCTATGCTGGGAATGAAGCTAATAAAATAACTATTGCTATTTCTGTGCAAGGCCTTTTGGTGGGAAGAAAGCATTATCTTCCTTCTCCCCCTGGCATACCTTTACTTCAAAAAATGTTAGTGTAAAATTCATAAGTTTTAAGGTGATGTCTCTGGCCTCTGTATGGTAACCCTGTAAACAACAAACAGGGGCGGGTATAATTATATTCATTATGTAGTTGTTAATATTCATTTTATAAGTATCAATGTAACCAAATAAGGGTCTATGAGGGAGCGGCTGGAAATGTAAATGTATACATTTACATAAAAGAACTGTAAAGTAATCTCCTTGTTGCTCACTCGCAGCGTTGAGGTGGAATGAGCAGGCAATAAAGGGTTCCGTCTCCCCAGTCCGCCCCAGGGACAACCTGTTTGGTTATTTCTAACACTTTGGAGCAGGGACTTCAAATTTCAAGGCATGGTGGCTTTTGGGTCAGGGATGTGTTTTTGAATTCCAGTGAACAATTACCCAAATTTGGCCAAGTTGCAAGCCTTTGGGGGAAAAAAATCACAATTTGTAAATCACTGTGGAGACTTGTTGGATTTTAGCTGCTAAAATCCATCTACATTAAGCATGCTCTAGTCCAGGGTTAGGCTGATTTTCCTATTGCAGTTCTGGCCTGCTATGGGACATGCCAGATCTGGGCACCTGAACTGACAGCAGGGTACTGGTCTCTCCTGTGCTTCAATAATCTCCTACTGGTACAGGCAGCCTGAAGGAAGAAGCTACCTGATTTGAATGCAGATGGGACAATAACAGGACCTGTGGAGGATAGGGCAGATGAATTAGATTGGGAGAAGGAACTGGGGGAGGGCAAGGTGAAAATTGGGACTAGAGGCCGGCAAAAGGTGGAGGGGTAGGTAGAAGAAAACTAAGACTGGGGGGTTAGAAAGGGAGGATTGGGATTTGCAAGGAGACTAGAACTAAAAGCTATGGGGAAAAACTAGGACTGGCTGGGTATTCAGACTAGGAGCTGAGTGGAAGCAACAGTGATTGGCTGAGGAAGGAGAACTGGACTCAGGGAAATGGGATGGAAGGGAATGGAGAGCTAGCGCATTTGGGAGATTGCAGAGATAACCTTTATTCTGGCATTTCCTAACTTTTGAATGCTTCAGTTTGCATCATTAATAATACTCTATTAACATGATTTTGCGTGTGAGCGTGAGAGAGACACACTTTATACAAGTTAAGGAGAAGGATATTTTGAACCTTTGTACCTACCTATGTTTGAGAACATTCTTGTCTCAGAGCAAAATTCAACAAGAGAAAACTAGTAGAATTTTTAATGGCTCTGTAGTGTTTTCAGTTGCTCTCTGATGGAGGACTGTGGCTGTAGTTTAAATTATTTACAGCTGAATTTGTGGCTGGAGTAAGAGATGAGAGTTTGGCCAAAAGAATGCAGTTAGTCCCCAAACTAATCCCTGGAGACTGCAAGATGCTGGACTACAAGTGATAACTGCGATTTTGTTCATGGAGTAATATATTGCCAATAAGTTAAAAACTGAGGGAAGACCACAGAGTAAACTTAAAGCTATGTCCTGAAACAAAATGCCAGAACAGAGACAAACCTCAGAATTTGACCTGAAACTTTCTTTTCAAGTACCTAATAGGTACTAAACACTGCCAGGAAGGCGGTGAGGTCATTCAAAGATGGGAGAAGAGCAAAAGGAAAGTGTCATTGTTGCCATCCTGGAAGGACTGTAGACAGAATGCTAATTCAGTCATTGGAATGGCAGAAACAGAAAGTGACAACCAATCAACACATACATCATGAAAATACCCAACAGAGCTAGAACTGACACAGGAAGTTTCACAAAGCCCCAGATCCGAGTTTGTACAATAGAAAATAAGATCCTAACAAAACCCAGCAACACATTGGTGCATCAGAGATAAAACTCTGGTGCATCAGGGATAAAACTTATGCAGAGATGGTTCCTTGGACTCCTGTTGAGAAAAGAAAAGGTTGAACAAGAAAGCATTTGTTGGGAGGGAACTGAAATTTTCACTACTGAGTAATTCAGATAGACAAGGTCTGAAATTTACATTCAGTATAAACAATAAAGAGGGAACATTGGAATATAAAATAAAGTTTCTTAAACACTTCAAAAGATTAAGCACATTATAAAAATGGATATCCAATTACACTAAACTGAGGTATACTGCCCACTTTGTCTTATCTATCAAATCGGTTACGTTTCCTTTCCATGACAGAATGAGAAGCAGGAATGAGACAGAACGGAAAAGTTGGACTAACAGCCACAGAAAACAAATGCTCTGGAGATAATCATAATTCCTAAACCATTGACTAAATGTGCATCTTTGAGGCTTTAACAAAATGAAGTCAGAGTGCACACCACAGAAACTAACCAAGTCCATATGGCATAAAATGACCTCTGCTGCCCAGACCTTGTTCTGTAGAATTTTATTGTGTCCAGCCAGACTATGTGCCTAGCTAAGAATTCCAATAAATCCAACTCCCTTGGTAGACTCTAACATAATACACCTTGGGATACCTTCATTTTAAATCTCTTTATAGATAGAGGACATAGAATGAGATCTAATCAATCAATCACAAAATACTCAGTGCTATTCTTAAGAAACTTCAAGAAGATGCCACACCAAATGACCAAGTTCTCAAGAGAAAGATTTAAGTCTCTGGGTCATATTGCTAACTCAAAACGAAAGGTTCAGTAGAACCATCTAGTAAATACATCCCAGACTATAATGCACC
Organism: Mesoclemmys tuberculata; assembly: GCA_007922155.1. Taxonomy (NCBI): domain Eukaryota; kingdom Metazoa; phylum Chordata; order Testudines; family Chelidae; genus Mesoclemmys; species Mesoclemmys tuberculata. The sequence goes on from ML675616.1 coordinate 69,660,504, forward strand.
AAGTAAAATTCAATTCTAGATTCTTGGACAAAAACTAGATTCTGATCAACTCTAGGCATAGGTTCACACAGGCCTTCTCTATCCTGTTCAGGAACTGGTAGAAATACCTTTTGGGGACTGCAGTTCACTGCCAGCACTCCAGTGGGCCCTATCTGTTGAAAATGGTGGGGATGAGAGTGAGGCCATGGAATCATCCCTTTCCTCAGACAGCAGAGCTTACTGGGCATGGAGGTGGCTTTGTGCTGCACCCTCTCCGAAGACAGCAGAACTGCTGTTTAAGAGAATTCTGCCTAACTAACTGGCAACTTCCACAGCAGTTCATTATTCATTTTTACCTGTAAATATTGCAATGAATATTGCCATGGAAATGCTTCACCTAGTGGCTCTTTGGGATGGAATAGAAGAGGTATTCTCAGCATCCTTGCTTATGACAATAATACTGGGTCAAATTCTGCTCTTGGTTTGTTCATAGATTCCAAGGCAGAAGGGACCATTGCAATCATCTGGTCTGACCTCCTGTGTAACACAGGCCATAGAACTTCCCCAAAACAATTCTCAGAGCATCTCTTTTAGAAAAACATCCAATCTTAAAGTTGTCGTAATGGAGAATCCACTCTGACCCTGGGTAAACTGTTCCAATGGTCAACTACTCTCAGTGTTTCTCAGTGATAGAGAATCCACCATGACCCTTGCTAAGTTGTTCCAATGGTTATTTCCTTTCACTGTTAAAAAATAATGTTGTATTTCCAATCTGAATTTGTGTACCTGGTTATACTAATCTGGTGGAGTTGCACAGACATAATGGAGGCACTTGACCAATTATTTGGATGAGTTTCTTCTAGGCACGGAATCCTATGTAATCAGGAGCTTACCTGGAGACAGGTTCAGCTTGGATTCCTTGGTAACGCTTACATTACTGTAGGTCAGGTGCGTTGATCTCCCAGGTTCTGGAGAATTCAAGGAAACGCTTCTCCCAGTGGCTCTTTGAGGTGGAGCATAAGTATTCTCAACATCCTTGCTTTGACCATTTTGTTGGCAATTTTCTTTACCTTTTAGGTTTGAAGCATGAATTGCTGCAAGGGGGAAAAAAACAATATTATGTGAAACTTTCCAGATGCTATTCAATATTTGACATACTATGTCAGAGAAAGGGCACACAGGATATGTCTACACAAAGTTTTGGAGAGAGCCTCCTAACTCCAAGTTGATAGACTTGGGTTAGTGGGGCTTGCATTAGCATTCTAAAAATAGCTGTTTAGACAGCACTTCAAAGTTGTGGCTCAGGCTGGAGTTTGATGAGGGGATGAGCTTCTGGGGAGGAAAGGGAAGTTATTAACTTAAAACAAAGTAGCCAAATGATTTCTCAAAATACCTTTGCCTGCAAACGTGCTGGATGAGTTTTTTGGTTCTTCAGTAATCCATTTCTTTTTCTTCACTCCTTTAAAGTGATGCTTCTTTATTGGCTCAGTTTGGTTCATTGCTAAGGGAGAAAATTGACACAAATATGTTTTTTTAAAAAAACACACGATTCTGGAAAATTCCCTCATTAAAAAGTAGCATTGTGGTGAATTAAAACCAGAGTAACCTCCCCCATGTTTTACATACACACTCTGTTGGATACAGAGTTTTCTTTTATGTGCTAAAAAAAAAATCTGAAAAACAGTTATTATAGTGAGAATATCAGTAAGAGTAAGAGAATATCAGTAAAGAGTAAAATCATAATGTTGCCAAAAAATTATGTTAATTCCATTAGAAAAACGTTCTCAAAATTTTGACAGCAAACCTCAAACTTGTTTTAGGAAACTCAGTGTTAATAGAGTATGTAACAGAGAATTTTGGCCCAAATTCTGGCTCAAAAGATGTCCATATGCAAGCCAAAAAAATTGAGCCAATACAACATGAAAGAGTCATATATTTTAAGGAGAACAGATATTGGTTGTAACCCACACATGTTATCCAGCTATAAACCATGGATTTTATGTAAGCTTTTTTGAGCAGGCCACAATAGGAGCAAGTCCTTTACAAAAGTGAGTGTGTTACACTCACAGCAGAGTTTTATACATGTTGACCCAAAACACAGCATAGCAACTATGTATTATGAGATACTATAAGCTATCATGCAACATATAACTGACCCTCATATTTGTTGGCCCTGTCAGTCAGCTGGTCTTGATGAAACACTGGTAATGATGAAGCTGAACATATGAAACAAAAATCTCCCTCTGTGCTCACACTAAGAGTAAGGAGATTGAGTGAGGGAAGGACAGAACCTCACATTCTGCATTGCAGGATAACTATCAAACCTTGTGACCCTTTGTCCCCAGCTCCACTACAGGAAGTTTGTCTGTTCTCACCTTCAATTGACCAGCATAAGCACTACTTTTTGCTCCTATTAGTTCATACCAAAGTATAGGAGAAATTCTTTACTTACACTTCAGTTTATGTAGACAGTTTAATTACTTTATAACCTACCTGTGATTTATAGCTAGAATTGTTTTACCTTTTGTTTCAACAACAGAAAAATAATAAGCAGGAAATGATTTACCTACACTAATCATATATATATATAAAACCAATATATTAAGATAAGAAAATTTTATGATCGCCCAAAAATAGCGTGGAACCTGTAATGCAAACTAAGGTCCCACTTTAGCAAGGTACTTAAGCATTTGCCTAATTTGACATATGAGAGTAGTCATTAAGTAGATTTTAATCATGTACGTAAGTGCTTTGCTTAATCAGGGTCTTATATGGTATTCATTAGATGCCTAATTCTGTGAGATGCTACGTTCCCTCAATTCTCACTGACTTCCACTAGAATTGACAGTGATCATCACCCTCCAGGATAAGGCCTTTGGGCTTTGGAAAGAGAGAGATAATTTGCAATCTGATACTGGTCATATTTAAATCATTGGGAACAAGATTACCCTAACTCAGAAAAAGTGCTTTCATCATTTAGTGTGATGAAAGAAACCATATTGTTGATTGGACTCCACCAATTGACTACAAGTCAGTGGAACAGAAGAGATATCATTTAGGTACTGCCTTTAGTGTCCATCCTAATTACAAAGCAAGCACAACAAAATGTTTTTCCAAAATTACAAAACATAGAAATAATGATTCACTACCTTTCACATCTGAACCTCTGCACATCATTAATTCTTTTTCTCCTGTTAATGCTTCACTTCGCTTCCCTCTGACAAATATGCTCCTTTGTGGTACATAACAATCACCTCCTGCAAAAAATTATCATGCATCACCAAATTGTAAATAAAGTAAAGACATGGCATGTCCTCATTTTAAGATAAAATTGATTTTACTGTATTTAAAATGCTGAATGCAACCTTTTCACTTTATTCTTTTTTATCATTTAATTGTTATTAGTTTTTGGTTAAATTAATATAAAATATTAAGAACATAAACATGAAAAACAAATAGAAAGTAGATATGTAAAAATGTGCATCTAATACTCAGATAAATGAAACATATATTTTAAATGCTTTTAATTCATACCTCTCAGTATGAATATATATTTCCATAATTAATTATCCCTCTGAATTAACTCTTGATTAACCAAATACAAAACACCTGTACAGGACATAACACATAAAACATAAAAACAAATACATATATTGCTTATAATACATAGTGGGATCAGGAAAGAGATAAAAGTTATAAAATGCTACCAAAAAATCCTATTATTTCAGCTATTACTTACATCTGATATCTTTCTTTGATAAGACAACTGATTTCTTTGGCAAGAAAAATGCAGTAAAACTAACCTATCTGGACTTTAGTAAAGCATTTGACACCATAAGACAAAAACTGGAGAAGATGGGGTTTCAAAAGAAAAGGAGATAGCCAATGCTAAGTAAATATAAATGCTTGCAGTATCGGGGTTCATCCTTAATGACTTAAATCCTGATCCTGTACTGAAATCCCAAGGATCCCTGTAGACTGAACGTGAGCACAGAGATGTGCCCATATGGAACAGCTTGCAGGATTGGGGCCTTAATACTTTCCCATGAGACTGCCAAAAACATGAGGTCTGTTCAGCGTTACTAATGATATTCTCTCAAAAACAACAATTTCTGAAAGTTTAGTGCACCCTTGGTATATCTGACTGTCATGCTTGTCCAAACTGATGCTCTATTTGCAGGATAGCTCTAAGATACTATCTCTTTTTCAAGATTAAATGAAAATCCATATGAATGGAGTCACCAAACTGAAAATATTTTCTTCACCATGTTACTGAGATAGGTGGAATTGAAATACCACAGTAATATTTTTTTTATTAATAGTATAGAAAGAAAAAGACTTTGCAGAAAATACAGAAATAAATTGCACAAAAGATATATTTGTGAGTTATTTTATCTACCACAGGATATTAGATAATAACACATATTTTAAAGTAATTACCTCCATTTTCAAAAGCACTAAGGTCGGTCCTCGTGTTACTGTCTAATGATGCTGTTACCTCTCCTTGTCTTTCTATATTATTAAACTTTGTTGGAACTGTAACACCATCACCTAGAAAGGCAGCAGAGGGAATTTCTTGACTTAGTTATGTGGAGTCAGTGCATTTGTGATAAATAAATGGGCATGGGAAAGTAAAGGAAGTTACAGATAGCACTGCAACACGGACATTTTGGCACACTGATTTTATGGACAGACATATCAGTGAACACTTCTGAATTATGAGCAAAACTTGCATGAATGCTTCAAGGGATAATAGAATTAAATCTCAGTGTATAAAGCTAAGGGTGAGCCGCTGTCTCTGCCAGTTCAAAAAATACAATGTACTAATTATTTAATTGTTTTGATGAGAAAATTATGTTTATTGCACATATATCAAACTTATTTAATTGTACTGCCAATGATTAGCCACTTCACTTCAGTGTAATTAATTTAATTACGCACCACAAATTCTACTTGTATTATTTCCTTCTGTAAACAATGGCAGATTATCAGGATATTTTTATTTGTCAGGGGATCTGGTTAAAATTCGACCTAGGAAAGGAAGCAACCTCATAGGATGCAACTGCTTCAGTCTCCTGTAAAATTCAGAGCTCATATTCCACAGCCAGACCCACGGAGGTGGGATCCTGTGATGGGGGACATGGGTAGCATTCTTTAATAAATTCCCTGACCAGGCCCGCCAACAGGAATTCTGGACCCCAGGACACAGCAGTCCACTCCACTCCTTCTGCCCATGGCCCCTCCTCTTCTGCCTGCAGCCCCACCCACAGTGCGACCCCCACCCTTGCTTGGCCTGCTTACCATTATTTCCCTCCCCCCAATCACTTGATCCCCCTCCTGTCTTCCACACTCCCCCTTCCCTCAGGCAGCGAGTCATGGTGGGGGCATGAGTGGGAAGTGGAGGAGGAGGGATGCATGTTGCAGACTAAGGCAGGGAGGATGAGGGACGTGGTGAGCAGTGGCGGGGGATGAGCAGGGGAGGAGAGGAGTGACGCACACAGTGAACAATGGCGGGGGAGGACTGAGTGGGGATGGGAGACACGACTGCAGGGAGGCCAAGCGGGGAGGTGGGCTGGTGGGGAGGGATGTGGCAGCGAGTGGGGTGGAGGCGGGACCTGGGGCAGAGGGGGGGTGGACTGTGGGTGGGAGCCACAGGTGGAAGAGGTAGGATGGGGAGCTAGCCTCCTCGAGGGGAAGCTTTTATCCCATTGCCCATGGGAGGGGCCCCTTTTAAAAGCACCAGGCCCCCTAAAAATCACTGAGCCTCTGGGCAATTGCCCGCTTTGCCCTCCCCTGTCAGCAGGCCTGTCCCTGACTCGTCTTGCACAGATTATACCAGGTCCTAGAACGAATGATCTGCCTAGGGCTTCTGGAGCCTCAGTAGGCCTTTCTTCCCAGCCTGGATCCACAGACTTGTGCTAGATGGCTCATGTTAGCACTCTAAAAATAGCTGCATAGCCATTGTAACTGGCACTGGAGCTTCAGCTCTGAAGCACTGTCTACACAGCTATTTTTAGAACTCTCACGTGAGCCCCACTAGCACAAGTCTGTGGATCCAAACTCACTCCAGTGCAGACATACCCAGTGAGGTCAGATTTTGGGTCCAAGTTAGTGCTGCTTTTGCTAGCAAATGTCATAAAAGTGAACAGGACCTGATGGCATCCAAATAATTATAATGAGACACTGTGATGTTGATAACTGACTGCTCTGTGCCATTATAACCCTTCCTTTTTGAAAAGGTCACTCTCCTCCCATACTACTCTCTGTGAGTTAATAATTGACGTGGAGTATCTTTCCTCCAACCTCTCCTTAAATGTTCCCCTTTCCACTTTTATTAGTCATCTGCGAGCTCTCTGATGTAACATATGCACCTTAAGTACATGAAATAAACATTACACGATTCCTAGGAAGTGCCACCACATACAGGTTATAACTACAGAAGAGAACAGCTGCAAAGTGGCTAATTTTATAGCTACTCAGTTCATATGATTGATGTTTATGAATCTAATCTATGGTATTTCTAAGGGTCTATCACTATGCTACCTAAGCCCTTAAATACCCATTAAAAATACCTCCTCAAAAGTACTTGAACAGAAATATCTCTAATCCCAAAAGACAAAATTCACAGAATATTGTGCAGAGAAACTATTTTTCTCTCTCTTGACTCCTGTTAAACATTTAAATTGGTAAAAAACAGAGGTCCAAAAAATCATACTTTCAGTAGCCAGTATTATCTCTGATTATCTCTATCTGAACCAAAATAATATACTCTTTTTCACTTTGCAGTTGTCATTATTGTTCACTATTTTCCTGCTTCTATTTTCTTTATATGCAATTGTGAATCCAGATGGTTATTCATTAAGTTTTCTATTTTGTTGTAAACAACTTTATGACAATGATGAATATGTTACTAATACTTAAAACTCACTTCTTTCTTCAACACTTTAATGGCCGACACACTAATTACATTAACATCCAGGAATGTTCAGAACATAAATCACTCTGTTAAGAACCAGCAATACTATTACCTATTAAAAAAACCTGACACTGATTTTTGCAGGCACACATGTGGATAAAGAGGAAGAAGAAAAGCTTTTAAAAATCTTATGTGGGATAAATGTTCACGAATTCATGTCCCTTTGAGCTCAATTGTGTTGGAAAGGCCTAATAAGCAAAAGGGATTGTAACCTTATTTCAAAAGACACTAGGAGACAAATTATAGCGGTGCTATATGCCATGGAATTTGGGAAAGTACATGATGTCAATCTGGGCTCTACTCAGTTGACCTGGCCTTATTCCATCATGCTGCAGTCAATACAAGTATCCCATCCTCATCACCATGTCTATGCTGTTTCCATTTAATTTTTTAAAAGTCACAGATTTATTTCTATTAATTTTATTTTCTATAATTCTTTTTTTCTAAATTTGCAAAACCTCATATTTGGATCTAAACTACCTGACCTTCTATGTAATAATAATAATTATATATATATATACCTTATATATAATAATAATGGTTTTATATAATTATATACATGTAGCTTCTATGCAATAATTATACTAATACTATATAATATAAACATTATCCTTGAAGTGAAAAGCGTCAATACTCAAGTACTTGCCTTCCTGTAAGTCTCTGCCAGTTTCCATGGGTTTCAGTTGTTCATTATCCAGTGTTGAAGACATGATTTTTGCTGAATGGTTCTCCTGAGGAGTCTGAATTCTGTAATATTCTCCTACTCATGCCCCCCAAAAGAAGGAAAAAAAATATCTTTACTTACTGGTTATATTCATATTTTTAAAATTATCAATAATTAGATATTTACCAGATTTATAACACATCTCCTTTATTGCTTTTTCTTCCTCAATGTCTGCTGGAGTCTTTGTCAATAAATAAGAGGAATCTATAGGAAATGTTTTTAAAAGAGAGAACTATACCTGAGTACAGACACTTCAGGATTTGTTAATGCACTATTCATAAACATAAACTATTTCATTATAAAACACAATACTTTTTTTCCATTTCCTACTGCTAATTTATTCCAGCCCTCTGCTTTCTGGACAGAAAAACTATTGCTTACTGACAGATTTTTCATTACCAATATAGTCTTAGTTACAATGAAAGTCAAAAGGTTGACCATTATTGATTAAATATTGGTGTTTATTTTAGAAGGTGATTAAATTAAAAATCATTCAAAAGCCTTTCTTCAGTCCTCTCAAAATAACCAAACAGTCACACATAAAAGGAAGTCATCCTGATTGAGCAAATAAATACTTGAAAGACCTGGTCTCTGATAGGCTATCTGGAGATGCACTGAGAATATTCTGCATATTTTATGAAATCATTCATAAGACACTTGGCTACAGCCTTGTCTACACAAGGAAGTTGCACAGATATAATTACCGATTTGTTTTTAAACTGATTTAATCAATACAGTGCAAACCCATGTGTGGATACTCTTATTTCAGTTTAAAAATGATTTATTCGGTAGCTGAACCAAAATAACACTGTCTATGTAGGGGTGAGAAATAAAATGGATTTAAATTAAAGGGTGCAACTTTCTCATGTAGACAAGCCCTGAGGCTGTGACCTTGACTCTGGGTTGAATATTTGTATGCAATTATATGCAAGCAGCCTCTTCAAAAAGGTAAGTACAGATTAAGAACAGGGATATGGAAATTAGTTTGGGCTGGACAGAACTCGAAGTCTTCTTGTTTGGCATAAAAATTACATCATCTCTTAATTGCTACAGATACTTTAAATTCTCTACTAAATGCCACCTAGCAACAGTTAACATGTCTCTTGTTAAAGCTAAAGCACAAAGGAAATTAGCCTCATGGTCGAACCTATACAGTGAAAAATCTCAGAGCCTTGGGATAAAAAAAGAACCTTTTCAATGAGTAAAACGATCATTTAAATTACAGATGGAGCCAAATAAGTCTGAACATCTCTGAACTCTGAGAACATCTGGATCTGGATCTGAATTATTATATCTCAATGTCATCTGAATTGTGGCACTTGGGTCCATCTTTAATTGATGAAAAGGGAGTATTTGAATTATATCAGTAAGAAGATATGACATATTTTGAAATTTTATTAATAAGAGTCTACATTTACTATGCATTTTGCACAATAAAATGAAGATAATTATAAAATGAGTGGTAATGATGTCTTTGTGATCATGAAATTATTCCCAAATATTTGACCCCTTTCCTCAAAAATGGCATGATTGTGGAAAACAGCTAAAATCTGTTGGCAATCATTTTGCAAAAGATTTGAGAAAGTCCACTGATGCTTCAGATTTCAGGAAAAAAAGTCATATTTACTGTTCTCCTCTTCTTCCTCTTCCTCTTCCTCCTCCAGGCAGAGGTTTATGATCAGTGGTGGGTGAATGGGTTTTAAAATGCTTTCCTGACCTTTCAGGGATTCTTGATTTTGGGCAGGATTCAGAGTTCCTTCTTGAACTTCCTTTTGGAGTGTAGCATCTATAGGAAAGTATGTAAAGTTCAGTGTTAAAAAGGCACTAGAACACCAAAACCAGGTTCTGATCAGTTTGTTATACCTTTAAAATCATAATCATGTTTGACTAAGTTACAAATGGCCAAATTATCTTTTAAATACTATACTGAGCAGGTGGTTGGCAGAACTGTATCTCCACAGCAGAAGGAAAATGGGGAAACATGGTGGCTCAGGAATGTACAGTGTCTCCCTGAGATCTTCAGCATACAAATATAACACATCACTGCACTAGCCCTGAACAGGGGACAGCACACAGCCCTTCAGTGGTTGGCTCTCTCTTCTGGCTGGTGCGTGTAGAGGGAGGTATAAATAACCTGGCCATCTCCTGCCACTTTCTAGGGGTACGTCTACACTGCCTCGGCTCAGATTCAGGTCCAAATCCCCCTTCCATTTACACATAATTTTGTATAATATGAGGCCAAGCCCCAGAAACCCACAGGAATGGAAAGTTCAACTTTGAGTCCCACAGAGGCTTGGGCCCAAACTCCATCGTTTTGCATTGTAGCCACAGTTCAGGCATAGGGCCAGATACAATGCACCCGAGGGTGCTGAGGGAGTTAGCTGATGTGATTTCAGAGCCATTGGCTATTATCTTTGAAAGCTCGTGACAACTGGGGGAGGTCCCTGATGACTGGAAAAAAGCAAATATAGTGCCCATCTTCAAGAAAGGACGAAAGAGGATCCAGGGAACTATAGGCCAATCAGCCTCACCTCAATCCCTGAAAAAATCATGGAGCAGGTCCTCAAGGAATCTATTTTAAGGCACTTAAAAGAGAGAAAGGTGATCAGGAGCAGTCAACATGAAGTCACCGAGGGAAAGCCATGCCTGACCAACCTGATTGCTTTCTATGAAGAGGTGACTGGTTCTGTGGATGAGGGGGAAGTGGTGGACATTATATACCTTGACTTTAGCAAAGCTTTTGATACGATCTCCCACAGTATTCTTATCAGCAAATTATAAAAGTATGGGTTGAATGAATGGACTATAAAATGGATAGAGAACTTGCTAGAGCAAAGGGCTCAACGAGTAGTGATAAATGGCTCCATGTCTAGCTGTCAGCCAGTCACAAGTGGAATGCCCCAGGGGTCGGTCCTGGGGATGGTTTTGTTCAACATCTTCATTAATGATCTGGAGGATGGGGTTGATTGCACCCTCAGCAAGTTTGCAGATGACATTAAGCTAGGGGGAGTGGTAGATACCCTGGAAGGGAGGGATAGGATACAGAAGGACCTAAACAAATTGGAGGATTGGGCCAAAAGAAATCTGATGAGGTTCAACAAGGACAAGTGCAGAGTCCTGCACTCAGGATGGAAGAATCCCTTGCACAGCTACAGACTGGGGACTGATGAGCTAGGCAGCAGTTCTGCAGAAAAGGTTCTGGGGGTTACGGTGGATAAGAAGCTGGATATGAGTCAGCAGTGTGCCCTGGTTGCCAAGAAGGCTAATGGCATATTGGGCTGCATTAGTAAGAGCATTGCCAGCAGATCGTAGGAAGTGATTATTCCCCTCTATCTGGCATCGGTGAGGCCGCATTTGGAGTATTGTGTCCAGTTTTGGGCCCCCCACTACAAAAAGGATGTGGATAAGTTGGAGAGAGTCTAGCGGGGGGCAACAAAAATGATAAGGGGGCTGGAGCACAAGACTTATGAGGAGAGGCTGAAAGAACTAGGCCTGTTTAGTCTGCAGAAGAGTAGAATGAGGGGGGATTTGATAGCAGCCTTGAACTACCTGAAAGGGGGTTCCAGGGAGGATGGAGCTAGGCTGTTTTCACTGGTGGCAGATGACAGAACAAAGAGCAATGGTCTCAAGTTGCAGCGGGGGAGGTCTAGGTTGGACATTAGGAAAAAGTTTTTCACTACGAGGGTGGTGAAGCACTGTAATGGGAAAGATGGATGCCATTGGAATGGCATCTCCATCTTTAGAGGTTTTTAAGCTGCGGCTTGACAAAACCCTCGCTGGGATGATTTAGCTGAGGATAGTCCTGCTTTGAGCAGGGGTTGGACTAGATGACCTCCTGATGTCCCTTCCAACTCTAATATTCTATGATTCTGTGATTCTATATAGCTTCATAAACGAAGGAAAAAAGAGGTACACTAGGTCCTCTAGAATAACAATGGGGACAGTAACTTCATTTATGACAATATCATTTGGGGGGAATAGCGTCCCAGCCTGTCCATGAATGTAGACTCCCGATCAGCAGAAAACCCTGGCATCATAATCTTTTCCAGTGCAGCCCAAGTTAGTCCATAAATCAGACTCTGTGATCCACAAGGGCCAGCATAACAATGCAGTAGTAAATTCTGCAGTTCATGCACTCATGTACTCCGTGAGGAGGTCAAACTGTAGGCACATGAGTCCCATCAATGGCCTCGGCACAATTTGGAAACCCCATTCTCTCAAAGCCAGCAATTACTTCAGGGATATTTGTTACCACCTTTGGGTAAATCACATGCCTGATTGGCTCCGAAACCTCTGTGACCACTTTACGCATGGTTGACTTTTCAATGCTGAACTGGTTAGCACAGACGTGTAGCAGTCTGAGGTAATCAGGTTCCAGATGGTTATAGCAGCCTGCTTCTTGACTAGTATGGCTGTTCTCGTGCATGTGTTTATGCTGGAGCGTAGGGACAAGCTGCACACAAAGCTCCAGAAATGTAGCTTTCTTCATGCAAAAGTTTTGGACTGCTAGTCGTCCCAGGTCTGCATGATGATGTGATCCTACCAGTCTGTGGCTGGGCCCTTGCTCCAGAAGCATTGGTCTACATGGGGGGGCATCACCAGGTACAGCAAAAGTTGCGAACAGCATCAGCCAGTTTGATTCTTCCATGTCTCTATCATACTCCTCCTCCTGCTCCATCAGGCTCCTTTTGTAGGTTGGAAACCAGTTCCAGAATATCCACCAGTATCTTATGGATGCTTTGCCTGTTTGCTGAAACAGGCTTGGCAGGATCTGTTGCAAACTTGGTGGGCTGCGAAAACTTCCTGTAACAGGAAGGGGTGGACAGTCAAGTTTTCCCACACTGCACCACAAAGCAGTGGCCACTGCCTGAGATTTCGTGGTTTGACTCAGGTTTGAATATTTGAGTGTGGACACTGGAGTCCTAGATTTGCAGCACAGGTCAAGAAATTCTAAACCCAGGGTCACTATACAGTGTGCTCAGTAAGTTTAAAAATGTGAGCTTTGTCAACTGCAAATATCTTAAACTAATTGAATCACAGGCAGGACTGTTTCCTTCTGCATGGGATAAAATTGGAGATGACAACCAGCTATGAGCAAAATAGACAGCCAATATCTAATTTTTAGACCTTAGTTTCTCTCAAGAAGTTTGCTACAAGGTTGCTCCCAATTAATTCAAGTACAAAGTATAACTTTTGGGGAGACTATCAAGTTTTCACAAAACATAAGAACATAAATGTTTTCACAAAATTAGAAATACAATAAGTGAAGACATCTTTTTGTTTGGAAATAAAAGCTCCCCAATAGTGTTTCAGTGGAGACCTTTCATCATTATGCTAGTGATTGAGAACAGAAAATTAAAAATAACAAAATTATTTGTATTGCATTTTTAACCTGACAGTATTCTTTTACACTCTCCACCATAGGCTGTTAATAGTTACAGATTGTGCAATGCACTGTTAACTCAAACTGAAACTGTTAGAGGCCAAATTGTAATTGTTACAACTAGTAAATGTAATTTTAATATTTGCAATGTCATTGTGGAGAACATGGGCTTATTATTGGTAATGTGTCTTTTCCCGAGTGGAGTATTTTAGGAATGGATCAAAAATAGCAGTAACTGAATGCTTTGTAGTGAATTCCTCATAGAGGTGGACAATTGTTTTTGCTGTATTTGTTATTGATTCAGTAGACATATGAACCAAATAATCGCTAAGTTTTATTGCTCATCATATATCATCTGTAAAGCAGAAAAATGTTGAAGTTTGTAATATTTAATGACCTGATCTCCCACAGACATCAGGAATGACTGTTTGTGAGAGAAAGCCCTGTTGCACCACTGAATAAAGTTCCCTATTTAATGCCACTATGGGCATCCAGCTGTGGATCTCTGTGAGTTTAACAATTACACTTTCTAAGAGCTCTTCCAAGCCACACACTCATCTGTAATTGGTATGCTTTTTCAATTGTCATTCTAAAACCAGAGCTTCCTCTGTTAATTCTTTCATGGATTTCTCAATGCACCATACTGTGTTTGGCTTGCACATGTATCATCAGGACACACACCCATGAAACAGACAGCTTTGGCAAAGTCTGCATTCAGCTTTAGTTAGATTTGTCTCAGAGATAGAAAAGAACTCCCATATTAAGCTACATTTTCTTTGTTCCGATTATTCTGGAACAAAACTGAAGCCTTTTGCCAATGCCTATCCAATCACTATACTTGGAAATATGCCACGATAGTCCATATTAATGTGACACCACTATGGTGATCAGTTATGATCTACATCATTGAAACAATATTGTTGAAGTTGCCATTTTTTCTTTTTTGCAAGTTAATACACATTAATGTGTTTAATATACATAGTAAAATACTTTATAAAAGTCTAAAAGTCAAACATTGTTTAAGGGCCACATAGAACTCCCACTGACTTCAGCATATCTTTATCATCCACATATATCCAAATGTTTTACCTCAATCAGTAAGGTCTGTGATACACTCACTAACACCATCTCTTTTATGAAGTTAAGTTGCTCTTTAATATTTTGCCTTAAGGCTACAGTCACTTTTCTTGGTTTATAATCTGTAAGAGGGACATTGAGGTCTACCTTTATATGATACAATCTGCTCCATAAAATACAACCTTGTATTCTTTAAGAATATTATATTCAGTAACTTTGGCTCCAGAATCTGGATGTAACTTCAATTGTACACATATGATCCCAATCCTGAAGACCTAACTCAGACAAAACTTCATTAAAGTCAGTAGGAGTTTTGCTTTGGGAAGGGTTGAACCCTTTTCCAGAAATAGTCTAGATTTCTGGAAATCAGAGAGCAAAAGAGAAATCATAATTAAGAAGTATTTACTCTATTCTCTCCCTACTTCCACCCCCATGTATCCAGCCTGAAAGGCTTAACTGAAGTCAATTAAGAGAGAAAAAACACTAGAAACTGACTTGCACACATGATGCAGCATTAGAATTTTGTGTTCACTGTCTCCAAATTAGGACCATTTCATACATATGTAATTTAAAACCTGTGTGTATTGCAGACCCTGGCTTGGTGTGATGCTCCATCATGGACTGCTGGTGATATCACACTCAGCAAAGAACCTTTTTTTCTTTTACAGTATTACCCTAGGTTTCTAAACTTTTTCATTATTTTGTGAGTAGTAGAAATAATAAAAATAGTAAAAATTCGGAGTAAACCAAAATATGAAATAGTAAGTATTGGTAGCTGCTGGTTTTTGTGAACATTTTATTGCTATTCCTATCTGCTATACCTAATCTAGCCTTCATCGTGAGATTTTCTATTTTCACCACCATGGTTTCTATGCACTAACTCTCTTCCCTAACTCAGACTGTTTAATAATTGAAGGCCATCAATAGAATCTAAAATGTATCTCTACTTAGCTAGCCTGTATTTGCAAGGCAGAAAGCAGTTCTCTCCTATTTTGTGTCCATTGTATTTTAATTTCTGGAGTAGCATACAACATGTTGTGGCCACTGTGAATGTTGTGATTTTTGCTGGGTTTACATAGATCCTAACTCTCTGGCTCACTGTAACTATGAGGTAGTTGTCTCAAATAAATAAATAAATAAAAATCCCATTTTATTCTTTGGCAAAGCTAACCATTTAATCAACATTTAATCATTTGTTCCATTACTGAACTGAATCTTAAAATAATACGTTTTCCAGTCATAGCCAGAACCCCACAGTGGTCTCCCAAATGCCAAGAGATGCTGCAAAACAGGTGCAGGAGGATAAGTTATGATTTTTTTAAAATTTTTTTTAATTGTCATTTGGATGGTTACTTGCTATGCTAAGTGCGAAATTTTTACGTACCCTCACTCACTTCAGATGTGTAAATTAGGTCATTTGTATCACGACTATAAGCAGAGCAGCCAGCAGTTGACAGGAGAGGAGAAAAATTTTGATTATTTCTTTCTATATTAAAATCAGATCATTCCCGCAGATGGAATAGATGATTTCAGATAGTGTTTTAGAAGGCTTACTTGATTTGTATGTATATGGGAAGGGGACTTTAAAAAGGATAGTAAGAGAAGGTGTAACTGCTGTCTACACAATTGCAATCCACTAGTCATGTATGGTTAACAATACATGGCAACGCAGCAATGTACAGTGTATATTCTTCTAAAATTGTGACTACATAAATAATCCCAAATGAATATTAACTATATTCTGTAAAGAAAGTACTGTACTGCTTTAAGACTCAGATCACATGTTCGCGTGAAGCCCTGAAGAGACCTCACTATCAATGTAGAGGCCATTATATAGTTGGAAGTGGACGAGAGGGTGTCAGCAAGGCCCGAAGCTTTACAGAGGACGTAAAAAGTAGAGGGATTTCCTATAACACAAAATTTTCAAACTAGGGCCTGGTCTACACTTATCTTTGCAATTCGGCGGCAGTCAACAGGAGATACGCAAGTGACGTAAATCACTTGCGTATTTCCCGTCAACTTTGCAGCGTCTCCTCTGCACGGTGTCCATACTGCGCTGCGTCGAAGGGAACAGCGCTCCCTTCAACGCAGCGCTACTCCACTTACCGAGGTAGTTTTCCTGTGTCGCTTCCTGGATCGACTGAGCACGTCTATACAGACCGCTCAGTCGATCCAGAGCAATCGATGTGACAGCGGTGAATTTGACGCCATCAGTGTGTACCCAGCCTAGATTTGACTGCTTATACACAAATCACTGTCTCACATGACTGTCATACAGCATATTAAAGATACACACAGCATGTAAAATGTTACATTTTTCACTTGTGAGACAAATGAATTAAAATTTGAGTTGCTACTGAATACATCGCTTTTGATGTAACTGTAACCCACAGAAATTCCCAACACAATGGTCAAAGAAATTCCTATGGCAATCCTAGTCAAACATAATCGTAAGTCCTTTATTAACCTTGACTTCAGATCATATTCTTTCTTCACCTACACAGGTATTATATCAACACTAGAAGTGGCCAATACATTTTTAGCATATCTATTTCAATGTACAAATTATCAAGAAAATATTTGTACTCACTGTTACTAGGTGGCAAAAAAAGTCCATTTATATTACGAGGTTTACTATGATGGAAGACACAACTGATCCTCACACAGCCTAAAGGCTGTGTTTCCCAGAAACATGAGATTCTGTTGTACTTTTGCTACAGGAAAAATAAAAAGGGACAGTTTTCAGATATAATGATTATAACAAACAATAAAAAATAGTGGACAGAACACTAATTAATACTATATATCAGTTAGAAAAGAAGAAATCTGGTATTTTGGGGAATGCATAGGAATAGGACACATTAGGCCTGATTCTGATCAGCTAAAACATTGTAAATTAAGAATATCTTCACTGAGACCAGTGGAGCTACAATGGTGTCAGACCAGAATCAAGGTAACAGGTTCTATTCCTGGCTCTGCTATGGACTTTCTAATATGCTTAGAAAAAATATTAATTTTCTAATATCCCAAATTCACTTAATTTTTGTGTCTCAGGGCTTGTCTATTGGACAGTTAGTGCACAGCAAGCTGGGGTGTAAATCTATCTCACATTAATCTGCTGCACATAATTGTACGTGTGGACCCTGCTACCACATATTAAACGTTCCATAATACACGTTGATCTGTTCTGCTTTGAAATGGGAGCAGAATAAATTGAACTAGGGAACTTTTAGTGTGTGGTGCCAGGGCGTACATAGACAGTTAGCATGTGCCACATTAATGTGAGGTAAGCTTATTCCCCCACTTGCTGTGCACTAACTGTTCATCTAGACATGCACTTGGTCTCCTTATCTGTAAAATAGGGATAATAATATCTAACTCACAGGCATGCTGTGAAACTACATACATCCAT
The DNA here is from genome assembly GCA_007922155.1 of Mesoclemmys tuberculata. Lineage (NCBI taxonomy): Eukaryota > Metazoa > Chordata > Testudines > Chelidae > Mesoclemmys > Mesoclemmys tuberculata. Next base: position 69,678,055 of record ML675616.1, read on the forward strand.
GTTTGTCATGTGGTTTGAGATCCTTGGAAGAAATATGCTGTATAAGTATTACATTATTATTCTTTTATTATAAAAAGGGTATTATTATTATAGGAAATTTAAAGGCAAATGAGAAAAGCAATTAACATCCAGTGACGGACTTTCAATCAATACAAGTTTTCAAAGCTTGCAGTGCATTCTAGCCATGGACTTAAAATAAAATAAAATAAAATGTTTGTATGAGTGCCACAAGGTTTTCATGTTTGAATGTGAACTTGGATGTCAGATGTGAGGTTTAGCAGAAGTGAGGGTCAGTTTTGCTTTAAGAGTGAGTGTCCTTCAAGAAACTTATCTACCTGTATTTCCATATGTCTAAATCTGCAAAGCTGATGTGAACACCTTCCCTCTCTCCATAATGAGCATACAGTCTCACTGCCAAGGGCTTTTTCACAGTGACGGAATCGGCACTTGGAACCCTAACACAGAAAAAAGGCAAGTTAAAGTTGTATGACGCTAGAGTCCAATGCATCAGTAGTTGGTTTATATCTTCTTTTTATATTATTTGTATTAATGAGGAAGTTGACTAGTTTGTGTAGCACAGGATTATTATTGTGACAAGATACCTGCAAGCAATGGAAAAGATTAGGACCTGATTCACTGACGCTAGTGTAGCTTTGTACAGGGGTCTTTTAGCAATCATCCAGATGTCCTAGCCACCGCCAGTTATTGGGATGGACTACCAATTATCCTGCTTGCTGCTTTTCTGCCATTTTCAGGCCTTTGTCAGGACTTAGCATAACTAGGCAAACTTGGAGTGTGGGTATAGGGTAAACATGTGAAATGAGCCTGGCTCCATGCATTCTGTCTCTCTGAATATGCTGGGGCAGATGTCTGTGAACAACAGGAAGTCTGGCTATATTTTAGAATTGTTGGTAGGGGGAAATCTAGCTATTAGACTAACAGCTAAGGCTGCTTGCTTAACAATTTCTTGTTAGTGACCTGTCTTTGTAGCTCCTGCTTCTGCCTAGTGACTGATTTGTTTAGTCACCTATGTAACATTTTTCTTGATTGACATGTCTCTAACTTTTGGGGTACAAGAGGAAGCTCGTGACTCTGAGTCAGCAGATCCCTTGATGGTCACATTAGGATCTCCAGGCACAGAAAGAAGGACTGGCCATCTGGAAATCTGTGACTGTATCATCTGAAAACTGCCAAAGACTTGTGGGGGTCCTATTAAGTTTTGGAGTACTTTAATCCCCTATTGTATTGTATGTGCTTAAGACTAATAAGATTGTCAGTGAAAGCAATTCTGATGGAGATCACTGGGGACCCTTGAGTAAAGCTTTAACATTAAAAGCACTTGGTTTTGATTTGTCTGTGTTAGTCATGTAGCAGACAGAGATGCTGTATTTCCTTTAGATCATTTCCTGATACCAACTCACAAAGACTAAATGTCATTGGGTTGAGGAACCCTGGGCTCCACTATGTCCAGCTCTGCAGTCAGCTACAGAGCCAATGGGAGTTACACCTGTGCAGCTCAGGGCAGAAGAGGCCATTGGCTTCCATGGAACTGCTACTGATTTATATCAGTGTAAGCAGGGGGAAATCAGGTCTTTAATACCACATGAATTATGCCATAATTGCTTTGTCCAGTCTAGTTTAAATACCTGAAGATACATGGCTCTCACTAACAAACTTGGGAGACTATTCCACAGTCTGCTACATATCACTGTTTTCCTGGTATTTGGACTAAATTTTCTTTTGCCCCATTTTATCCCTTTACTCCTATTTATATCCTACTGGGTCACTTGAAACAATTCTTCACACTTCTTGTTGTTTATACCTCCCTCCGATACTTGCAAATTCTATCATAATTGTCCCTTAGTAATCATTAAGCAAACAATATCATTTTGTTCTATTCTCCACTACATGAGTTACTCTCAGACGTAGAGGGCAGTGGCAGTCACAGGAAGCCGGCTGCTGCTCAGCCATAGCAGATGCAGAGTAGCAGGGGGCCTTTTCTAACATCGGTGGGTGGTGTAAACCCTATAATGGGGCTTAAGAAAGCAGGAGAGCAGACATAGAAAAACTCATCTCAACCACGTCCCAAACACCAGCCTCATCACCTGACACAACTCTTTCCTCCCCTTTACAGCAGGGGTTTTGGGGCACCTGGTGTTATACAGCATACAGTAAATTTAGCAGATTGGGGAACTGACCCTTAATCTTTCTCATAAATCAAGCATTCCAGCTACTTAATCATTTTGTTCCTCTTCTTTTGATTCCATCCAGATAGTCAACATCTTTCTGGTTCCGAAGTGCCCAGCATGACATGCAGTTTTGTAGATATAGTTTCATCAGGCTTGGAGTCTATCAGGGACTTTGGAGGGGTATGATGCATACTACTTAAATGCTCTTGTGTTACCTAGCATTTCTCCAGGTTACATTTCATTTAACTTACGTTGTTTTCTTTATTTTATTCCTCAGCCATTATTGAAGTTTGCAACATCTCCTAATTTAGTAACATCTGTGAATTTTAATGCCATTTACTCCTCTTTCCAGAGCATCACTAAATATATTAATCATAATAGAGCCAAGTAGTACTGTCTGTAAAATGCATTACTTTATTAAATAAAGCTGGCCAGACTGAAAACATATGACAGGGGTTTGTACAGAGAGTAATATTTAGTCACTAATTTCCTGATCCTGCAATTGGATCATAGAAAATTAGAGTTGGAAGGGACCTCAGGAGGTCATCTAGTCCAGCCGGCTGCGCAAAGCAGGACTAACCTCAGATAAATAATCCCAGCAAGGGTTTTGTCAAGCCACAGTTTAAAAACCTCTAACAATGGAGATTCCACCACCTCCCTAGGTAACCCATTCCAGTGCTTCACCACCCTCCTTGTGAAAAAGTTTTTCCTAATGTCCAACCTAGACCTCCTCCACTGCAACTTGAGACAGTTGCTCCTGGTTCTGTCATCTGCCACCACTGAGAAAAGCCTAGCTCCATCCTCCCTAGACCTCCCTTTCAGGTATTTAAAGGCTGCTATCAAATCCCCCCTCATTCTTCTCTTCTGCAGACTAAACAAGCCTAGTTCCCTCAGCCTCTCCTCATAAGTCTTGTGCTCCAGTCCCCTTATCATTTTTGTTGCCCTCCACTGGACTTTCTCCAACTTGTCCACATCTTTTTTGTAGTGGGGGGCCCAAAACTGGACACAATACTCCAAATGCGGCCTCACCTACGATCTGCTGGTAATGTTCTTACTAATGCAGCCCAATAGGCCATTAGCCTTCTTGGCAACCAGGGCACACTGCTGACTCATATCCAGCTTCTTATCCACTGTAACCTCCAGGTCCTTTTCTGCAGAACAGCTGCCTAGCTAGTTGGTCCCCAGTCTGTAGCTGTGCATGGGATTCTTGTGTCCTAAGTGGAGGACGCTGCACTTGTCCTTGTTGAACCTCATCAGATTTCTTTTAGCCCAATCCTCCAATTTGTTTACATCCTTCTGTATCCTATCCCTCCCTTCCAGGGTATCTACCACTCCCCCTAGCTTAGTGTCATCTGCAAACTTGCTGAGGGTGCAATCTACCCCATCCTTCAGATCATTAATGAAGATGTTGAACAAAACCGGCCCCAGCATTGACCCCTGAGGTACTCCGCTTGTGACCTGCTGCCAGCTAGACATGGAGCCATTGATCACTACTCATTGAGCCCTATGATCTAGCCAGTTATCTATCCATTTCATAGTTCTTTCATCCAACTCATACTTCTTTAACTTGTTGATAAGAATAATGTGGGAGACTGTACCAAAAGCTTTGCTAAAGTTAAGATATATCAAGTCCACCGCTTTCCCCACATCCACAGAGCCAGTCACCCGTTCATAGAAAGCAATCAGGTTGGTCAGGCATGATTTGCCCTTGGTGAATCCGTGTTGACTGTTCCTGATCACCTTCCTCTCTTCCGAGTGCCTTAAAATGGATTCCTTGAGGACTTCCTCCATGATTTTTCCAGGGATTGAGGTGAGGCTGACTGGTCTGTAGTTCTCTGCATCCTCTTTCTTCCCTTTCTTGAAGATGGACACTGTATTTACCTTTTTCCAATCATCAGGGACCTACCCTAATTGCCACGAACTTTCAAAGATAGCCAATGTTTCTGAAATCACATCAGCTAACTCACTCAGCACCCTCGGATGCTTTGCATCTGGCCCCATGGACTTCTGTATGTCCAATCTTTCTAAATAGTCCCAGACCTGTTCCTTCAGCACTTAGGGATGTTCACCTCCTCCCCATTCTGTGCCACCCCATGCAGTAGTCTGGGAGCTGACCTTGTCTGTGAAGACAGAAGCAAAAAAGGCATTGAGTACCTTAGCTTTCTCCACATCCTCTGTCACTAGGTTGCCTCCCTCATTCTGTAAGGGGCCCACACTTCCCCTAATCTTCCTCTTGTTGGTAACATACCTGTAGAAACCCTTCTTGTTCCCCTTCCCATCCCTTGCTATCTGCAACTCCAATTGCGCTTTGGCCTTTCTGATTTCATTCCTGCATGTTTGAGCAGTATTTTTATAATCCTCCCTAGTCATCTGACCAAGCTTCCACTTCTTGTAAGCTTCTTTTTGTGTTTAAACTCACCGAAGACTTCTTTGTTAAGCCAAGCTGGTCGCCTACCATATTTGCTATTCTTTCTGCACATCAGGATGGTTTGTTCCTGTGCCCTCAATAAGGTTTCTTTAAAATTGGATTCCTTTCCCCGTCACATTAGCCTCCCAGCGGATCCTGCCCATCAGCTCCCTGAGGGAGTCAAAGTCTGCTTTTCTGAAGTCCATGGTCCATATCCTGCTGTTCTCCTTTCTTCCTTTTGTCAGGATCCTGAACTCGACCACTAGCGTACACTCCTACACCATCCCATTGACTTTCCCTACTGGGGCCACTTCTTCAAACTGGGGATACTGAAGCACTTCTTCAAACGGGGATAACATCAAGAATGATGTAATTTCAAGAAAGCAATATGAAGGAAAGTCAGGTAGTCAAACCATCAATAACACCAGGCAAAGTTCCTGTTGTCTAACACATTTATAAATGTTGTTTATCACATTATAAATGAAACAGGGCATGTGTGTTGAGTGATCTGTATGTAGTGTTTGCAAAAGTCCACCTCACATAGTGCACATTTTTCATGAATTAACCCTCTTTAGAGTGTGAGTTTGATTTTTCAGAACTAATGAGCACCCACAAATCCATCTGAACTGAATGGAAACTGCAGGTCCTCATCACCTCTAAAAATCAGGACCTATGTGTGTGTCAAATATACATGTATGGAGACACATACACAGTGACAATTACATCAGTATATAAAGAAGATACTCTTCCTTATAGCAGAAAGATCGAAGATGCAAACCAAATTCTACAATATTTACCTTTATGCAGGTGGAATAAAAATAGAAATAGCAGTCATTCCCAACTTCTGCCATTGTCACCTCTTGTACTTCTACTCCACTGTCTTTATACAAGAAGGGTATAAACGTACAGGTAAGAACTATCAATGTGTATGGAAACAAAACTCCTTTTTCTGAAGACAGTGGTTTTCAGGATCTAAGCTCTATTTCCTGTTTTAAACAGACCTCCAATTATACTATATCTCAAAATTATACTTAAACGATTACAAATCAGACGGTACCTTCTCCAGGTTTGCCGAAGTGATGAAACATTGAAAGTGGTTGCTAGTCAGTGCACAAATTCAAACTTCCAGAATTTCTCTCATTGTTACTTTAGTTCTTATGACATCATCACAAATGACATCATATGGCCCTTTAGACTGGGACTGTTCACTTATTTTCATTGCTGTTGCGCAAAATAGAAAAAATGATGCTGAGCCAAGTAGTCCGTTATCCTAGTTTCTCTGATTAAAACACACAGGAACACAATTTATGTGAGTTAGAGAAAATAGAACATTCACATAACTGTTTGATGCAGGGACAAGTATAGCTGGAGCTGTGTCGATCTCAGGATATTAGAGAGATAAGGTTGGTGAGGTAATATCTTTTATTGGACCAACTTCTGTGGGAGAGAGAGAAAAGCTTTCAAGCCACATAGACCCCTTTTCAGGTCTGGGAAAGGGACTCCCAGGTCATAGCAAAACACAAGATGGAACAGATTGTTTAGTATAAGTAGTTAGCACAGACTGTAAGGAATCATTCAAGATAGAGTGGCCCATTAACACCTCTGCAGTCATAGGACAAAAGAGGGAGTTAGGGCATGTCCACACTACAAAGTTAAGTCGATGTAAGGCACTACAGTATTCCTCCTGCCGCTGTAACTCACCTGCTATGCCGACCTAGTAGATCCACCTCAGCAACAGGCATAAGGCTTAGGTTGACATAGTTTGGGCAACCTAGCATCTGTATAGACTCTGCATTACATGCATCACTTGTTGGCTGGCAGGAGCCATGAAATTGACAAGAATGTCAATTACACTGCTAGTAAGGTCCCTTTTTTGAAATTGAGGGAGAGATGATGTCCCAGCTGTGAGCACCAGCAATGCTGACAGCTGGAACCTTGCTCCCCAGCAATGAGAGCCTGGACTGTGGACTCCCTGCAGGGCTCCCTGCTTCGCACACAGCTCCCAGCTGGAGGCAGGCTGCCGCTCAGGGTCTTAGCTCCCCGCTCCACAAATAGAACACAAAGGCCAGCATGTATTGGAGTCCACCTGGGAGCATAGAGGGATATGATGCACACTACCTAATCCTGCCTTTTTATCCAGGCCCATGAAGGCTTGACTAGCCATGGCCAAAATATATAAGGACATCAATAAAAACTACGCCCAATTCAGCAAAGCACTAGAGCATGTACTGAACTTTAAGCACATGAGTAGCACAATTGACTTCAAGTAAAACAAATGCTACAGTGCTTTGCTGGATCAAGGCCTAAATGTCCAACTGCACAATCTACTTAACACTAAGTAGTTAAATATAATATAATATAATAACATTAGAAAGGGATATTGCATCTAGATCCCAGCATTCATGCATGCAGAGAAGGTCTCCCAGTTCATAGACTCAGACTTTAAGGCCAGAAGAGACCATCATGATAATCTAGTCTGAATGCCAGCACATTGCAGGCCACAGAATCTCACCCACCCACTCCTGTAATAGACCCATAAACTGTGGCTGAAATACTGAAGTTCTTAAATCATGATTTAAAAACTTCAAGTAATAGAGAATCCACCATTTACACTAGTTTAAACCTGCAAGTTACCTGTGCTCCATGCTGCAGAGGAAGGCAAAAAAAACCCCCAGGGTCTCTGCCAATCTGACCCGGGGGGGAAATGTATACCTAGCCCCCAAAATGGCAGTCAATTGGACCCTGAACATTCTGGCAAGACCCACCAGCCAAACACCTGGGAAAGAATTTACTGGAGTAACTCAAAGCCCTTCCCATCTAGTGTCCCATTACCGGCCACTGGGAATATTTGCTATTAGCAATCACAGATTGTCTACATGCCAGTGTAAGCAGTCTCATCACGCCATGCCCTCCATAAACATATCAGGCTCAGTCTTGAAGCCAGTTGGTTTTGCTCCCACTGCTCCCCTTGGAAGGCTGGTGCAGAACATCAGTCCTCTGATGGTTAAACATCTTCATATAATTTCAAGTCTAAACTTGTTGATAGTCATTTTATAACAATTTGTTCTTATATCAACACTGGCACTTAATTTAAATAACTCCTCTCCCTCCTTAGTATATCTCTCTGATGTATTTATAGAAATAATCATAACTCCCCTGAGCCTTCATTTGGTTAGGCTAAATAAGCCAAGCTTTTTAAGTCTGCACTCATAAGGCAGGTTTTCCATTCCTTGGATCATCCTATTAGCCCTTCTCTGCAGCTATTCTAGTCTGAATTCTTTCTTTAACATGGGATACCAGAACTGCACATAGTATTCCAGATGAGGTCTCATTAGTGTCTTGCAATATTATACTAACCCATCCCTATCTGTACTGGAAATATCTCACCTGATGCATCCTAGGACTGCATTAGCCTTTCTCACAGCCGCATCACATCAATGGCACATAATCATCCTGTGATCAATCAATACACCCAGATTTTTCTCCTCTTCTGTCGCTTCTGAGAAATCCCCAGTTTATAGCAAAAATTCTTGGGTTCAGGCTCTTAGTGCATGACCTTGCACTTTGTGCTATTACATTTCATCCCATTTCTATTACTTCAGTTGGTTGTCCAGATCTTTTTGTATGATATTCTGCTCTTCCTCTGTTTTGGCAATACCTCTCAGCTTTGTGTCATCTGAAAATCTGATTAGCAGACTCCCACTTTTTGTGCTTAAGTCATTAATAAAAATGTTAAATAAGATTGGGCCCAAGACTGATCCCTGAGGAACTCCACTAGTGACTTCCCTCCAGCTTGAAAGTTCACCTTTCAGTATGACTGGTTGTAGTGTCCCCTTTAACCATCTTTCCTTATCCATTTTTCAATTATCATAGTAACCTCCATTTTCTTCAGTTTAACTAATCATTTCCCATGTGGAACTGTGTCAAATGCCTTCCTGAAATCCAGGAAGATTAGATCTACTACATTCCCTTTGTCTAAAAAAATCAGTTATCTTCTCAAAGAAGATCAGGTTGGTCTGACAAAATCTACCTTTTGTAAAATCCTGTTGTATTTTATCCCAATTCCCTTTTACCACTATGCCCTTAACTTTCTTTTTCAAAATTTGTTCTAAAATCTTGCACGCAATTGAGGTGAGTTGAGGCCTGTACTTTCCTAGATCAGCTTTTTCCTCTTTCTTAAAAACTGGTACTATATTAGCAATCCTAAAGTAATGGGGTACAACCCCAAATTTACAAATGCATTAAAAAATCATTGCTATTGGTCTTGCAATTTCATGTGCCAGTTCCTTTAATGTTCTTGGATGGAGATTATCCAGGCCCCCTTATTTAATCTCATTAAGCAGTTTGAGTTTGACTTCCACCATGGATATGGTAATTTCTACTTCCATGTCCTCATTTCCATTAACCACTCCACTACTAGCCCTTTACTCCTCTGATTACCCTTATAAAAAACTGAGGCAAAGTATTTGTTTAGATGCCAAACCATTCTTAGATTGAGCTCCACCCCATCTGCACTGCTTAGTGGTCCCACTTATTTCCTTGTTTTCTTTTTATTTATATGGCTATACAACATTTTCCTGGCTGGCTGTGGTAATAAAAGAACTGAGGCAGTTAGATCTGCACAGCCCTTTCATAACGTCAGCTCCAAACATTCACAGCTGTGAGAGGGGGTTTGTGTAATCTCAGTGGGAACTGCTTTTCAACAGGTTACTGAAGCTCAGCACTGCCAGTGGTTCATCTCACATGAAGAAAAATATGCAGAGGCCAACTCAAGAACCATATTATTTTTAACACACCAAATTATTTTTTGTTAAGTTTCTGATCTGAGATGATTCTGCTTTCCTTCCATGATATCAAACCACTTTAGAAACATTAATTGAGCATTATTCCACTTCTTACAGATGTGGAAACTGAGGCACAGACCAATTACTTCCATCAGGTCACACAGCAAGCCTGTATGAGACCTAGGACAAGAACACCGAAGTCTTGATGCCACACAGCTCTCCATATTAAAAATGGTATTGTTAAAGAATACAAATAAATACATAAACTAAATAACAATAAAACATCCTGACACTTGGATATGCCTTGCTGAGAACAGCGTAGGAAACGGCAAACCACAAAGTACCACCATTCGGCACAGGCTAATAATTTAGAAATTGTCACACAAAACGGGATGGATCCTTCACAATACACTGAGCTGGGCCCAGCAACATTTCCACCATTTTCCAGTGATGGCTATTTTGTTTGTTCTTTTTGAGAAAACAGCCACCGCTGAGGTCGGCCCAGTCCTGCCCCCCTTGCCCAGCGTCTCTTTTCCCCTGTAACCAGATGTCACTGAGCACCCTCCAGCCTTCCTTGCCCAGTCACCCGGAAAAGACGTGGTCACACCACTGCGCAGGGGGACCACGGAGCCGACCCCCGCAGCAGCAGAGGCACTGGCTCAGTGGAGGCCGCTTCTGCGCTGAAGCGAGTTTGAGGGACAGAGCGAGGGAAGGTCTCGCTGTCCGACTGCACCGCTGCGGGGTGGCAGCGTGGGGCTGGGCCGCCCCCGTGCTGCGGCCGGGCCCGGCGCGGCGCGCAGAGGGAGGCTCGCACCCGCCGGGCCACGCCCGGGCCGGGGGCGGCGATTGACACTGGAGCACACGCGGGGCGCGGCTCCAGGCCGCCGGCGGACTCCATTTCCCAGCGCGCGCTGCGGGGCGGGCCTGGCCCGGCCTTGCCGGAGGGCGGCGGCGGCTCCCCCGGCCCGGCTGCGCGTGAGGGGGGCCGGCCGGGGCCATGAGCCGCCGGGGCGCGGTGCAGCGGAAGGTGCCCTGCCTGTTCGTGACGCAGGTGAAAGAGGAGCCCTCGGCCAAGCGGGAGCGCCAGGTACCGGGGCGGCGCCGCGGCCTGGCCCGGCGCAGTGATGCGGGGGGGGGGGCGGAGAGGAGCCGCGGCCTGTGACTGGCGAGCCGGGGGGAGGCGGCTGCTCGGGCGCGGGGCGCACCCGGCTGCTGAGGGGACGGGGCTGAGGAGGCGCAGCGGCGCGGGGGGACGGGCCTGGCTGCGGAGGAGGGGATGTGAGGCTGCGGACACCTCCCGCTCTGGCCGCGCCTGGTGCGGCTTGGGGATCCTTGGGGGATCCGTGCGCCTTTTCCTCGGGCGAGGCGGCGTGAAGGAGCCGCCCCTGTCCCGGGAATAGGTGCGGGATAAAGCCGCGTCCGAATGACGGCGGCTTCCTGAGACGTGGTTGGGGCGATCTGCCCTTCTTTGGCCTCCTCCAGCCCACCTTTCGCCAGCGGCCTTTGGCCTGGGGTGGTTGGTTGGTTGGTTGATACGCTCCAGTGGCTTCGGGGGTGGCCTGCGGGCATCGCTCTTCCTTCCCTCTGATGGAAGGATGAAGGGGTTGACAACCCAGCAAGCAAGTATGATGAAATCCCCGCTCTCGCAGGATCCCTTTCTTCCTTCATTCCTGCAGACCCAAAAGATGGCCATGACACGGGCATTTGATGTTTATCCTGGCTGTCACATTTTGTTCATGCAAGTTCTCAGGGTTAAGGTTGTTTTCAGGGTAATCATGTGCTTTGTTCCTTAAATTACTGTTTCTTACTGTTATACAGAGCAGACAGAAGGCTAGGGTAAATTAAGAACTTGTTACATGGATAACTATCACAATTTAGTTGAGTATGTGGAACTACAGATGTGTGTGTATATATACATATATATATTACACTGAAACAGAAAGGAAAAAAAAGAGTGAACTTGATTCTGTTCTGTCTTGCACCTTCTGTATTCATCTACACCTGTGCAATGTCATTTTATACCCAGACTGCACAGGTGTAGATTGCTACAGAAGGTACAAAAAAGGGAGAGAATCAGGCTCTTTTTTTCTTATTTATTTCTATAACAGTAGTGCCTAGAGGCTTCAACCAGCATTGGGGCACCATCAACACGGTGCTTTGCCACAGTGAAAGAGACAGTCCCTACTCCAAAGAGCTTACAGTCCAGTCCCTACTCCAAAGAGTTTACAGTCTAAACAAGAATGGGGGAAAGGATATTATTCTACAGCAGAATATTTTAAAAATAAGCTTTACCAAAAATGATTTCTCTTCATCTAAACCTATTTCTAGAAGTCTTACCAACAACATCTCTCAGAAAACAAGATCAACTTGAAGATGTCCACTGGGTGTCTGTTCAGACTTCTTGGAACACTCACCTCTTTATTCTTTCAGGAAGAAAGGGTTTAGTTCAAGACTACAGTCTTTATTATGTTATTCAGAATGTGTCTGCTTTAACCACCTTCCATCACCCTGGTATGTTTATTATTATCACCATCATTTTAGTGCTAGTAGGGCTTCCATCTCTAAACTGAAACTTAGGAGCAGTTAGTCTCTTGACAAATGATGCATGGAATCTTGTTGCCATGGTAATGTCACAAAGACATTTATTGAAATTCTGTAGCACCAAGTTGGAACTCTTCTACATTACACACATTGCTTCAGAATGGGGGTGGAGGCTGTCCCTAAAGATAAACCCAGAGTGGAAAGGAGGGAAGCTGACTCATTAAACAGTTCTTTGAAGGTGAGACTAGAAAACAGCAAGTGGGGTAGTTCTATTCCTTTGCCATGATGCATTTTCAGATTTGTAATATGTTGTGAAATAGTTGCATTCTTACACAATATTAGAAAGTAGGAATAAAAAGTATGCTGCTGGATTTGTGGATGTCAATTGTAATTTACTTGAATCTATGTGGGAACATACAGAGTGAGGTTTAAATAATTGTTGTCTTTTCAGCCATTTAAAGTTTTGGCAACTGAAACCATAAATCGAGAGGCATTAGATGCAGATATATATAATGCAATTCCAACTGAAAAGGTGGATGGAACCTGCTGTTACGTAACAACGTATAAAGGTAACATGAAAGATTTGTATGCAGACTTCTCATATTGACTAGTATCCATAAGTCGTGCATAATTTTCATTTTATTTATTTCACATTTTATTGCATTCCTATACCTGGGAAATTCAGATTCTCACATTTTTAAAAAAACCTGGCTTTACTATAAAATATGCAGTAGCTGATAATGCAAGTGTACAGTAATTTTACAGAAGATATATCTATCTGTAAAATTGTTCTGGATTTTCATATAGCTTGTGAAACCAAAGTCCAGGTAAAAATGATGTTGTTTATATTAACCTGGTAGCCAAAGAAAACTTCTACCTGGCTAGTTAGGTTGGCATTTCATATTAGATTTCTTTTTTTCTCAGAAAGTCCTATAGATGATATTTTACTTTCAGAGTGTGGATAAAAAAGCATGGTTTAATGAATACCTGATGAACCCTTGAAAACTCCTGTTCTATCTTCCTGTTGAAAGTATATTTTAAATATGCATATATCTGTTTTATGGTTTTTAAATATATATTTCAAGCAGATTCTGCATCATATTAAGCAAGGTATTGTTTATAGTGCCCTTAGGTTTTCTGATAAGTAAGTATATTAATCTCAATTTAAATATGTCATCATTTGATATGACTCTTTTTTTTTTTGGAGGCAGGAGGTAATAGAATATTTACTGCTGGATATTTTACCTGTCATGTTAAACTGTCTATTTCAATGGGAGAAATCCTATTTTGCATGCTCTTATCTAAACAAGCTGCTGTTTTTGTAACTCTGAAACCTATAGGGCAGCCATACCTTTGGGCCAGGTTGGATAGAAAACCCAACAAACAAGCTGAGAAAAGGTTTAAAAGATTCCTGTATTCAGTGGAAGACTCAAAAGGTTAGTGAGGGTTTTTTCCTGTTTTGTTAATTGAGGTATTTCTTTAAAAAACGAAGGCCTTTGGTTAAACAAAACCAGTGTTATGTTGAAATATTAGTGATCCATCTCATAACTTCTATATTTCTTTTCAAATGCTATGATGACTATATGTATCTCAATGTACTTTCATTATAATTTTGACTAAACCGGCACTTTTTCCTCACTCTTGTGTAGTTATAAATCCTAAAACTTTTTCCGAGTGCAGACCTCCTTCATTGCTTCATGATATTTCTTCTGCTAGAATGAAAATTCATTGCTAGAATGGAGTATTTCTTACCAAGAATTTTATTTCTGCTAGCTGCATCTCCCACAATTCTGGATGTCTGTCCTCTCTTTGCAGCTCTCAGAGGCTTTTGGTGCTGCGTGGACTGGCCACAGCCCTTCTTCTGCTTACTGCCAGATGAGTTATTTCCAAACTGGAAAATTTACATAACATCGTTATTAACAAACATTCCAGAGATAATGGAATAGCTATGTACATTAGACCAAGGAAGATGGTCATATGGCAATGATTCTACTTAATATCTGACCGTTGGCCATCCAGGGTAGTTAGAATTTTGGGAGGACGCTGCTAGCACAAAAAATATCAGGGAAAAATTTTCCATTCTGCTGCCATCCTGTCTGGAGTGTTGCCCAGAAACAGAAAACAAGTTGAAACACAGATATATCAAACATATCCATAACTTACAATACATATATGATACACAAACAATATAATCATACTTAGTAAATTATAACATTTCTAATAGTACCTGACATGGCATATCCTGTATCAATTATTGTAATTTTGCAATATTAATATTAAAGCATATTCTGAAAGGTCCCACTAATCCAGTGTCATAGAGGGTATATATACATTGCAATTAGACATCCATGGCTGGCCCGTGCCAGCTGACTCAGGCTAAGGGGCTCAAGCTAAGGAACTGGTTAATTGCCTTGTATTCTGTCAGGCTTGGCTGCAGCCCAAGGTCTGGACCCTCCCACCTTGTGAGGTTCTACAGACCAGGCTCCAGCCTGAGTCTGAATATCTACATTGCAATCAAATAGCCCCTTAGTCCAAGCCTCTTAGCCTGAGACAGCTGGCATATGCCAACTGACGGTGTCTAATTACAGTGTAGATGTATCCAGAGCCTTCCTGGTTGGCCTATGGAGAGGGGTCTGATATGAAGCCCGGCTTCTTTCCACAAGGTGCTTAGGACCCATTTAAGATGGAGGAGGGAATGGGGCCTCATAAGCCTCCCTTCCTTGTTCTGCGGGGGTCTCTTGGAACTTAACCCATGAGTCAAGTGGTTCAGGTCTTTGGTTTTGGAGCTTCTCTCTGTTCTGCACTGAGGTTTCTTGCCTATTTTTCCCCCTGCTGAAGTTGCGATTTGCAAGGTTCAGGGAGGGTTGAATCCTAGAAGGGTTAACCGACTCAGGGAGGGGGAGAAATGCTGAGAAGGGAGACCACTGCTTCCCATTGCTCAAAAACCTGGTCAGAGAAATTAAAATAAAGGTAGTAAAAGCAGAAGCAAAAGAAATTTCCACTGTCTACTGCTGCAATGGCAGAGAATCTGGCAGCAAGCAAGAACAGAGGGGGGTCGTGGCAGACTGTGCTGCGCCAAAACGGTGATCTGCCTCTGTGAGTTGTAGAGAGTAGAGCCACCCCAGAAGTCCAGGATTGTGGGAGATACTGGGCTGCAGAATAGAAATTCTTTGCCTAAATATCATAGTAGTCTAAATGACTTTAAAAAAACCACCAAAAGTTGAACAAAAAAAACCAAGAATAGACCTTGTGCGGGAACTCCTATGTCAGATTATTTGAATGTTTACTTTGAAAGAAGGTTAGATTATAGAATTAGCTAAATTTTTGTTACAAAATAAATATTTAACATTTTTATTTTTAGAATTTATTTGGAATATTGAAGAGGATTTCAAACCGATCCCAGAGTGCTGGATTCCAGCAAAGGAAATCCAGCAATCCAGTGGGAACCCTTTGCCCGATGAAAATGGACACATTCCAGGTATATACCATACAGTCTAGTTTAAATGAAAAGGGAACTTTTCTCTTCCTCTAAAGTGAATTAGAATTAGGCCCAGAGTTAAAATACCACAGAACAGGACACACGAAATCAAAATGACACTAGACCCTGCCAGAACAACAGATTCAAACCTGAAGACTTATCTCAACTGCTACAGTGATGCCCCCCCACCCCACAACACACCTGTCAAGATCCATGGATCTTATGCATGCCTATCACAACATGTGGTGTAACTCATCCAGAGCACTAAATGTCCCATTAACAGCTGTGGGTGAAACCAGACAATCATTACATTTTCAAATGAACTCACACAGAAAAATGATAAAAGACAGAAACACCATATCACCTGTGTGTGAACACTTTTCAGGGAAAGGTCAGAATGATCAATCATTCCTCATCTTCAAAGGAAACACTTTCAAAAGATGAGCCTGGAAGTTTAAATTCATGACTGCTAGACACTAAAAATCATGGTCTGAACAAGGACACTGGATTTGTGGCTTATTACAACAATCTGTAACCCACTAACTCTCTCTTTTTGTCCTATGACTGTAGAGGTGTTAATGGGCCACTCTACCTTAATGGTCCCTTACAATATGTGCTAACTACTTTTGCTAAACAATCTGTTGAACCTTGCATTTTGATATGACATTGGTAGTACCTTTCCCTGACCTGAAGGAGAGCTCTGTGTAAATTTGAAAGCTTGTTTCTTTCACCAACAGAGGTTGGTCCAGTAAAAGATATTATCTCACCCATCTTTTATCTAATATCCTGGGACCGATATGGCTATAACGAAACTGCATAGCACCATATTCAGAAAGTCCATTCCTAACATGTCATTCACTCACTATTCAGTAGTGCTTTGTTCTGCTGTAGTTAGAAAAAATTTTCCTGTGCCATTTGGCCACGTTGACTTGCAAAGCTTTGAGCCAAAAGGCACGGTTGTTTCTGTAAAATTCCTTTGACAGGTATTTCTTTCAGGTACAATGTAACTTTGTCTGTGTGTTAAGTTTATTTTACTTGTAAAAGTGTAATTAGGTATGTAATTCTTAATATTGGTAGAATTCTATAGCTTATAGCTGTTTTCTAATGCATGTGCAACTTTTAACGTGCCTTGACAAGAAGTAAAATGGAATGTTTTCTCATAGGTTGGGTGCCAGTGGAGAAAAATAGCAAACAATATTGCTGGCATTCATCTGTTGTTAACTACGAGGCTGAAATAGCCCTTATATTGAAATGCCATGCAGATGATCCTGGACTTTTGGAAATCAGTCCTGTATCGTTATCGGACCTTTTGGAACAAACACTGGAGCTTATTGGAACTAATATTAATGCAAATCCATATGGCAAGTATAGTGTGAGGTGTTGTTTAATACTCATTAATACCTTCAGTATTTTAATGCGCTTTAAATGAGAGTGAAAGGTATGGAGTTTCTTAGTTACACTTTAAAATTAATTGGAATGACTTCACTAAAGCCCATAAATTAGAAGCAACTTGTATGTTCCCAAAATAACTTAACATATTATAACACTTTAAAAAGGAAGATAAGGGGATAGTTACAGTAGTGCCCAAAGGATGGAGTGCAGAGATATTTTTAAATACTTCAGTGATTGGCAGTTTCCCCACATGCACACAATCTCTTTAACTATCTTTCTCTCCTCCCAGAAGGGTTGCCACTAAGATACTTATCTTTTTCTTGGTGCAAGACTAGATAATGTCTTCACTGCAAACAGTAGCTGTGTTTTTACAACAAGATAGTTAAGTTGAGATAGTACAGTAGTTTTTAACCTCTGTGTAGCCAGTCAAAGAAAATCCTGAGTCTTCCACCTACGGTTGACCTTAATTAGCTACACTGAGGTAAAAACTATCAGTGCCATGTCTCCACTGTGATTTTATATCTAGCTATCTTGATGCAAAAAACACACTTTTTTCTTTTAGTGAAGACATAACTTGAACTACCAGTGGCAATGCTTGACCTACTTTCCAAAGCTTGTCAGTGATGTGCTTCTAACTTTTAATAAAGCCCTCCACAAATTTTGGGTTGAGATGCTGCAATGAAGTTGGGTGAATAGCATGGGCATATAAATTTTTTCATTTGAACAGACATCTTTTTTCAGAACCAAAGGCAGCGGCAACACCACTTGGGAAACATATTAAATTGTACTTCCTTGGAAGTATTTGTTTTAAAAAAAATATGCTGCATAAATACATAGATATAGTACAAAACGATCCTCTCCAATTTCTAATTATGTGTTGAAGGGCTTTTGTGGTTAGTGTCTGGTGTCCTTCCTTAAAGACTTTTTTTAAAACAGTACTTGCTATTTGGTGCAATCTTCAATGTTTCAAAAGCAAAACTTTATTATTCAGTAGCATTTTTATGAGCTTCTAACATTAGTTATGTATGTCAAGGATGACTTAACATTATGAAATATCTTGGAAATATTTTTGGTCTCTGCTACACAATAGGGGTCTGACATTCTTTTAATAAAATCAGTATTTTACCACTCTGTGATAGTTTGAAGGTAGACAAAAAGATAAGGTTTTTACACAGTGGAACTTATTTCCTTTTGATCCTTGTAAATCATTCTTGAATCTTTTATAACACAGTTTAAAAAGAAGCAGGTTAAATAGGCTTTGGAGCATACTAAATATGTTACATGTGCTTACTTGTAACGGTTTATTCCTAACATAACAGATTTTGTCTTAGCATGGTACGGAGAGTACGCAATAGTTCTACTACACGATCCTTATTACCCCTTCAGTAACAACACATGAAGTTTGTTTTACTCCTGGGGGAAGTGTGTGCCAAAAAATTAAAAATGGACAGAATATTTTAAAATTCTGCATATTTTTGTTTGTGAAAATAACACAATATAATCATGCCAGTTTCATTTTGGTGATTTATTTCAAAATACCTGTCAGCAAGTATGTCTAACAATGTAGACAATAAAAACATTCAGGAAATGTTTTTTGACAAATAGATTCCTTACTAGACATATTAATTCAGAACTTTGAGTAATAATTCATTTAAACTACAATACAGAGATGTATTTCCCATCCCCTTCAGAAGCAGTGCAAAGGCTTTGAGGATTTAGGGGTAAGAGAGGAGCTGTGGGAGAGGGAAGGAGCCTGGGAGTGAACCCTTAACACCCTTGTTTTTTAAATGCACCTTTGCCATGCAAGCTGCAGAAGCACTTATTTAATTTCTTAGAAGCTTTACCGTCTATACAGATACAGCGTATATATACAACTGCACTTCTATTGGCTTACCTTTATAATATTTAATATTGCATAAGGGCAAGAAATGGCAGTGGAATCAGAAAATTATGAAGCCTTATGTGTCCCTTATATGAAAATACTGTAAAAATTAACATCCCACTTCACCCTCTTGGATAGGAAATCTTTCTGTTGCTGAAAAGAAGGGATGAAATCGTGTCTCTGTAGAAGTCAATGGAAAAACTTTCATTTATTTCAGGAGAACCTAGAATTCACCCAAGGTATCTTATAGGCCAGCCCTGTATATCTGACAGAAATCTTCTGGGACGGCATTCTCACTGTGCCTATAATAAGTAATAAAAATAAGGGAAATTTTGGCTTGAGTGACTGTACATGACTTAACAGGTTAATTTTTTTATATATATATATAGGATTAGGAAGTAAGAAGCACCCTGTCCATCTTCTTGTACCACATGGAGCATTTGAAATAAAGAATCCACCTATGCTGAAGCACAGTGATATATTGTCTTGGTTTGAAGGCTGCAGAGAGGGTAAAATTGAAGGAATTGTATGGCACTGTAATGATGGACATTTAATCAAGGTAATTATTTAGAATGTCATGAGTTAATCTGCACTCCTTAAAATTCAAGAGTTTTAAAAAAAGCAGAAACACTTATTCTTATGTGCCAAGGAACTTGAAGGATCAAACTACTAGTGTAAAAGAGACAGTGGATTAAACACCATATGTACTGCTCCTTCTAATTGGGTGAAAATCAGTTTAGCTGCTTTGTCAGATCATGTTTCAAATTAACATTTCACAGCTTTGATCAGCTCACAAACCCAGTCTGAAGATTTTAAACCTAGACTATAGAGTTGGGCATTTGTCACCTAGTGCCTCCTAGTACCAGCTTCAGTGGGAAGCCAACTGAGGTATCTTACCCAGTTTCTTTCAGGGGGCAGAAAGGGATCAGCACTCCACATACCACTTCTCATTTGTAGTAAGGACACAGCAGCTTGCCCAGCAGCTGTACTTTTTTGCAACTACAGTACAATATAGCTTTTCAAACTATATTGGAATCCTGGCAATACTTACAGTATTTAACAACTGTTCTAAAAACAAATTAACTTCTTCGAAAACTGCTATAATCATTTATGCTGATGGAGATAAATCCACCTGCCATTGTCCTATACATTGCTTTTCACCGTGCTTTCAATAAACCTTCTACACACAATCAGGGTCTCTAAGGTGGATGCTCTAAGCAAGAGCAGACAAATGTCTTGCCATGATGGGTCCAAATATTCAGCAAGTGAATGTACAAAACTCCTGCATTCACCCTAAATAAATTAGTTTGAACAATTATTTGAAAACAGACAAAATAATGGATGACTACTGTATCTTCTTGTCCTGTGAAGGTAACATCTAACAAGGCTTACTTTTTTTTATTTCAAAGGCTCGTTTGTGCTAAAAAAAAAAAAAAAAAAGTTACTAACCTTTCTGTAACTGTTATTTTTTAAGATTTGTTGCACATGTCCATTCTAATGTAGGTGTGTGCGTGCTTCAAGCACAGTTACCTTGTTTTTCCCTCTAGTGGTATCCATCAGCTCAGCTCTAACATACCCTCGTATCATGTGCCCCATAGGGTCAGTATAAAGGACCCTGCTGACCTTATGCCCCCTCAGTTCCTTCATACCAACTGACTTCGATGAGAAGGGGGGTGGGTTTTGGAACGGACATGTGCAACATCTCGAAGATCAACAGGTACAGGAAGTTAACTTTTTTCTTCTTGGAGTGCTTGCACATGTCAATTCCAATGTAGGTGACTCTCAAGCTTCAGTGTCCCTGAACAAACTGACTGCAAAACTGAAGCTAGCATTGTCTCTGGCCTGCTGGGTGATGGCATAATGTGTTGAGAACATGTGCACCAAAGACTAGATTGCCACTCTGCAGATGTCCTAAATAGGGACTTTCAGTAGGAAAGCAGCCAGAAAGAGGCCTGCAGTCTTGTAGAATGAGGTTAGCTGGTGGTGGAACATGAGCCTGTTCATAACAGGTGCAAATGCATGCTCTAATCCAGAACAAGATTCTCTGAGCAGAGATGGAAAGGCCTTTCCTTCTCTCTGCTATTGCTATGAACAGCTGAGTTGATCTATGAAACGGCTTGGTCCTCTGTATATAAAAATCTGGGCTCGTCTAACATCCAAAGAGTGCAAACGTTGTTCTTTCCTGTTTGTGTGTGATTTTGGGAAGAATGCTGGTAGGAAGATTGCTTGACTGCAGTGGAACTGCAAAACCACTTTCAGGAGGAAAAGCTGCACCTTTTCTTTAAAGAAGATTGTATAATGGGGCTCTGACAGGAGGGCATGAATAAACCATGGCTAGCCACGCTTGAAGAGGTCTGTTGCATGACGTAAGTGTATGACTCCATATGACCCATGAGATTCAGACCGATCTGTGCTATAGTAACTGGGTGACCCTAGAGGGACCTTATCAGGGCCATGATGGCCTGAAACCAGTCTCCCAGGAGTAAGGCTCTTGTCTGAGTGTAGTTGAGAACTGCACCATGAACTCTCCACCCTGCACCAGGATGAGTGGATCTTGGTGTGTTTATTAGTGGGCCTAGGGCCCAAAAGGTCAATTGGATGAGATGGATGTTGGATTCCACTTGACCTCCGGACTGGCCTTTGACTAGCCAGTTGCTGGAAGTATGGGAAGACATGCACTCCCCGTTTCCTGAGAAATTCCCTCACCACTGCCATACATTTGGTAAAAACTCATGGAGCAGCTGACAGGTTGAACGGATGCACCACCAACTGATAATATACTTAGTCCACAATGGATCTTAGGAACCTTCTGTGGCCTCTGAAAATTGATATATGGAAGTATACGTCCTTTAAATCGAGGGCGGCAAACCAATTCCCCAAATCCAGAGAGAGCATGATGGAAGCCAGGAAAGTCATGTAGAACTTGAAGTTCTTGAGATAGTGGTTGAGGTGATGCAGGTCTAGGATAGGTCTGACACCACCCGTGGCTTTCAGGATTAGGAAATAAGGGGAGTAGAAATAAGGGGAGTAGAACCTCTTTTCTGTTAAGTGATGTGGAACCTCTTCTGTGGCTCTAACTGGAAGAAGGGACTGAGATACTTGTACCAAGAGCTGCTCATGAGAAGGGTCCCTGAAGAGGGACGAGGAGAGATAGAAAGGGAGGTTGTCACAAACTGGAAGGTGTATCCCACTTTTATTGTGCTGAGCACCCAATAGTCTGAAGTAATGCGAGCCCTGGCACAGAAGAAGTGCAACAGGTAATCCTAAAACAGAGGGGTAACTGGATCCCATATTACAAGGGCTGAGAGGTCACCCTCAACATCTCATCAAAAGGAGGGCTTCGAGCTTCCTGAGTGCCTGGTGGCAACCTGCACCAGCCCTGCGGTGGGAGCTGGCGGAAGAGGTCTACACCTGAACCCTTGTTCTTCCTCCTCCTGGTGAGGCAACCAGGGAGGTATGGTCCCCATTGTGCACTCTGTGATGAGGCTACCATGGATTTTCCCCAGGATGGCAGTTCTAAAACCAGGTAGTGGCTGGGGGATGGTTCCCTGACACTCAGCAGTACTGACAGCGCTGAATCCTACACCACCAGAGAGACGGGTACTGGCAATGAAAGTAGGTCCCTAGCTGCCACAAACATCTCTGGAGTTGATGGTACCGTGAACAGGTTGGGACTATGCTGTGTGCCTGATGGTGGTGCCTCTGGTGCCAGAATCAGTGGAGCCTGCGTAGATACCAGAGCAACGGGTACCAACTGTTTCAGTGCCGGGGTGGAAAAGAGCAACACGATGGGGGTCTCACTCTATCCCAGTCCCCATGTCTGTCTGACTTTGGCACCACAGAACAACTTCTCTGGATGCTTCCTGTGTTTCTTCCTGGGCACCAGAGATGGGTACTGGTTTTGAGACTCTTGACCAGCGGGAGGAGTGCTCAGAGGTGCTCAATGCTGAATTTGAGCAGCTCAGATCTGAAGTAGGTTTTAGGGCTGCCTCTATGAGAAGGACCTTTAATCTCACTTCCTCCTCCTTTCATGTGCGTTATGAAATCCTTGAGGATCTGGCACTGGTCCTTTCTATGAGACTCCCCCAAGCACTTGAGACAACTCAAGGGCGGGTTGCTCAGTGGCATCTACTTGCTATGGGAAGCACAGGGCTTGAAGCCCAATGATCAAAACATGCCCTGGCAGCAGGGAGTAGATGAACTTTGCTAACTAACTCAGGAGGAGTCCAACTACAATATAACTAAAAACTGACTGTCACAACTTTAAACATTAGAAAAACAGAAATAGCTGACCCAAATGAGAGCAGTTCCAGCAACTGTCACAGGCACAGTAGGAAGGAACTGAGGGGGCATAGGGCTCTTTATGCTGACGCTCTGAGCGCATATCACCAAAGGGTTCTAGAGGTGACCCGACAGCTACTGCTAGGGGAAAAATCTCAGCAAGTGTGTGTGAGGCGCGCACACGCATACATTGGAATGGGCATGTGAAAGCCTTCGAAGAAGAACAGTTTCTTATAAAGCAAGAGATCACTTTATAATAATCAAAATGAATTGACATTGTTTCTGCAAGAGTGGTCCACAAACTGTAGTAGTCCTGTAGTCTGCCTCTTTTCACTAAATGACAGATGAAAATACAACACTGTCCTAGTTTTCATCACAGCAGTTGCTGCTGTTGCCACATATGCTTTCTCTGTGATCCCAATTCCCGCTTTTTATCATTCATTTTGACTGAATTCCTGCTGCTATCCAGAACAACTTATTATACTTCAGCTGTAGGAACGTTAGTAACTTGAACTTCCAGAAGGAATTTGACTTATCAGTTTCAGACACTGTACCACAGCTCTGAGTTTTGTAAGTAATATGCCAAAACAGTGATATCAGTGTCCAAAGCAGCTGCCTGGCAAGATACCAGTGATGGATATTTGTAATAAGTGATAAATTGTATGATGATGTTTACACTGATCTCCTGTTTCTCTCTTCTTAGCTTCATCGACATCATCTTGGTATGTGCTGGCCAATTGCAGAGACATATCTGAATTCTCAACCAGTTGTCATTGCTGTTAATGGGACCAAATATGATTGTGACTTTGAACCAAAGTGTTTGTTTAACCATTTTTCAAAGCTGGACGGTCAAAGGTTCAGTAGGCTCAAAGATATAAAGTTTGATGATTAAAGAGAAAAATGAGTCTTGTCACAGTTGGCTGCCAACTTTCTCCAACTTTGACTACAGCATAAGTGGAATTTTTTTGTGTGTGCAAATAACTGTGGCAAAGATAGCTCAAACAATGCAAGTAGTGTTTGGCATAAACATGATGAAAAATATGAACCAAAAGGCAATTCCAAAATGGATCTCCCATTCTTAAGTTTCTGCACATTTTTGGTTTTGAAAGATCCTTAACTCTTGATGCTGTTAGGGCTAAGTATAAGAAGGACAGTGTTTAATGTTAGCTGCTCCCAGTGACTTGCATAGTTAAGCAGAAAGTGATGGTGATGGTTTTAGAACAAACAAACAAAATCAGCTAACTTTGTTACTTTACTTAAGTAACTTTAAGAGTTTCTGAATTTTTACAGCCTGCAGTTTATTCTGAAGTCAAATTACAACTTATAGGACATTGTCATGTTTCGCCCCAGATGTAGGGCCCAATGCTTTCTATTATATCAGTGAAGTAACACAGATTTAAATCAGTAATTCAGACCAAAATCAGGCCCAGAATTTTTTAAAAAATATTTAAAATTGTAACAATTTTTCTTGGATTTAAACATTCTACAGTATTATTTGTAATCACTTCCCCCCTGATGCTGCAGCAGTATGCTAGTGGTTGAAAACCAAGTAGTGAAATTGTTTACTCTGGGTACTTTTGCTGTCTTGGGACAAACTGTTTTTGTTAATGAACCAGCATAAATAGTGAAAAGTAAACTAGTTTTAATTATTTTGAAAATCATTTGTTTGTAGAAACAGACAAATAAAAGGAACGTGACAGTCCGTAACTGTTTAGAAAATAACTTTATCAAGAGCAGCATGTAAGGTAATGTTTCAAAAACTTAACATAGAAAAATAAAGACAATTCAAACTGTGTATTCTCACAATTGGTTCTATTTACATCTGTGCACACAACACTAAATCTATAAAAATATTGAAAATTTTCACATTAAATTAGCTTTACATCCAAGTACAAAAAATACATTGGCTGCCTTACTGAAACATTACAACTCTGTTTTTGAATTTTCTGTAGTGGAGGTAGGGAGAGGAAGCCACTGGTGGCTTGAGTAAGCAGAGAACTTATCTGACTGGCCCTTTGTCAACAGCTGAGTTGTGCAGTTATGTCTCACAGCAGGTCTGGCTCTGTAGTCAAGGGCTTCTGCAGCCCAGGATTGCTAAAATTCTTTGATTTCTATTGCTGTCTTCCAGC
The DNA here is from genome assembly GCA_007922155.1 of Mesoclemmys tuberculata. Lineage (NCBI taxonomy): Eukaryota > Metazoa > Chordata > Testudines > Chelidae > Mesoclemmys > Mesoclemmys tuberculata. The sequence goes on from ML675616.1 coordinate 69,703,138, forward strand.
TACCATTAGTGTCACTTCTGAACTAAACCATAAAATATGCAAAACAAGTGGGGAGGTAATAAGATGAGTTTTCACAATGACTGCTAGATCTACTGGATCTGAAGCACTAATGATTTTACAATTTTTTTGAAAACTCAAGTCTGCTTCTCTACTACTCTTTCTTGCTGGTGACAAACTACTGTAACTTCAATAGAGCTGGTCCTAATTTATAATGAAATTGTGTGAAATTAGAATGAGGCTTGCATATAAGTGGTATTTCATATTATAGCGTAGGGCCCCAATTTCTGTATTAGTGCTTAGAATACTTAACATGGATTTAATCAATAGATTCATTGGCTGGAATATCCACTTGAACACCAAACTGTTCAGAAAGCTTCTTTAATTTCTCCTCCAAAATAATATTTTTTTTTACTTCTTCATTGTAGTTGTATTTCAGATCCTCAATTTCTTCAAAAAAGGAAGGGTCAAAGTTCTCCAGTTCTCTTTTCAACTGTTTGATTTCTTCCTAATAAAAGAATTGAATAGTACCAATTTAATACAATTCACGTCTACATTTGTTTCTGTGTAAAGGTGTATATAAAAAGACTAAATGACAACATTGTGTTATTGCCTTTTTCTTCATGAGCCACATTTTTAAAAACTAGCCTTGCTTTGTGCACTCCGAATGTAAAGGTGCAGTTTATCATTTACAGACCTTGGTACCTAATTGCACCTTCAAGCTAGGCGCTCTGATATATGAATTATTGCACCTGAGTGGTGCAAAAAAGAATTCTGGGTTGAAAGTTTGGCACCATGTGTTGAAACAGAGCTTTGAAACATTTACTGTCAGACTGAAATACTTAGTCTTCCATAGTACAGAATGATTATAGCATACTGTGATAAGAAAGAGGTCCTGGACCAAACATGCAGATGTAAGACAGTTTTAGATGCAGTTTGAGTTATTTTGTAAAAGTGGAAGGAGCCAAGAAGTGGCAGTTATTGGCCACTGAAACAGTCAGGTAGGAACAAGCTGGCAGAGTGGTTCGGTATTTTTAACAATGCTACTTACCATCAGTCACATGCTGCAGGCATAAATCCAGAGAGTAGGGATGTACTATAAACTTTTCTTTGGAGAATTTGTACTTTAAAAGTCGTAAGTCTGGCCATTATATAAGACCTAAACTAATGGATGGATGCAATCTTCTTTCCTAGCTGTCCATTAGTTCATAAGATAAGTGAAAAACATTACAGTGGTATTATCCATACAACGCTCACCTTAAGTTGCTGTTTTTCCAGATCTGAGGCTTGCAGCTGTGTCTGGAGATCTATTACATTTACCGTAAACTTGTCATTTCTGCCTTTCTCTAATAAAAATCATTGTTATGAAAAAAAGAAGTTAGGTTACTAAATTCAAGATATTGCAAGTCAATTATAACGTTTATCCTCTTCATAACTTCTATTTAATAAGCAATACAGAGTGAAGAACATTAAACCCTGTTACCTAGTCTTCCAGTGTGGCAAAAAATCATCCCCAAAACTATTCTGTTGTGGATCCATCTATTTCTGTACAACATAAACTTTCATCTAAAAATACTAAGTGGCTAGTCTGTGTCATGAAGTAAACCATTTGACTGACTAAGTGCAGTGCTACCTTAATGAATCTGCAGTCAGCCTGAAACAATAGCTCTGAAAGGATTGACATGCCCCATTTTTTTAAAAATGAAGTCTTATTAACCTACGTGTCTGGTGATGAGTTTAAAGACCAACACTTAATTTCACTGTGATAGCTGAATGTTTCTGCTGAAACTTTTTTTAATCCAGTGTGGCTGGTGATGCTAGACACAGAAGAGAACAACTATGTCATCTACTCCAATGCATTTTCCAATCCAGTTTTTTTTAAATGGTTCAATCAACAATGCTCATTCCACTTCTCTTAGGAGACTATTCCTAAACTGAATAGATTTTACCATTATGGAGTTTCTATACCTAATTGTTTTAAACAACATTTAATCCAGGTATTCAGTTGTACATCAATTAATTTACTTTTATGGAATTAGTCCTGACTCTCACTTGTGTAGTGAAAGAGAACAGACTCTAGCCCAAATTACTGAAAAATCCTTATACTTTAGATACTGAAAATGGTTACCGGCTGCAGAGCCTTCGCTTGTGTTGATGCCTGTTGGATGTCGGTAAGTCTCCACCTGGTGAGCTAGTTCTGCTTTTTCCTTCTCCAGCCGATTATTGGTTAATCTGTAATACAAGTAACAATTAAAAATATTGTGAAGAGTAAACATTGCTCTGGTTATTTCTAAGAACATCTCATTCTCATTTCTGTACACAGTGGAGAGGGGTTCATTTTTAGGGGTGTTTTTTGGTACTTTACCTGAGCAGCTGAAGCTCTCTGGCAAGGCCTTGCTCTGTCTTAGCACCTTCAGGAAAATGTTTGAGAAGCTCAATCTTAGGTTTAAAAAAAGTATAAGGAAAATGAGGAAATTTTACATTTGAAAACAGTATCCGTAGTTATATACATTAGCTCAAACCAACTCAACTTGAGAGTATGATAGCTAAAGTAATATGGGGAAATTAAAAAATAGAATCCTAGTAGCACAGAGAACAGCTATAGTATTAATCTTGGAGGGAAGATAGTTAACTTTTAATCAGACAAACAACCAGCAATATAAAAACTTTCAGAAGCTCCTTTGTAGATGTTTGTAATTTCTATAAAGCCTTTAAAATTATCTACAAGCCTATTATAGTTAATTTGGATTAGTGCTTCAACTCTCTTGTAGGAAGGAATGATGGAATAGAAAATACAGACTAGTCTAGATAAAGATCACGGGCCAAAAGTAGTTAGATGTATAAAGATGCAGATAGACACATAATGGGATTTACAAAAGTATCAGTGTGTTAGGCATAACCTCCTTAGGTGCTTTTGAAAGTTCCACTAGGTGTCTAGGGCTGCATCTCTAGGTGCCGAAATACCTTTCTAATTTTGCTGTAAGGACCTGATTTATGCTTTTTTTTTAAAAAAATGGTACATCAGTTGACTCTATGAATTCCACTGTTTTAAAGTGTTAACTTTTACATTGTTTGAAGATGATCATAATTTAACATTTTTAAGCAATAAAATCAAAGGACCTGATCATGTGATTCTTGTTTTTTGTTAGAAAGAATTATGAGTAAAGGTTGTAGGATCAGGTCTATAGTCAGTACTTGAGGAATTAGTGTTCTTTATCCTCTGAAGGGTTTGGGGGAATGGAAGAGGTCAGGAGTCAAAAGGAGCTTTGACCACTCCTCAATATGGAAGAAAGTAAAGTAAACGTGGCAGTGGGTATGGGCAGTAATCAGTTAAAACAAGTAAGACATTCAACAAATCAGTCAAATCAAATAGCACAATTGGCAAATCACCTAGATAAAAGCAGTCCAATAGCTAATTAGTTGAAAATATGGTAGTCGGTTGAAACCAATGGAAGATAAATGGGAAATAATTAGTTCACATAGATCAGCCCCAATAGAGAAATCAAGAATTCTGGGACACCATGGATCCCTTCAAGCTTTGGTTCTGGATAGGCTAGAAGAAGCTGAATGGAACCTTCCTGTGGCAGCTGAGGGCTTGCACAATCTGGCCCTAGGAAGAGCTCTGGCTGTGTGGTGTGGCTCTCTACTGGGGACAGGTCAGAGGGCAGTAGGTTCAGTGAAGTGACTACTATACTATTTGAGTCTCTTGGCATAGGACGCCTGCAAGAGAGTAGGAGTGCTGGACAGACACAATGATCCAAAGGGACAGAACACATTGAGGGGTTTCTCCCTTTCTTGAGATGCTTCAGACAGGACAAATAACAATACTTAACTCTCAAAGGGCTGTTCGCTTGTAGATCTCAAGATGTTTATAAAAAAGGCAAATTGTATTAACTGAATTTTACAGAGGGGGAAACTGAAGTTCAGCATGAAAGTGACTTGCTCAAAATCAAACAGCAGGTCAGTAGTAGAGACCGGACATGAACTCAGTTCTCCGGACTCAAGGTATGTCTACACTTACAGTGGTGTGTAAAGTACAGACATTGCATACCCAACTAGCCCGGCTATAAGATGGTGAGGCAGGGATTAGGCAAGTAGAATGCCCTATGTGCCTGCACCCCTAGAGTGTATATCTTACATGGCTCTCTACATGGCCAAGCAGTGCCTCCCACATCTACACTGCTATTTTTAGCAATGTAGTGTAGTATAGTGCAGTATTCTGCTGCTTCGCTGCTGCCACAGCCTTTCCCTGCTACAGTGAAAGGCTCCATCAGCATGAAGGCAATAGGGAAAGGCTCCAGCCGCTTCCTGGTCTTTCATTGGCACAGTGAAAGCCTGTAATACCATAGAGCTACCAGAGTCTTTCATTTTGGCATGTAGCTACGCACCATAATGACAAGTGTGGATGCAGTTTATTTTTCACTGTGACGACATAACGTACCTCAAAATAGCACCCTGTAAACCCCCATGTTCACCACCTGATTGTTATGATCTTTTGTACAAAGCATGTCTTACGAGGTATCCTGTGAAAAGTCATGATTTGCTGAAACTCATTGTTCTGTCAAAATATGCATATCGTATCTGGAGTTATGAGATTCTGCTGTATGTTTGTTATTGAAATATGTTGCCAGTCTGGGAGATGCCCACAGATAGCTCTCTAGTGGCAACAAAAGAGGTGACCCACACCCAGACAGTTGTTAAGAGACCATCAGTAGCCATTGACCAGCAGGGAAATTGTAAACAAGAGATTTACAATTCAGTAAGAGACATTTGCTGGAGCTCCACACAATGGGGACTGCTTAACTCTGTGACTCAGCAAGGCATCTCCACATGTGATACTTTACTCCATGTTTGAGCGAGTATTTTTCCAGGCACATGAACTGAGGGTAAAAAATAAGGGATAGTGGCATCATATGATCACCCCTCTCTCCTCCCCCACCTATTCTGAAGGCAATAAGAACGTTTGGGAAAAAAAGACTTTAAATGGGGAAGATTGGTCCCAGGTTGAGGAGAGAATTCAGCCTGCATATTAAGAAATATGAACTGCTTACAACATTTAGTAGGGTGAGAAAAACTGCTTAATTCAGCCCTCGCTTAGTTGATGAAGTTTAGGATTTAGAATGCATGTTTACTTTTTATTTCTTATGTAACAATCTGACCTTTATGCCTTACGCTTATAATCACTTAAAAATTATCTGTTTGTAGTGAATAAACTTATTTTAATGTTTAATCTTAACCAATGAGTTTGTCCTAAGTGCTTGGGGGATCTGCTTACATTACAAAGGCTTGTGCATGTCCACTAGCCTTTGATGAAATGGCAAACTAATAAACGATGCAAGCTCATTAAAGAGGGTCTTGAGCAGTAGTAAGGTGGTATATGATGGCAAGGCTGAGTGTGGGGGGGAATTTCCTGGAGTCTCCCAGAGTACAGTTCATGAGTGGGTGGGAGTGCACTCATGCAACTTAGCTGTATGTCTCTCTGCATGTTGTTGGCTGAGTGATAACATCTGGAGGGGCTTGCTGCTTGTCACTAGGATGGCATTGTAAGACACAGCCCAGGCTGGAGAGTTAAGGGGGCACAGCGGTTCCACAGTTCCAGGTTGTACCCCAGGGGTCTTTCAAAGACATATAGCTACATGTGTTGTGCCAGTACTGTACATGTTCTGTAATTGTAGGCATAGCCTCCATCTTGTGTTCTATGCTTTGCATCACAGTATGTATCCTTGATCTAAGTCAATGGGACATTTTATCAGTGGCTGGATATGAATGGAATGTTCAAAGGGACGCATTTATACATGGGAGTAGGTGGATTGTTATGGATACCATGAGGCCTAGCTAGGCTGACCACATAGCAAGTGTGAAAAATTGGTACAGGAGGTGAGCCTATGTAAGAAAAAGTGTTGGCTATCGGGACTGTCCCTATAAAATGGGGACACCTGGTCACCCTAAGCCTAGCTCACACTTTACCTTAATATCAGGTTAAAAAATGCAAAGCTTGGGGAGTTTTGCCAATTTACTCCAATAAACTAAGATCCAAGAACGAGAATCCTGTGCAGATGGTATGTTTCAAGGATGAAATGGTCAATATAGAGAGCATTCAGCAATAGTATTTTAATAGAGCAAAAGTTTTAAATGAGTATTTCATTTAATAAATAACACCTTTATCTTTTTGTGCTATATATGTTATGAATACAATGGTTTGTATTTTAATTAGAGGAGTTTTATTCCAGTTAGGGCATTTGAATGAACATGCTCCTCAAATGACTTGTAATAGTCAATGATCTTATATAATTATGCTTTTAGTACTGGATACTTTAATCTATTGTTGCCAAAGTTTTTAATTCTTAATCACATCCACAATTTCTGTTCTGCTGATATGGAGTTATGCTTGACAAAGGACAGCTGCAAGCTTTATTTGAGATACAGAAATAAACTGTAAAGTGTCTTGCTCCAGATTGATGATAAATAAAAACTGCGAAGTTTACATACAGATCTCTGCTGATTTGTCCCCAGCCAGTGTTCATATTACTGATACTTAATCAAAAACTAGCAGAGTATAGCACTTAAATTTAAAAATTAAAATAAGTCACAGTTCTATTTATTCTGTCAAATCTTTGCACACACAATGCTGGAGAAATGGCATACACACATTAAAAACAAGAAAAGACTGGGGCTAATCTAGGGAAACAGTGTCCTGAGCTAGTTACCCTGGGACATTTAAAAGAATTCTCTCAAGGCTAATGGGCTCATAACTGGACCCAACTTTTCTTTTTAAACATGTGACTGTAAGGTCTTATTAATTTATATTTTTCAATGTATTAAACACACTTGTAAGCATCTCTAGGTAATGATATACACAATAGAACATTAAACAGTTGCAAGTCATACTGAAAGCCTCCTCCTATGCCATGTGGGATTCAACCCTCTGAACCAACCAATGAAAGCAGAAGTCTGAATAGACTCATAGACTCATAGGTCAGAAGGGACCAATATGATCATCTAGTCTGACCTCCTGCACAAGGCAGGCCACAAAACCCTATCCATACACATTTATAACAACCCCGAACCCATGACTGAGGTATTGAAATCCTCAAAAGTGAGATTTGAAGACCTCAAACTGCAGGGAATCCATCAGCAAGCGACCCATGCCCCACGCTGCGGAGGAAGGCGAAAAAGGAGACAGTTCTTGCTTTATGCTCAGAATGTCAAAGTCAATGAACAGTTCTATTGAACTAGTTAGAAGGAAATTTTAAGGCATATTGAAACATCATTATCTACAGTTCAGCACTCATGAGCAATACAACAGTGATAAATGTATAGATGTGTACAGAGGAGGAAAATCTACCTCTGATCATGTTTCCTCTTTAACTATGTTAAAATGCAGTTAAAGTTGAGAGTTCATATCAGCAACTTAGGGTAAATCACATTACAGGGATTGACCCAATATTAAGCTTTATTAAACAAGGAAATTCACAGTTAAGGTTAAATTTAAAAGAAATCCAAACATTCTGAAATATGGAAATGTATGCAAGTAATGAGAGACTCTACAATAACAAACCTATAGACGTGTACAAGATAGGAAAAATCTGCCTTTTATTATTATAAATAGTGAGGATAAATCTGTCACCGTTAGGCTATTTTTTACTCACTTGTTCCTTTAAGTCTTGTGTGTGTTTTTCAATGTTGTGTTCACGCTCTGTTGCCTCTCGCAGTAGCTGTTTAAGATCAGTAATGCTTTGATTTTTTTTGGCAATATCTGTTTCCAGTTCTTTCATCTTAGTTTCATACATCCTGAAAATAGGAAAGAAAATTAAGGCCATTTTGCAAATACTATACCTATCTAGAAAATATTTTTCCCTACCCTGCAAACTGGACACAGTCCCAAAGGAGTATAGCAAAAACTAGCCTTTTAAAAAGCAAAGATAGTGACCCTAGCAGAACTTAAACTCTGTTGTGTGTTGGAAATGAGAATGCTTAGGGTATGTCTACATTTGAAATGTGTGTGGGGGGTGATGCCCAACTCGAGACATACTTGCGCTAGCTCTCACTGAGCTAGCGTGCTAAAAACATAGCGTAGTCAAGGCAGCATGGTCAGCAGGACAGGCTAGCCACAAAAGTACATACCTATGGTCTCAGATGAGAACATACTTAGAGTGTACCTCTCCCACGGTCCGCTCTGCTGTAATGACACTCTTCGTTTAGCCCACTAGCTCGATGAAAGCTAGCATGAGTATCAAACCCTCAATTCCAAGTGAAGACATACCCTTAATGTTTTGGAGTTCTAGTACATAAGAGAAATTTATTTACATAGGCTGTCAACGTTTTGGAAAAGCAACGGCCCTATTTGTAGGCAACTTGTGCAGAGCATAAGAAAGGGAGTTTATTTTCATTTTCAAGGGAACAGTTGAGAAATCTAATATGTAGCAGTTTACATGAAATTCATCAACATTAAATTACTTGCTACAATAGGAATATATCTAGTGTCAAATAACTCATAGTGAGGAGAAAAGATCCACAAGGCAACCTGTATTAAGTGAATAGACTGTGAATAAGAACAGATGTCACATGAACAGCGTTGTTGAGCAACTAATATATTTACTACATTATGTGGAAAACAAACTTTCCTTCAGTATTAGATAAGAAAGTGTTCTTTACTATGTATTTTTCCTCGGGAAATATATTATTGTGGCTAATGTAAAAGAGAATTTGATGCCTTAAGATCAGAATAACCCTTTCTCATCCACACTTTCCCATGTGACTACAGGTGGAAGAATTCACTGGCTCCAGGACCAACTGTTTACTAAAAATATATTATCTGGGAAAGGTGGGCAGAAAGGTCTGTGTATATTACCTTTTATCCTCCCCAATCGTTTATAGGATGCATGGGGTTCATACCATCATACTCCTGGTGTAGGGTAGGGGTTCTTTCTTCCTTGCAAACTATAGTTTTGTTGATGTGTCATTTGTTTTTGAAGCAGCATAGCCTCTCTTTATACCTCCATCCAGACCACCACCACCAGAATGCTATAACAAGGCAAAGTCTGAGAAATTCAGGTCACAGATAACAACTGATGTTTGATCAGTTGTGGAGGAATTTGCCTTCATGGTAGGATGCCAAAGGGCTTGCTTATCCTGCTCAGCAAATTCCACAAAATCATTCTGCAAAGCCCAATTACAAAATTGGGTAAGAGTACAGAGCAGAATCTGGAAGGGTAGCCTTCTTAGCACAGCGCTCCAGCATTCCGCAGCTGTACAGGAAGGTTCATTCTCAGAACAGTTTCTGGAGCAGCAGAGACCAATAGGGTTTAGGGGAAATGATTGCGGAGACTACAGGTCTGCTGGATCTGGGTTAGACGTTTGTATAGTGAACATGTGCAATATAGTAAATTCTTCAAAGACTTAAATGAGGTCAGCAAGAAATGCTTTAAAAAGGAACTGAGAACTATGAACATGAAAGTCTTATTCATTTAAAAATACTTAAGAAAACAAATAATTTTGCGTGTTTTAGTCTCAATTCCTACCTTGTTACAACAATTGATTTCCAGCTTTTGCTGTCAGCTCCTTCGAGTTGTGGACCTCTGCTTTCAGCAAAGTTTAACCTCTTAACAGTCTCCTCCAGTTCCACAGTCAACTTCTCATTTATTATCTCTATGTTATTCTTTGCTATTCGTAACTTCTCTGCAGTGTCAGCTTCCTGTTGTCCAATGAAGACAGACACAGTTATATACATTGTGGCAAAGGGTCTTCAAACTTCTTTTATCTTATCCAAAATACAAAACCTCACGATGCACTGAGCTCTATGAAATTACACTCAGGAATTGGATCAGTACTGATTCAGAGGGAAGAGTGCCACATACTAGATCATAAACACTATTTGCAGTAGCATTTGGGTGTTACTTGGAGGTCTTCTGTCCAAGAAACTGACTTTATTCAATTCTGCTAAGCCTCTGTGATCGAATAGGACTAAAACAAAAATTGGTATGGTAACAGGAATATAATGAATTCTATTTATTATGTATTTAGGAAGTCCATCAAAATAACATCTGAGCATGTACAGAGCAGAACAAGTGCAAATTCAATATGTGTACTGCCAGCCAAATTTAAAAAAAGAAGATATTTAATAGAACCAACAATTTGCTCAACTGGCTGGATGCTATCCTATAACCATACTTTTTTCAGCTCTTTACGTAGCCTCTCATTTTCAGCAATGATTTTTTCCATGCCTCTAGTCTTTGATTCGTAACGCATACTCAGCTGGCCACCCAGATGAAGCTTCAGTTTTTCCATTTCAGACTAAATATTAAACAAAACAGAAAACAAAATTGTATTTACACAACTTGTCAGAATCTTTCAAATTCAGCAAAGCACTTAAGCACATACTTAAGTCTATACCTCAAATGCATAAAAAGATATTCTGAATATCAGAATTTCCTTAGAAACTTACATCTATGCCACAATGACTTGTATTACACTAAAATTCATATTTTGCTTTAGAAGATATTTATGAAATTATGAGATTGAAAGAATGAAAATACATCTATTTTGTCTGGTGGGTCTAGTACTTTATGGTGGAATTTAAAACAATTATAATGCATATGTAAAGCTTTGCTTCTGCATAGCACAACATTCACATTTGTGATTTTTTAAAAACTAAAGTAAATTTTTGTGCCCAATAATGCCAATGGGCTTGATTATATACACCACTGAAGTTATTTACATTTTAGGTAAAATGCCAGTATTCATCAGTTTTACGATAAGTTTACATAGAAGTTGCTACACAACTCAATGATAACTCAGTACCTTTAGCCTCTCATTTTCAAGTTCAAGGCTAACTAGTTTTTCATTAGAGACGACTCCTGGGGCTTTTTTCAGATCTTCGTTTTCTCTCTGAACTTTCTCTACAACTTTTTTCATCAAACCAATGGTTTTTTCTAATTCTGGAACTGTTTTTCCACTTCTACCAGACTATACAGGAAAGATGGGGAAAGAAAAAAAAAGCATAATGAAGTAAATGCTTGAAAATCTAAAGCAGATACCAAATGTGCCACACGTCTTTTTTTTGTTGTTGTTGTCTTTTTTGTTATTGCTTTGCTGTAAACACACAAAATAATGTAATGTGGTAAAGTCAAGCCAGAGGGCTACGGCAGGGTACTTCAGGGCCGATATGTAAGCCCTAGAATGATCAAAGCCCTCTTCCCTACAGGCAGGTGAGAGGTTACAGCTGGGCAATCAGGGGCACCTGAAACCAATTAAGAACCAACCCAGGTGTGCTTAAACCCACACTGGGCAATCAGGGGCACCTGGAACCAATTAAGAACCAACCCAGGTGTGCTTAAACCCACACTGGGCAATCAGGGGCACCTGGAACCAATTAAGAACCACACCAGGTGTACTTAAACCCTGCCCTGCACTAAAGACAGGGAGAAGTAGAGGAAGGAGCTGTAGGAGAGGAAGGAGCTGTTAGAGAGTGAGTTGGAGCCAGAAGTTTTCTACTGTTGGGGAAACAGAGCAGGGGAGACCCTGATCCTGGTCCCCAGTCTATGGGAGGAACAGGTACCCCCACTGGGCCACCAGCCCAAACGGGTTAGCTGCCCTCCCCAGTGAGGTTGGGGAGACAGCCCTCAGGCCTATAGTGAGGCCTGCACCTGCTTGCCAGTTGGTGAGCATCAGAAAAGGGGGGCTGGTGTAACACAGTAACCATATCTTGGGATTAGCTCTGAATCTGAAATTTGTTACATGCAGGTAGAGGACACAAAAGACCCCACTGAATCAACAAGCACACTTGAAATCTGTCCATGCTGGAGGACTGGGTTCTAAATTTGTGTGTGCTATCAAAATAACCAAGATGACATTTAACTCTCAAACTGTGGTTGCCATATTTTGCATAAATACAATGAGGCAATAAGAAAATAAGATCAAAGAACTAAAATTTGGAGTTAGATTATAATCTCTAACTCAAAAAGGATAGTCTCAACTTGGAAAAAGAAAGTCAAACTTCTGTCTGAAAATACCTATCATTGTGGCAAGTAACATCTGAGATTTCGAAACTTGAAAAGAGTGAGAATTTTTTCCCCCCCCAATTTTTTCCAGTTTCTTCACTTTTGTGCATTTGAGAGGTTTCTGTTTCACTTGTTTGTTGATGGTCGATTTCACTTCCTTTCAGCACTAGGCATGATGATATCACTCATCATGTATATATTATTGTTCATGTATATATTCTTCCCCAATCCTTGCAAGAGGATGTTTTCAAGTAATACAGCTAGGCAGTCATAGAATTTAAGGTCAGAAAAGACTACCAGATTACCTAGTCTGACCTCGTGTATGTCAACAAGCCACCAGCACCAACACACTAAACCCAAAAAACAAAATCAGGCCGAAGTATTACAGTACTCAGACGACTAACCTATTATGTGCCATAGGCAGATAGTAGGAGGAACTGAGGTGCAGGAAATTGATTGTGTGCAATATACCCAGATAAACTTGGTATGTGATCTGCATTCCAAGCTGCAGAGGAAGGGGGGGAAAAACCCAAGGACACTTTCAATCTGATCATTGGCAAACTCCAATGCCCACATATGGCAATGTGAACATGTGAGCAAGAACCAGCCAGCCAAGCACGAGAGACAGAATGCTTGATAACACCTCAGAGCACTGGCCCATACCAGCTAGTGTCCCCTCTGCAGCCACAGCCATCTCTGATGCTTCAGAGGAAGACAAAGAAAAAAATGTACAGAACACTTTGGATAGTGCAGGAGAGAGAATCCCTTTCTGAGCCCTGCAAGTGAGCAGCAGAAACTCTGAAATATGAGATGCTTCTATTTCTGAGTTTTGGACAGGAAAGCGTCTCTTTTTCCTGAGAAACTTTGAAAGGAGCCAGGGACCAAAAGAACCTGGGAGGTGGAAAAGCCTTTGCTCCATGGAGCCCTACGTAAATACAGGGACTGATTGAAACTTCTGAGGTTGGGAAAGACCCATTCTTCTCTTCCCAGAAGCCAAGAAGAACCAGGGAACAATGGGAGCCTGAGGAAGGTGCACTGAGGCATTTCTTTAATTCCCATAAGCCAGCTGGGGTTTAGATGGAATGGAAGACTTGAGCATCTTCACTCCCCAAGAATCCTTCACCGGTCCCAAGGGACAGTTCAGTAATCAGTGTGCTTTACCTCAATACTGCTGCTGCAGAAGAGCCTGGCAGGTGGGCATGAGCATGTGGAGGATCAGAGGAAGAGTGAGAAGTAATTTAGTGGTGGTTTTCTAATGGGAGATGTGCCCACTCTCCCATTCTGAAATGACCCTCATAAATCATTAGTAGGGAAGCACAGAAACCTATATAAAATTATATTTTAAAAACTGAATTTAAAATAATCTATTTAAAGTGTGCTACCTCAGTAATCACTTAAAAAAATCAAGTTGACTGCCTCTTTCATATATATTAGCAGTTCCACTAATTTCTTCAGAATGCATCACTTGGCACTACCAAGCAAGTATGAAGTGCTGCATTTCAGGGGATTATCTCCTCCCCTTCCTACTTTAAGACAGAAAAGGAGAAGAAAAGGAAGACTGTATACACAGCAAACTCCAAAGCACAATAACTTTAGTAAATGAAGATAATTTCACTATTACTTTCCTCTTAACCAGTAAAGAGGGCAGCTGCCCTTGTCATTTCTGAAGTCAAGGGAGTGAAGAAACAGTGGCTTAGAGTATTCCTTAGGCCAAAGGAATGTGCGGAATCCTGTTATGGCTCCCTGCAGTACTACGTTGACTTCTGTTCACTTCTTGGGAAGTCCAGGGAGCAGCAATTGTGGTGGCAGCACACTTCACTCCCTGTACAGTATAAAAGCCACACATGTGGCTCACACAGTATTTGCATCTTATAAGTGTCATACTTGTGGCTTCATGAGACATTGGCAATGGAGGAGTACTGCTTCTGCTGCACTATTTGTTTTCTCGATTATCTGAGAAATGTAGAAGGGTTGACTTCACACCATTACACTTGCAGTGTGCTTGCATTAGTGTACTGGTGTGAAGGGAACTGAAGACTGGATCAACCAATAAGGTAGGCTTGAGGTAAACTGAAGCTCCACTTGTGTAGTCCTCTTGTGTATTAATAAACAAAACACTTCTCTAGCAACAATTTCCACAGTCTAACATATCAAGACATTTAAATTCTACCTTATAAATCCTAATCCCATTTGGTTAGTTCTACCAATAGACTTAAGAATACATTACTAAATATAATTTTGCATATATTTATGACTATATTCTCATATTGATGAAGAGGCATTTTTGCAGGTAAGTGTGGTCAATTCAGATGTCAGTCTAAGGGCCTGATCCTGCAAAGATCTATCTGTGAGAAATTTTACAAACAGTAATACAAAAGACCACTGATTAGTATCTTGGTCTTTGATTAAAGTACCATAATATAAAAGAAGAAGAGGTAACTAAGTGTAATAACTAACATTTCCCATCTGCTTTTGCTTGATGATAAGCATTTCAATTGTAATTAAACCTCGCTAGTAATCCTGTGTATTTCAATAATTTAATTATTCTGAAAAACATGGTAGCATTACTCACCCCTCTCACAGTGCCTAACTTGCGCTCGACTTCTGCTTTCTCTCTTTTGAGAAGCTCACACATTTCTTTCAAGGCACTTACTTGGTCCTAGAGAATACAAATAAGAGATGGTTACTCAACTTGTGCAGTAACTGAGGTTCTTCGAAATGTGTGTCCCTGTGGGTGCTCCACTCCAGGTGTTGGCGCATCCTCAATTGGAGATTTCACCAGCAATGCCTGTCCAGGTCGTGCATGCACTGCCCCCGTTTCGCGGCGCCGTTGGCACCCTTTTCAGCACGCACAACCCAGGCCCCTCTGTTCCTTCTCTACCGTACAGCTGTAGTGTTTGACTCTGAAGTAGAGGGGAAGGAGGGTGGATAATGGAGCACACACAGGGACACACATCTCAAAGAGCCTCAGTTACTGTACAAGGTGAGTAACCATCTCTTCTTCTTTGAGTAGTGTTCCTGTGGGTGCTCCACTTCAGGTGACTCTCAAGCAATGCCCTCAGTTGGAGGAGGAAGCTTTGGAGTTGTTAGGTTGAATAGAAGAGAGTACTGATAGTCTGATTGCTGCATCATGCCTGGAAGCTTGATCGATGGCATAGTGTTTTATGGAAGTGTGGGCCGAGGCCCAGGTAGCTGCTTTGCATATTTCAATAATTGCTACATTATGCAAGAAGGCTGTGGATGTAGTGATTGATTTGGTTGAATGTGTCCTGACCCTTTGGGGTAGCGTTACCCCTGACTGTGTGTAGCAAGTGTGAATGCACGTGGAAATCCACTTTGAAAGTCTTTGGGTGGATATGGTGTTGCCTGTGGAACGTTCTGTAATTGATACGAAAAGTCTGGGAGATTTCCTGAAAGGTTTTGTTCTTTCTAGGTAAAATGCAATGGCTCATCTGATGTCCAGCGTATGGAGGGCTGCACCCTGTGCATTAGAGTGTGGTTTCGGGTAAAAGGTAGGTAAATTAATGTTTTGGTTAAGGTGGAATGATGAAGTTACTTTGAGGAGGAACTTTGGATGAGGTCGTAGCATCACCTTATCTTTGTGAAATACTATATATGATGAGTGGGCCATAAGTGCTACGAGTTCACTCACACGGTGTGCCGATGTGATTGCGACTAGAAATGCTATGTTCATGGACATGTGCATTAATGAACAAGTCACTAAAGGCTCAAATAGTGGCTTGATAATTGTTCTGAAGACTAAGTTGAGGTCCCAAGGTATTGTGGGAGGACATATGTCTGGGTACACATTTTGTATACCAGTCGTGAAGCATTTGACAATTGGATGCGCAAAAATCGTGGTATCATCTATGAGATCATGGAAGGTGGCGATAGCAGCTGGGTGTACTTTAATTGAGCTAAGCGCTAATCCAGATTTTTTTATTTCTAGGAGCTAGTCTAATATAGTGGGGATTGACACCGTTAGTGCATTGACCTGCTTCTGTTGGCACTATAAATGACACTATGCCATTTCTGAAGGTAAGTTTTTCTTGTGGCAGATTTTCTGTGATTTAGTAAAATATTCCTTACTGGTTCCAAACATTGTACTTCAGCTTGTCAGAACCAGTTAGAAACTATGTTGTGAGATGTAAATTCTTCAGGTGCAGACGGTGTATGGATCTGTTGTCCTGGAAGAGGAGATTGTCGACTAGTGGGATAGCGATTGGTGCATGGATTGACATCTGTGTGAGGTGACTGAACCATGGTTGCCTGGGCTATGCTGGTGCTATCATTATCACCTTCACATTGCCCTTGCGTATTTTGTGTATGGAGTTGGCTATCATGTGGATACGTGGGAATGCATACAGCCTGTGTTCCAGCTCATGAGGAGTGTGTCCCCCACTGAACATGTACCTACACCTGCTCCTGAGCAGAAGTAACAGCATTTGAGATTCTTCATATTCGCAAATAGATTGATTGTGGGGTAGCCCCACTGACCAAAGATGTTTTCTAGGACTGTGTTGTGTAATTTCCACTTGTGATTGTTGCCAAATTTTCTGTTCAGGTTGTTTGCAGTGGTATTCTGGGTTGATATACTGCTGAAATGTGGATGTTGTGGGATATGCACCAATTGCATAGTCTCATTGCCTCTAAGCATAGGGAGCTGGATCTTGCGCCTCCTTGACGATTGACATAGAACATACACACTACGTTGTCTGTCATTATCTTTATAGTTTTCCCTGCTATCAGCGGTAGGAAGTGGATACAGGCATTGTGGACAGCTTATAACTCCAGTAGGTTTATGTGTAATTTTGTATTGATGGTATCTGGAATTACATGGCTGATATCTGAAGGGTCTTCTTCTTGTTGCAGGTGTGTAAATTCCAAGTGTGTAGAGCGTAGCCCTAGAATCTTCCATGGTATGCATGACTTTATCCATTTTTTCTGCGAAAAGTTTTGTTTTATCAAAAGGAAGTTCATTGCCTGCAGTTGTTTAGGTAGGGCTGCAGAGTGAAGCCATGATGCCCTACGCATGACAACAGCGGTTACCATGGTTCTAGCCATGATGTCAGCCACATCAAGGGAAGCCTGCAATGCTATTCTTGTGACCAGTTGCCCTTCTTTGATCAACAACTGAAATTGCTGTTTTCTATCTTCCAGGAGTAATTCAATAAATTCTGATATCTTGGAATAATTTTCGTGATTGTAATTTGATAGTAAGGTGGCGTGGTTTGCTACTCTTAATTGAAGAGTAGCTGATGTGTAGACTTTTCTGCCCATTAAGTCTGGCCATCTTTGTCATGTGGTGTCAATTTATGATGCTGCTGCTTGTTCCTCTGGTAAGCAGCTTCTATAACCAGGGAGTAAGGAGCTGGATGGGTGAAGAACTCAGTATCTTTGGCAGGGACATAATAATTTTCATCAGCCCTTTTACGAGCGGGGGTGGTGGTGGCAGAGGTCTGTCAGATGTTATTTGACGGCTCCATAAAGGCATCATCCATTAGAAGGGTGATTTTGGTAGAAACTGAGGTCTGCAATATTTTAAGCAATTTGTGTTGTGACCGTGCTACTTCCTGGAGTGGGATCCCCAAACTGTCCACCACCCTCTTAAACAGTTCCTGGAACTGCTTAAAATCATCTGCTGTCGTCAGGGGTAGGGGAACTATGGTCTCTTTGGGTGAAAAGGATGAGTTGTATATGGTTGGCGGCATTTCTTGCTCCGCACTCACATCTTGTTCGTTGGCAGGCCCAGTTATTTCAGGTCCTGTTTGAGTAGGTCTAATAGGTGATCTGTCTCTGTGCCTATATGAGGTTGACGGTCTACTGTGCGATGGAGAGTAAGTAGACAAGGTGTCCCTGCCAGGCCAGCGCATACGGTATTTTGGAGCAAACCATGGAGACGCAAACAATGGATATGTTGGTTGTCTGAGATGTGGCCGATGTCTGGATGGGTGGCCTCCGGGTGGTGATTGCTGGGGAGAAAAGGTAGCCTGTTCACTATCATATTCCTCATTACTGGAAAAGGGGATGGGACACATGAGCTGCTCATGAGCAAAGTGCACTGGAGAGGTGTCAGTCCCGTAAAGAGGTGATAGCGAGGAAGATGTTACAAATTCCTCCTCATTCTCATGATGTTTGCTCTTCTGAGCATGTTTTTGCAGAGCTGGAGTTGTTGGCTGTGTTGTCAATGATGGCATCAATGATGGCTCCATAACCTTTTCTGGTGTGGATATATCCATCAGCACCACCGGTGCTGGGGGTGCCCTTGGCACCATCTGGTGCTCAGGTTGTATCGGTGCCATCGGTACTGTGGTTTTTGCCGGTGCTGATGTAGTCTGGTCCACGTGAGTCGGAGCTGTGTCACTTATCAGCACTGAGATCCAAATCAGTGCCACTGTCAAGGCAGTTATCCGGCATTATCCTATTTATAACAGAGGGGTAAGTCTGAGGGAATTTTTTTTTTTTTAATAAACAGGGAAGGATTAAGGTAAAATAAACTGAACTACGGGTAAAACTGAGTAACTTTACGGAGAAGAAAAGACTTATTGAAGATTTCTAGTGGGCTGTGAAGAACTGCTGGGAGATTCATCTTGGACAGCAGGTGGTTGAGAAGGAACTGAGGGGCCCAGCCCAATGTGCTAATGGCGCCATGAGACGGGGACAGCGCATGCGCGACCTGTACAGGCACTGCTGGTGAAATCTCCGATCAAGGACACGCCAACACCTGGAATGGAGCACCCACAGGGACACCACTCAAAGAAGAATAACCATTTTATTCAGGCTTTACTCAACAAGTGAATTTAAACTTTTTTTAAAATTACAAAATTTTCCAACTCCAGACATTTTACTTTGAAAAATATGAAAGAAAAACCAAAAAACAGTTCCCCTTTGCCATATAATTCTTCATCACTTGCCACCAACCACCCAGTTTACCACCCATGCCTCTAAATTTTATTCTGTAATAGAAACACATTGTTGGAGGTACACTGCTAGTCTTGCATATTAAGTGCATTGTAAAGATCTTACAAAAACAAAAAAATTATTAGAGATGATGTGAGAGTTTCCTCATGTTTCCTCATGGTGTGCCACGGCTTCCTGTTTGCTCTGTATTGGGAAGTGTATCTTACTACATCTCTTTATTGGATGCAACACACTATCCCTTGTACATCCAGCCAATTCTGCTAGCCAGGGTGTAGGGGGAAAGACAGACAGAGTTACGTCGAGTTTGCAACCTGTTCTGATCCCTTTCTAGCGTCCTGCTCCTGGGGCCATGCAAACAGTTTGGTAGCAGCTCCTGCACTCCCTTTAGCACTGCTGTTGCCATTTGGGCCAGACATTTTGTAGGGTATCAATGGTCAAATGGAAAGGGGTGAACAGAGGAAAGCCCTTACTCCTTCAACAATCACTGAGAGATAGATCTTAGGGGTACAGCAAAATCTAGCCCCAACTCATATGTTATAACACAGGAGTAAAAAAAATAAATTCCCTTTCTGACTTTTTTCCCCAAATTTACCAGGAAAACTCTACCCTAGTAGGAGAGATATCAATCTGAATTTTTTTTTGGTTTTTTTGGGTGTAGGAGTGAGAGGAGGGAACAAAAAGCTGGCTTCAACTATACTACGGAACAGCTACGACACCACTTCTTAATTCATAACATGAAGGGACAAATTTTAAAAGGGATCTCCCACCCAGGCAATCAGATAGGGCAGGCACATTTAATTATTATTTTAATTTGCAAACAACTATGTAGGCTAAACTGCAGGTGCAAATTTAAGTTCCTACAATGAGCTCTGCACATGCAGAGCTCCATTGACTTTAAAGGGGCTTTCTGTGGCTGCAGGGTTCCACCCTTATGGTACTCGTTGCAGGACCGGGGTGCTAGATCCCTAAGCTGCAAGCAGATGCATTTACTTGAAAGACTAGGCTTAGAGGTGGCTTTTGAAATCTGGCCCCTCGGGTATTTGGTTTTCTGTATATTTACGTCCAATGGATATAGAATGTATTGAATACATATTAGCATAGAGCTCACAGAGGTGGGGGTTTTTAAAATGTACTCTTACATTTTTCATGACCCTTTAAAATGTGTTGTATGCTAAAAATATTTACCTTTAATCTTGGCAGATCTTTATTAGCCTGCTCTAGCTGGAATCTTAGTTCAACATTTTCAGATGATAGCCTCAAATTTTCCTTCTGAAGCTCCTGCTGTCTTTGACACTGATCATCTGATCCTATTCCTGATGTCTTAAGAAAGGGGAAGAGCAGAACAAAATATTATTAAATGTTGAGGTATTAATCTTTACATTAATTACATAATCTGGGCAATAAAAATACAATCATGTCACATTCCATATTGAAATACTAAGGCTAAAGCAAGTGTTTATAAAACAGTACTGATGCTAAAACAAAGAGTTCATAGAGCAAGATACATTCTTATAGAGTTCGCCCATCATTATTTTATTACCACATTAAAGTTAATAAAGTAGATAGAGAACGCTAATGAGGACCTTTGATTCAACTTCTTCCTTTAATTCCTTTATGTACGTTTTTAAAATTTGCTTAAATTGAGTGAAGTGAAGGTATAAAACAGCAAAGACGTCTGTTTGACACGAATAAACACTGTTTTGAAATCTCAGAATCTAGTAAGGGACAAAATTACTGAGTGTTCTAGACAGAGATACTGTTCTTGTGAATAGCATCTCTTCTGAAACATTTATTCACACTGAATAGCACCTCCCAGCATAAACAGTCCCCCATTGAAGTCAATGAGATCAGTCAGAGTAAAGTGTTACTCTCAACAGGAAAATGGGTATCTGCATCTGGTCACTAGTAATACTTAGCTTTCGTACCTCACTTTTCATCTGTAGATCTTTACAAAGGAAGCAAGCATCATTATCTGTATTTTACAATGAAGAAACAGACACAGAGGGGAAGTGATTTGCCCAAGATCAACCAGAGCATCTGTGGCAGAGCCACAAACAGCACACAAGTCTTTTGAGTGCTCTGCCTACTAAACCACACAGTAGCTAGCCATCTAGATATTTTGTACCAAATTCAATAACACAGAATCTGAGAACCCAGTAAGATGAACAAATCAAAATATAAGAATTATTAAAAGATACATGTAATGATTTCTACTGTACTTTTAAATAGACTCAACTTTGAAACAGCTTAAAATTGTCCCTAGCAAAGAGATTCTCTCTGTTAGTATAATTTATGCATCCTGGAAACTATTCACAGAAGAAAAAGAAAAATCCCAAGAACCTTTTCTCTTTTTCAGCAAGATAAACTTCTTCGATCAAAAAAAAAAAGAATTCTGAACAAGGAAACTAAAAACCTCTACACTGGGCCCAGTTCTGCAAACATGTGCAAAGAATTTTCTCCCATGGGACTACAACGTAAGTAGAGATAAGGCAGTAAACACTAAGGATTGTCTCCTTTGAAATAAAAATAAAATAAACATAAAAACATGCAAAGATAAACTAAAGAAACCCCGATAATTCCACAACTAGTTACACATAATGAACAATACATTGTATAAGTACTACCAATAAAAACATGAGAATAAAGTGACTGCCTCCCTAGTAAAATATATTCTCGCTAATAAATAGAAAACATATTGTCACAACCAGACTGCTAAAGAAGCATACAGCAGGAAGATAATCAAAGCGCTAAATATATATTAGGGAACAAACTATGCTACAATAAATATTCTCGTCTATATCATTAATACATATAAACAATGCTGCTAAAAGGGAAGTGAAGGATTAAAGGACTGCTACAGTGCCAAACCTGGGGCATTTCACAGAGTCCTGGGGTTGGTTCAGTCCACTCTGTATCAGTTTGGTGATTTTCATGTGTATCTCCTTCAGTGTGCTGATCCACTCCATTAGTCATTTTTATATTTTCTGGCTCAGAATAATTAGGTTGCTTAGAAGGCTCCCCTGAATCAGACTGATTGTAGCTCATTCTATCAGTACAAGATTCTGCTCTACTTCCTTCATTGTCATTAGTTGATTGCTTGCATACTTCTTGATTCCCTTCTTTCTCTCTCTCACATTCTTCATTGATTTGGCCCTCTTTAGACCCTGTTACATTTTCTTGTTCATCAATGACACCCTTTTCATCAACTTCAGTTTCCAGAGAACTACTTCTTTTGCCTTTTGATCCTACCCTAGAATTATCTGAATCCCCATGTTTTTCACAACCTGCTGATTCCTCTTCTGGCATTAATTCAATAATTGCATCTCCAGTAGTTGGATGGCATTCATCGGTAATGTTTGTACCCTCATCTATTCCATTTGTACCACTAAGAGTGGATTGGTGTTTTACTTTGCCCTGACTTAAAGCAGTTTTCTTCCATGGATATTTCAAATGCTTGTGATTCCTGACATTGTTAGCAAAAGAGGAGTTAGTCAATGCAGCTGTATCACATGCAGTGCTCTGAAGCAGAAGAAAGGTGTAATGAAGCATGAAAAGAAAAGAAGTAGACAGTAAAAGAAATATGACAGCACACCTATACATAAAATCATGTCCACTTGTGGAAGGTTTAATAAGAACCAGATAATTTGACAATAGGAACACAGAGAGCCCTGTATGCAAGAGACCATATAGTTAAAAGCAAGGTCATTATCTCCTCCCTAAATCCTCTTCAATTCTCCAATGCTGTGGACAATACAGCATCCTCCCAGATTTTTTCAATCTGACCATGCTGGGTTATCGTTGACTCCTTGTCTTCTCCCTACACATTTAGGGGGTTAACAATAGTGCTATTTCTACCTGCAGAACTTTTAAAAGAGCTGGAGGTTCTTCTCTATCCTAAAGACTAAAAATACTCATGTTAATGCCATGGTCAGTATAACACAGACATGCCCAAACATGCGCTGTTAGTGCATTACATCTGTGTCCAACCATTTTCTTGATATTACTCGGAAGGGGGCCTTGTGTGGTCTCTACTGAAAGCCAAGAATTACCTGATTGTGATGTTTATCACATGTTTGTACGGGAAATAATTTTAGAGTAATGTAACCTATAAGATATTATGTTCCAAATCTGTTTTGAGTGAAACCTATCACCTGAGGAGGGAGAATCTGAGAGCAGACCTAAGCAATATAAGAACAATGAACATGCATGTTGGCAGCCTATGTTTACTCTCTGGACTAGATGCACCCTGGAGATTTACAAAGACAAATGAACCCCAGGAGAGTTCTGAGAAGAGGGGATTCTCTTGGCTAAGAGACAATAGCTTACTGTAAAAGAACACGAAAAATGGCTCTAGTGGTTATCCATTACAAGAGGGGACTCTGTCAGCAGGAAACGGGGCATCTTATGAACAATGAATCCCAGCATTATGGGCTGGAGATGCACCGAAAGACTGACCATTGGATGTGATAGTTAATAAGGAAAATGGGATTAATAAAGGGAAAAAGTTAATTTTTTCAGATGCTGTATTAAATGATTGCAATCTGAAACAAAATGGATCACCACTACAGAATAATAAATGGATAATAAATATGTCTTTGTGTAGAAGTTGCATTAAATTTTACACTTTTGGGTAGTAAAGTTGTTTGCTTACTGAAGGTCTTGAAAATGTGTCTCTTGAAAACTGTCTCTCCAATGCATGAAGCTTTTCCTGCAAATATCGATTTTTTAAATGCAATTCTTCTACAACAGAATCTCGTGGAAGAGCTTGTTGTGTTCTGTATGAAAAATGAAACAAAGGAATGGCTGTTATTAATGCAAGAGAACGTCCTTTAATGTAAATCAAGTATGGACTTCTGGTTTTTTATACTGAAGATTTTTAATATTTTTGTTAGATAAATGTAGCTAAACTAAATTAATGTTATTGATATAAATTAAATTAAATAAACCCCATGATGCAGGAACTCTGAATTTGGCAAAGCATTCAGCCTTAAGAAATCTTAAGAGCTTATTTTATCTTGACATTTATGTGAAATTTCCATTACCATTAATGATGCATTATGCATGCGCACTGAAAAGAGAACACATTTCAAAACTTCAGAGAAAAAAAATGGCGCTAAGGTGTCACAATTGAATTAATGACTCAACTGTGTTTTCACTTTTATGCACAGGAAGCCAGCTTCCAGTCATATGAATTAATTCCTAGACCAATAAACCAGAGATATATATTTAACAGGGAAAATTATAAATTTTCTCAACTTTCCAAATGAGTCTTTCCTTTTGGAACAACTCTTACCTCACATAAGCAATTTCATTTTCTAAATCTATATTCCGTTTTCTTAGTTCCTCCAGCTCTTTCTCCGACTCTGAGGCTCGCACTCCCACAACTTGGTCAACAGTAATACCACTGGTCTTGAGTTTCTTTTGTAAAACAATCTTCTCTTTATCAGCTCTGCAATATTCAAATAGTTTTTACTGAAATCTTGGTAATTTGTTTACCAATTTGCTTCATCTAAAACAGTGAACAGTATTTCATTCTAAAGATTCTAGACCTGCAATACAATTGCTTATTGAACTTTTCTTGATTTAAAATACCTTGTAAATGGACAATCTTCTAGTTTCTCATAAGATTTTTTTTCTGGTTTTTCATAAAAGACTACTGAGTGAATAATGTACATTTCACAAATCACTTGCATGTTTTGCTTAAGCAGTCACTGATATTTTACATTTATGTAACCTTTACAAAAACAGAAAGCTCAAGTGAAGCACAGCTAGTGAAAGGAACTTACAAAAATATCCTTGTTATTCTTTAATTACTTTTCATCTCTGGAATCCTAGGTCAGTAAAAATGTTGCAATGATTGCATTGAAAACATGGTTAAATGAAATAAATATATATTTTCTGGAGTTTTGCTGTAAAGGCTTGATCATCACAATGCTGGAGGTTTCATAACATTGCAAATTAACACAGCCGCTAATTCTAGCGGTCTGATGAAAAGGTAATAAAAGACTGTCCTCACCTGCAGCTGGTGCTTCTTTGATATGAATAACAGACTGTGATATACACAAATTATTAATAGAGAACTTAAATTAGTTTTGTTCAAAGACTTTCTAATCAGTGAAAAACTGTCTTCTCCTACTGAAAACAAGATATTAGAATAGCTAGAAACATAAAGGCAACTTGCTGCTTGAAAATAAGATATCCCTTGTAGTCTCAACAGGAATGTCAAATTATACGCATCTATTTGTTACTATAATAAAACTGTTACAATGTTTTTGTAGCCAACAAACCAAGTTTCCTTCATTTTATAACATCAGTTTAGAAATATGTTGAATTAAAATCAACTCACTTGGAATAAAGTTCCTTTAATGTATTGAACTGTTTTGTTAAAGTATCCATTTCCTTCTCCTTTTCTTTTAGTTTGTTCCGCATCCCTTCCATTCTGGCTTGCCATTTTTTACCCTCTTCCCACCTAACTATTTCCTCCTTAGAGCTCTGCAAAACATTCAACAACAAAGTAACATTTCCTTTTGGTCTCTTTTAACACCACAGAACAAGAAATAAGTAAGACTAACACTATTTGACTAAAAGATCCCATTTCAAAATTTTAAACCCAACTAGATGTTTAAATATATCAATAAGCTACAACGATTGGTGCATTACGAGGTGTTTGGTGCATATGCTGGGTGTTACGAAGTCTGATGCACAACCTAATACATCTAAATGCTACCAGATAATATTTCTGTAAAAGTTGAAATTCACTTTACAAACAAGTATTGAAACGTTTTTATGAAATCCATTGTTAGGGATTCTTAAACAATACAGTCTCCCACTTTGAAAAATGGCTCACTGTCAGAGGATAGGGGAAAAGAGTATGATGCTATTCTATACTAATTTTAATATATACAGCAGACCCATTTTTCCTCCTCCAACTCACTAGGAGCTCATATGCCCCTGCAGTATAGCAGTTGCTGGTCCAATGGTGATTTTAAACTGAATTTCTATAATAGAAAATGAATTTCTATTTAATAGAATTCAGTTCAGTTTTTATAACAGATAACAAAATAAGACTTGATGACACATGGCTATTGAAAAAGCTAAATTAATATTATTTTTACAGGTGAAGATTAATTTTTTTGTTCTGGAGTCCCTCCCCTTCCTTAACTGATCCTCTCTCTTTTCATTTCCACTTCCATTTTAAATGTTTACTGTTACCTAAGAAAATGAATTGGGATCTGATTTAGAGGAAAATAGAGGGGGGTTGGGGTGGGGAGAGGATTTAGTCATGAGGTCCCAGCTTTGCAAGGTTGTGAGTTGGTGGATAGCTGTACTATCACTAACTAATTAAAATGATTAACTGGAGCAGGTATTTTGACAATCAGTGAATCTCATTTCATAATGGGAACAAAAAATCCTGCAACCTTATCTGTGGGGTCACAAGTGTGAGTCCTTAATGAAAATGTGGTTATCAACTGAAACAGTGCGCCCCTAAGATAAAACCCCTAGCCCTACAAAAATAAAAGTTGTGACCAATGTTCCAATCCTGCAGAAACTTGTGCATGTGATTAGGCTCACTGATGTACATACGGCATTGCAGAATTGAGCACTCAGACTGATGTAGAATAATATCAAATAGCACTATATGTCTTGAAAAGTGAGGTTTAATTTGTATTAGTTTGGAAAACCACTTCAATTACTTGTTGGAAATGTATTCTTCCACTGACAAATAATGCTCTCACTACAAACATGTACAAGTAATTTCAAGAAAGGTTATGACATAGAAAAACTAAAAATGTTCCTTACCATGAGGCTGGCAGAAGACAAATAATTGTAACAACTCAAAGTGATTTTATACCCAAGATTCAGTCTGCAGAACTAATATATAAGTATCTGCTCTGCACACACACACCTTTACTCCTTAAGAAACTTCCACTGAAGTCAATGGACCTTCACATGGGTACAGAGAACTACCCACAGATAGTCTCGCTGAATTAAATGGCATTCCATATGAGAGTAAGGATCTACCTGAATGGATTTAGTTGCATGTCCAGAGTCTAACTGTATTTGTTATCTTTAATTCCATACATATATATATAGAACATTCACATATACATTCATACTATGGAAAGTAAAATAAAATACACACACACACAATCCATAGTACAAGACAAAATTACATCTCAAACACTAGCGATTTACATACAGTGCATCAAACTTACTTAATTTAAACTATAAGCTCTTACTTAAAATCATCTTGAATATTTAAAATGCCACAGAATGCAGTCTGAGAACGAAACATGTATTTTCTCCAGTCTACCTCACTAGGTATCAAGACAAGCCACTAATCTGCTACCACAAGAGCAGAAAAACAAAAAGAGACTGAGCAAACACCTTCCTAGCCAGTCAAAATCTATCACATGCAGTGATACCCATTAGGAAGAAAACAAAGAAACCCCACACTTTTGTCTCAAAATGTTTTTAAACTGCTATTGTTGCAAGTAACACCTTAGGTTGCTACCACTGAAAGAAATGATTTTTTTCAGTTTTTTTACTTTATGAATTTGACAGCTCTTTGTATGCAGTCAATTTCTCTGTTAGTTTGTAGAGTCAAGTCAGTTTCCTAATTTTTGGTATGGATTTTGTATTCAGCAAGAAGGGAAGGGAAAACATTAATAAAATATAGGAATATGTGATTATAACATCAGAAAAATTGGTAAGGGAAATCAAGCAGGTGAAATTTCTGAAGCCACTCCTGATTTGTTGTTTTTCTTTAACTGGGTGGATTTCAAGTTGATGGTGTCCCTTTCAATACCACAAACTAAATGATTTCTTGTCACATACCTTGTCTTCTTTTACGTTTTTCTTTTCTACTTCTTCACTCTTCTTTTCAACTTCACTTTCCAGTTTTTTAATCTTTTTCTGAAGTTCATCTATGAATTTTTGTTCATCAGCTTTGCTCTGAAAAATTATGATATCTTTATAGCTTAATGATCACTATTTAGATACTTTCCTACATTTTCCTCACTGGGATAAATATAGAAACTTAATATTGACTGATTTTTTCATTTCAACAGAGGTGCTTTGAAGAAACATTCCAATTTAGGTTATGAAGTGTCACTATTTAAAGATTACAACAACTATTTGAGTGTTAGATTGTTACTTTTCATTCTATACTGAGTGGGCAGCCTGTAGCTGGACGCAAATAATGTTTACACTATTCCTGTTTTAAACTTAATCAGGGTTAGACGTTAAATTGCTGTAAATTACTATGCCTCTTGCGAACCAGATAAATTCATTCAACTTGGTTTAAAGGACACATAACTGACTATTTAACAGTACTTGAAACCTTTATGTGCAAATTTAGAAATGAAAAAAGAATGGATACTTAGATAGAGAAAACACTGTTACTTAGAAATATTTTTCTACAGTGCCCAGACAATATACAGTGAATTTTTAAACATTTTAATAGCATGTCCATTTGACAAAAAACTAAACTGGTATCATTACTTTCTGCTTAAACTTTTGAAAGCAATCCAACTGGAGAATTCTGGGAACTGCATTATCAGTAACATAAAATGATCTACTATGTATAGCTTGTATTGAGAAGAGAGGGATAGAAGAGAGAAAGTAAAATGGCAGGTCTTTGAAAAACAGTATTTCAAGGAGTCTATGGAGGGCAGGCTTGATTGAAGTGGTGGATTGACGAGGGTACATACAAGAATGGAACAAAGACAAAGGGAAGTATTTTAAAGCGGACTGAAATTCTGTTAACTTTTAATTAACTTTAACTGGAGGTGGGGACTAAACCCGCTCCCAAAACCACAAAGCATTTACTTGGGTCAAGTGTGCTATTAAATGGTCTCATTGCCATATAACTAATATCCATATAAATGGACCCTTTCAGCCTAAGCACCTAGCTTTCAGCTCATCTTTGAACTTCTTGACCTCCTACTGCCAGAAGAAAGGAGGGTTCGTTCAGTCGGCAATAATTTATAGTCTCTCCTTCTTACAGGCTTCTAGTTCCATCATTCATCTCCCACATCTTTCATTTATGTGTACCTCAGGAAGCTGTTCTCTTTCAACCTTTTACTCACATTTGACATCTACCACAGGGAATGCCAACCAATACCTTGGTGACATCTCCACCACACTGTCTGTTATCTGCTGCCCATCAATCTAATTTCTAAATTCTCTCCACCACATATTGGTCCCTCTGCCTGATAAACATACTCAGTCTTCCAAAAGCAAAAAAAGTGCATCCATTAGAGGATATTTAACTGAAGTCCTAGATATTTACACTAATAAAAACTAAGCTTACCTGAATGCTGCTAGTTAATCTTTTTATCCGTTTTTGCAGTTCTTCATTTTCTTTTTCCATTTCATCTTTTTCTCTTAGTACTTTAGTAATGGCTTTTTGCTTTTTCTGAAGGTCTTGGTTTAAATCATCCATTTCATCTAACAAAGAGCTTTCTCTAGTTTTACTTACTTTAAGGGCATCTTTAAATTTTGTAAGTTGCTCATTTAATTCCTCTATATGAGTCTATGAAAATAAATAAAGTGAGAGGGTTGCCAACTAATTAAAACAAACATACTGAGGTTAAGGAGGTATATTCCCTGGATTTCACAGACATTTCTCAAATCAATTATTTCATATATTGTCAACTAAATGTAAGTAATTTATTTTCTTTAAATAATCACTTAGAAGATAATGTGTAAATTCCTATTAATCTGTTGATTTTTTTTTAGGTAGCAAAAAGTCAGCTTAAAATACATCATTTTTAAGTTTAAATATCAATAAGCAAAATAAAGAACCAAAATAATAAACTTCTGTAGTGTGTGGTTTTTTTTTTTTTTTGAAAATGGCAGAACCAAATTTATTTTCTACGTTAAAGAAAAAGATGTCCTAGGTTGAAGCTTTATATATCAAGCTTAAGCCTGGTGCAAATGTTCTATGCATAAACTGTAAAATTCTGAAGGAAACTGTAGGCTATATAGCAGTATTGCATGTACTTATACATTATGTTTCATAATTTGTTTTAATATTTTAAAACAAATGTACACAATGGGCCCAATCCAATTCCCCCAAAAAATCAATAGAAAGACTGTCATTGTCTTCACTGGGAGTTGTATCAAACCTTATAACAGCATAACATTCATTATTACAACACCCAAAATGAAATTATAAATACTGTGTTCACTTTTCAAATAAGAGTGCAATGTAGAACACGGTATAAGGAGGTTAATTAGTCCTTACCGTGAGCTCCTTTGTTTGTCTGTCAACTATCTGCTGAACATTCATGTATGCCTCTTTCTGTGATGCTACAGAAATAATCTGCTGTTCAGCATTAGCAGTCATTTCTGCTCGAAGATCAAGAAGTGCTTTACTCAAAGCCTGAAAATATCAACAAATTATTTTGTAAGTAAACAAGTTGCTGAAAATAAATGTTAAAAAATAGCTGAAAGGAATTACATTTTAACTACCTTTATATTAAATTACCCAACTGTATTCCATACTAATAGCACAATTCATATAATGTTTTGGCCTGTTTCCATATGATTTACAATTATAAGCCAGATTCACTGACTTTGTAATACTCTGGCAATATAAAATCATCATAAATGCAGCTGAGTTGGCCAGTTAAACCAAATTTTAAGGTTGTTTTACATCGTCAGAGTAGCACAAAGCAGCTGAAGTGCATCAGTGAATCTGGCTCCATAAATCAAGGAGAAGTTACAATGCTATGTTAAATTTAGTTAATTTTCTGGTCCTTTGTCTACAGCAGGCTATATACAGTCCTAATGAATCTCCATAAAAGGGCATCTTTCAGGTATCCTTTTGCCCATATCTTGAACCCATTAGTGGCACTTCTGAAAAAAAGATGTGGAAATGTTTGCTATATATAATTTTCATAGCTATTTGGTTTTACATCAACTTCTGGTCTTTGTGATAAATGCTAAATAATAAAATAACTTTAGATTTCTTACTTTCTGCTGTTTCTCTTTTAAGGCTAACTGGTTCTTCAACCTTTCCACTAGGTTTTTCATTGTAGTTGTTGGCGCTCTATTATTTGCTTCTTTTTGGGCCTCTAATTCAGTTTTTACTTGCAGCAATTCCTTCTCTATCTGAGACAACAGGTTCCTCAATTTGCTTGCTTCATCTTTCAGTTTTTTCACTTCAGCTGTATACTTTTCTTCAAGCCTAGTACAACAAAATAAATAGAAGTGTCATGAAGTATTTAATTTAATAAGCTCTAGGTGGATTACAAAAGGCTGAAAAATATTACACATTTTTTATTATTTCAGCAAATTTTTCTTATACATTGGCTTACAAGGGCAAAAGCACATACAAATCTGGAAATCACAAAAACCTTTTACAAAGTGTGCCTGTATCATCCAATAAAAAAACATCAACTAAAAGTGAAATTAGGGAATTATTACAATTCCAGTTCCGGATGGGAATATGTGACAGGATGGATCACTTGTTAATTAACTGTTCTGTTCATTCCCTCTGAAGTATCTAGCATTGGCCACTGTTGGGAGACAGGATACTGGGCAAGATGGACCACAGGTCTAACCCAGTATGGCCATTCTTATGTTCTCATGAATTAATACCAAACAGTGATCAAATGCATAGCATCAGTGGGACTATTCACATAAGTAAAGCAAATAAGATTAGATTACATTTTCTTTTTTGGAAACATAACATAGGGGCTAAATTTTCATAAGTTTCATCTCTGTTGTTCATCAAGCCTAAAATAGTGTTTATGATACAAAGAAAATATTTTTGACAGTTCAAAAACTATGTTCAGTGCACCAAAAAGTCAATGAAAAGTAAGTGTTCAGTAAGGTGAAAAATGCAACATATACAACTGACCATTACATATTTTAAACAACAATTTTCAAATGATAGCCTTGATGACGATCCACAAAACAAATATTTTAAAGTTACAATTGTGGTTTTATAAACTGTTAGGTTAGTTTCGTCAATCAAACCTTACATTCAGTAGTCATATTAACAAACTGTTACTAAAGCATGTACAATTCAGGATGCAAGGGAGAGTCTGTCGAGACTCATCAGGACCCTCGGACTGCTACTCCACTTGGGCATCAATGACACTGCCAAGAATGACCTTGAGCAGATCACTACAGACTACTTGGCTCTGGGAAGAAGGATAAAGGAGTTCAAGGAGCAAGTGGTGTTCTCATCCATTCTCCCTGTTGAAGGAAAAGGCCCAGGTAGGGACCATCGAACTGTAGAAGTAAATGCATGGTTACACACATGGTGTTGGAGAGAGGGCTTTGGATTCTTCGACCATGGGATGTTGTTTCAGGAAGAAGGATTGCTAGGAAGATATGGGATCCACTTAACAAAAAGAGGGAAGGGCAGACAGGCTTGCTGACCTAATGCTTTAAACTAGATTCACCAGGGGATATGGATCTAAGCCCGGAGATAAGTGGGGAAGTGGTACACCAGGAGGAAGCACAAGGAGGAGAGTGCAACAGGGGAGGCCTCTGATTCATACTGAGAAAATAGGGCAATTGGCTAGTTATTTTAGATGCCCATACATGAACACAAGAAGCCTGGGAAACAAGCAGGAGGAATTAGAAGTCCTGGCACAATCAAGGAACGATGATGTGACTGGAATAACCAAAACTTGGTGGGGTAACTCACATGACTGGAGCACAGTATTGGATAGGTATAAACTGTTCAGGAAGAACAAGCCGGGGAAAAAAGGTGGAGGAGTTGCACTGTATGAAAGAGAGCAATATGATTGATCAGAGTTCTAGTATGAAACTGGAGAAAAGCATTTTGAGAGTCTCTGGCTTAAGGTTAGAGGCTAGAGCAACCTGGGCAGCAGTGACCGTGAGATGGTCGAGTTCAGGATCCTGACGAAAGAAAGGAGAACAGCAGAATACAGACCTTGGACTTCAGAAAAACAGACTTTGACTCCCTCAGGGAGCTGATGGACAGGATCTCCTGGAAGGCTAATTATGAGGTGGAAAGGAGTCCAAGAGAGCTGGCTGTATTTTAAAGAAACTTTCTTGAGGGTACAGGAACACAAACCATCCTGATGTGCAAAAAGAACAGCTTAAACACAAAAAGGAAGCTTGAGCATATAAGAGTGAAATGAGGAAGGCCAAAGTACAATTGGTGTTGCAAGTAGCAAGGGACGTGAAGGGTAACAAGAAGGGTTTCTACAGGTATGTTAGCAACAAAAAGAAGGTCAGCAAAAGTATGGGCCCCTTACTGAATCGGGGAGGCAACCTAGTGACAGATCATGTGGAAAAAGCTGAAGTACTCAATACTTTTTTTACCTGGTTTCACAATAAAGGTCAGCTCCCAGACTACTGCACTGGGCAGCAAAGAATGGGGAGGAGATGAGCAGCCCTCAGTGATGAAAGAACACGTTCAGGACTATTTAGAAAAGCTGGACATGCAAAACTCCAAGGGGCCAGATGCAATGCATCCGAGGATGCTGAGGGAGTTAGCTGATGTGATTGCAGAGCCATTGGCCATTACCTTAGAAAACTCGTGTCCTGGACAATTGGAAAAAGGCAAATATAATGCCCATCTTCAAAAAGGGAAGGAGGAAGATCCGGGGAACTACAGATCAGTCAGCGTCACCCCAGTCTCCAGAAAAATCATGGAGCAGGTCCTTAAGGAATCTATTTTGAGGCACTTGGAGAAGAGGAAGGTGATCAGAAACATTCAGCAAGGATTCACCAAGCATAAGTCATGCCTGATCAACCAGACTGCCTTCTGTGATGAGATAACTGGCTCTGTGGATGTGAAGTAAGTGGTGGACATGATATATCTTGACTTTAGCAAAGTGTTTGATATGGTCTCCCACAGGATTCTAGCCAGCAAGTTAAAGAAGTATGGGTTGGATGGACTTTAAGGAGGATAGAAAGTTGGCTAGATTATCGGGTTTAACGGGTAGTGATCAACGGCTCAATGTCTAGCTGGCAGCTGGTCACAAAGGGAGTGCCCCGGGGTCGGTCCTGGGGCCAGTTTTGTTCAACATCTTCATTAATGATCTGGAGGATGGGGTGGATTGCACCCTCAGCAAGTTTGCAGGTGACACTAAACTGAGGGAAGTGGTAGATACGCTGAAGGGTAGGGATACGATACAGGGTGAGCTGACCAAATTAGAGGATTGGGCCAAAAGGAATCTGATGTTCAGCGAAGACAAGTGCAGAGTCCTGCACTTAGGATGGAAGAATCCAATGCACTGCTACAGACTGGGGACCCACTAGCTAGGCAGCAGTTCTGCAGAAAAGGACCTAGGGGTTACAGTGGACAAGAAGCTGGATATGAGTCAACAGTACACCTTATTGCCAAGAAGGCTAACGGCATATTGGGCTGCATTAGTAAAGGCATTGCCAGGAAATTGAGGGAAGTGATTATTCCCCACTATTTGGTATTGGTGAGGCCGCATTTGGAGTATTGTGTCCAGTTTTGGGCCCCCCATTACAGGAGGATGTGGACAAATTGGAGAGAGTCCAGCAAACGGCAACAAAAATGATTACGGGGCTGGAGCACATGACTTATGAGGAGAAGCTGAAGAAACTAGTTTTGTTTAGTCTGCAGAAAAGAAGAGTGAGGGAAGATTTGATAGTGGTTTTCAATTACCTGAAGGGGAGTTCCAGGAAGGATGGAGCAAGACTGTTCTCGGTGGCAGATGATAGAACAAGGAGCAACGGTGTAGGTTGGATATTAGGAAAATGTTTTTCACTAGGAGGGTGGTGAAGCACTGGAATGGGTTAGCTAGGGAGGTGGTGGAATCTCCATCCATAGAGGTTTTTAAGGCCCAGCTTTACAAACCCCTGGCTGGGATGATTTAGTTGGGGTTGATCTTGCTTTGAGCAGGGGGTTGGGCTAGATGACCTTCTAGGGTCCCTTCTAATGCTAATATTCTATTATTCTAATTCAATAAATGATTTTAATGACACAGTAATAAGTTTTAGATTTGCAGCTGATTGGTCTAATCTAATTATTACTTGAATTGTAGTAAACATATATCTGAACACTTACTGAGCCTTGATGTTTTCAAACTCTCTCATTTTTAATGCAGTAAGTTGTTTTTGCTTCTCCAAATCAAATGTTGTTTCCTTTAATCTGCCTAGAAGTAAAGCAAGAGAGTTGTCCTGTTCTGCTACTGTTTGTTCCATCTCAGTCAGACGAATGAAATGTTTGTTGGTGGGAACTGTTAAGGAAGGCTTTTTCATTAACTCCTGTAAAAACAGAACCATTCATATTAAATATTTTACATCTTATACAGTAAGGTGCTGCAGTCATTTCATTATGTTAAATTTGATCCCAAAGGTAACCAAGCAGCAACATTTAAATTATATTTTATAAGCAGTGATGTGACTAACAACACTATACTCAAAAGTTAGCCATGCTGAAGGCTGGTAAGTGGTCTCTGTATCTGAAGTATAGTTATATAACTGGTTCAATATAGGTGGTCGGTCTTTCAGAAAAAGCATCAAAAAAGAATCTTCAATTAGGATGCAGCTTATTTTATTTTACTGTAGAAGATTAAAAAAGGGGAGAGAAAATGGAAGACATCAACGTCCCCAAGTGCTCTCCATAGCAGTGGTTCTCAACTTTTCTAGACTACTGTACCCCATTCAGGAGGTGTATTTGTCTTGTGTACCCCAAGTTTCACCTCACTTACTCAAAAATTACTAGCTTACAAAGTCAGACATGAAAATACAAAAGAGTCACAAGAAACTAGTACTGAAAAATTGCTTACTTTCTTATTTTTACCATATAATTATAAAATAAATCACAACCCCCCCAGTTGAAAAACAGTGATGTAGTATGTAAAATGGTAAACACAAATAATTGTCTATAAGAAATTTTAGTTTGTACTGATTTCGCTAGTGCTTTTCATGTAGCCTGTTGTAAAACTACGCAAATATCTAGATGAGTTGACATACCCCCAGAGCACCTCTGTACACCTAAGGGTATGCGTACCCATGGTTAAGAATCACTGCTCTATAGAATATGACACGCTGAATTATGCACTTATACACTGAAGTACCAAGTTTGTTTATTGATCCTTATTTCCTCACTCATGTCTCTCAAATTCTTTCAATTTCATCTTCATGTAATAATGTAATCACAGTGCCACTTATTTATCTTCCTGTTGATACTATCTTGGACTGAAAAACTGCTTCTCTGGTAGGGAGGTTAAACATAATTTTTAAAATTTAAAAAAACCAACAACATACATACAAACACACATACAACACTAAACAAAACAATCCCCCACCCCAAACAAACAAGCAAGCAAGCAAGCAAACAAACAAACCAACCTACCAAAGCAGTTTGTTTGAATTTATTAAGTGAATTGTCAGCATGCAAATCTAGTTTCTGATGTAGAACCCGGAGGTCTTCTTCATGTTTCTTTGCGATTTCCTCTTGCTCCTATTAGCACAAAATGAATATATAATCTTATTTCATATGTACATGCATGATACTTCAGAAATCCATGGAACTGCTGTACTTTCGATGCTAATTACTTGACACTTTGGAATAAGATTTCCTCAGCTCATAATCTATCTCTGGCAAACATATATAAGCACTAAGGAGTTAAAGTAATTTCATTAGCCTGACAAATTTTTCTAGAACAGAAAAGATAGAAATGAAATGCCAAAAACTAGATGAACCCAGTGTTAAATCAGGCCTCTCAAACTGTTAAGATTTATTAGTAAATCATAGTATTACATTTTTTCTGGCAGTGTGCAAATACCCAGAATGGGACAATTTCCCCTTCTTTATCACTGGAATTGCATGACAAAGCTTGGAGTATATAACATTGTGTACTCTCACTTGTTTTGTGTATATAGGCAGAGCACCAATTACAGGACACTCCTTGTTCAGCCAGGCAGACCGAAAATATTTAACAAATTGATATGGTCATGTAGGAATCATGATTGTAAGGAACAAGACTCATGGAATCTCAAGAAAGGCAAACATGCTCAAAGTCTCTCTGCCTTCTACTGTTTACCAAGCTTTCACGCTCCCCAAAGAATCAATATTCCTGCCTTTCCTGATTGTTCTCCTTACCATCTCCCAATTTCTCCTTTAATACTGTCATTCTCTTCACCCTTTCTTGTCTTTCCCATCTTCTGTTTAGGCACTCATTTCCTTTACTCTTGTATGGTCCCACATGTATACCATCAAACTGACATCTTTTACAAGCTTTAAATTCATCTTAAAGAATCATCAGAACAAGGGAAAGTATGCAATGTTCTTATATTGCTAATGAATAAAATGTTTTCATGACTGTAACCACAGGCAACAATTCTACAATAAGACCTGTGCAAGCATATACCCAGGCCAAGCTCGCTCCATGATCTTGACCACAGAGAAGTCCTTTGGTACAGAATTCTGTATTTTTTCCAAGAAAAGTGCATGAAAACCCCACCACAATGTAGAATTATACTGTTAGTTAATTTCATGCTTCTATCACTGCAGACTGTCTTCTGACCCTACCATATTAAAGCAATTCCAAAGAAGAACAATCAGAAAACTTTTATATAAGTAAAGTTTCAAATACAAGAGGTTAAAAAATTTGAACTTTGTGCAAAGAGAAATTCATAATAAAAGATCTGTTCTTCTCCTACTGAAGTCAATGGAAATTTTGCCCTGGCTCCACAGAGAGCAGGACTGGATACAAAATTAACTCAAGCTCTTAAAAAAAAAAAAAAAAGATAACACAGAAAGTTTATGTACCTCTCTAGCTTTTGCAAGGAGATGTTGATACTTCTTCAACACTTCCTCCTTTTGATTTAGTCTTGCTTGCATATTTGTAATGGTTTGATGGGCAACTTTCAGAGCATGGTGGCATTCTGGATCATCTTCTTTTCTACCTAGCTCAGCTATTATCTTCTCTCTTTCTGACGTTGCAGGTAGTCGAAGCCTTAGTTCATTTATAACTTTGTCTCTTGATAAAACATTTTGCTCTGCTTTCCACAGTGCAGTTTCCTTCTCGTTCAGTTTCTACAATGAAGAAAATTATTACTACTCTTATAGAAACATGCTAAAAAAAAAAAGAAGGAAATATTTGTTTTAAACAAAATGTGTCAGAATATGGCTAAATCAAATTACAAAACAAAAAATAGTTTCGTATTCAATTTTCTCTACTTGGGAAACACCTGGAAGATAATAAGGTAATCAGTAACAGTCAGCATGGATTTGTCAAGAACAAATCACATCAGACTAACCTAATAGCTTTCTTTGACAGGTAACAAACACTGTGGAAGTGGGGGATGCAGTAGTTGTGGTATATCTTGACTTTTGCAAGGCTTTTGATACTGTCTCGCATGAAGATCTCACAAAACAAACTAGGGAAATACAAGCTAGATGGAGCTACTATAAGGCGGGTGTATAACTGGTTGGAAAACTTTTCCCAGAGAGTAGTTATCAATGGTTCACAGTCAAGTTGGAAGGACGTATTGACTGGGGTCTTACAGGTATGAGTTCTGGGTTCAGTTCTGTTCAATATCTTCATCAATGATTCAGATAATGGCATAGAGAGTACACTTATAAAGTTTGCAAATGATACCAAAATGGGAGTGGTTGCAAGTGCTTTGGAGAACAAGATTAAAAATCAAAATGAACTGGACCAGTGGTTCTCAACCTATCTACCACTGTGGGCCACATATGCAGCTCTCTATGTATGATGTGGGCTGCCTCCGCAAATATATATACTACCTCTATAGCCATGGGGATGTCACATGGGCCCCAGCTTTGTGTGCTGATTGGCCAGGTTGAGAATTATTTATCTGGACAAACTGGAGAAATGGCTTGAAGTAAATAGGATGAAATTCAACAAGGACAAATGCAAAGTACTCCACTTAGGAAGGAACAATCAGTTGCACACATACAAAATGGGACATGACTGCCTAGGGAGGTGTACTGAAGAAAGGGATCTGGGGGTCATAGTGGACCACATGCTATATATGAGTCCATGCTATATATGAGTCAACAGTGTAACTCTGTTGCAAAACAAAGCAAATATAATTCTAGGATGTATTAACAGTAGGTTTAGCAAGACACAAGAAGTAATTCTTCCACTCTACTGCATGATGATTAGGCCTCAGCTGGGGTATTGTGTTCAGTTCTGGGGACCACATTTCAGAAAAGATGTGGACAAATTGGAGAAAGTTGAGAGAAGAGAAACAATAACGATTAAAGATCTAGAAAACATGACCTATGAGGGAAGCCTGAGAAAATTAGGTTTGTTTAGTCTGGAGAAGAGAAGACAGAGGGGACATAATACAGTTTTCAAGTATCTAACAGATTGTTACAAGGAGGAGGAAGAAAAATTGTTCTTAATGTCTAAGGATAGGACAAGAAGCAATGGGCTAAAATTGCAGGAAGGGAGGTTTAGGTTGGAAATTAGGAAAAACTTTCTAGTTATGCATTGGAATAAATTGCGTAGGGAGGTTGTGGAATTTCCATCACTGGAGATTTTTAGGAGCAGGTTAGACAAACACCTGTCAGGGATGATCTAGCAATAATACTTGATCCTGCTGTAAATGCAGAGGACTGGGCTAGAAGACTTCTTGAGGTTCCTTTCTAGTCCCATGATTCTATGATTATTAAATACTCTAAACAGCAAACAATTCTCCATTATAATTTGTATTTCACTGTGCAGAATTTTCATAGCACAATGCATTCACATACCGAATTTACTTATACAGTGTTTTTAAAGGGTTACTTTTACATTTAGTGTTTGACTGATAAGAAATCTATGTAAGAGATTTTTACTTTAGTAATCTTCCTTAAAGGAATTGGTGATGCCATTTGTTAAATTTAACAATGTTAATTAAATCAATTACCACTACAGAATGCTAATTAAACCTAATTGGTATCAAGAAACCTAATTTTATACCATCTCAGCACCTCGATTTACTAAACAAACAATATAAACTGTTTCCAATTCTCTTCCTGTTTGAATTTTTTCATACCTAAAGAGCAAAAAAAAAAAAAATTTTCACAGTATTCAGATATTGAATAGTACTGAATATTGAATAGAATTCAGTAGTACTCTTATCTTATAAATGCATGCCTCACGTTAGAAAATAAACTCAAGTAAATGTATTTATTCTTTGTTCTCTGTAATGCTTTTAATAGTTTACATGTATATTCATCTCATTACCTCTTCTAATGATTTGCAGGTCGCCCGAGTTTCTAGGATTGTTCGAATGTGCTCCCTAATTTTCCTCAAAGCTAGCTCAAGCTGCTGCGGAAGGGGCAAACTAGGGTCTGGAACCGAACCTGTAGCCTCTTCAAACTGCACAGAAAGGACAGATATGAACATTATTTCTCTGACAACTTTAATCAGCACACTTATTAATTTATTTAAAATAAGTTAATGTAGGTACCTTTCGAGCAGTACTAAGTATTTCATTTTGCTGACGGTCATATATGTCTAGTTGACGTTCTAACTCTACTTCTCTCTGATCCCAAGCCATCTGTCGCTCTTCATAAAACTATATAAAAAAAGTTTGTTTGAAGAGATCTCCACTGAAATCCTGACCCATTGACGTCAATGAAAATGGGGCAAGGATTTCACTTGTACTTTAGAAAATTTGAAAGCAATTCCAAAAGTGCCACTGATGGCAATTCATCTTTAATTGTACCAGCATGTAGAACAGATATTTAAGTATAATAATCTTGTAAGCATGTAAGTTACAAAGGTTTTTTAAGATAACAAAAGTATTTTAAAAATTAGTAAAGCGGAAAATATATTGTTATTCTAACAATCTGGAGACATTTATACCTTGCTTTGATGTACAATTTCTTCTTCCAGACTGTTGATTGTATGCTCATATTCAGAAATGATATTATTCAAATATTTTATCTCTTCTTTTTGTTTAACTAACTCTCGATTCAATTTAAGTTCCTGGAGACGAAGTTCTTCCATTTTCATATGCCACTCAATTACCTGATAAATAATAACAGTTTGTATAGTTCATCATCAGTATCATCCTAAACAGATTAAAAGAGCATTTAGGGAATTTGGATGTCTTTTCCAAAGTGTAACTAAGTTTGTAAAACAACCCAGAAAAGTTGTACATAACAAACTATAATATTCAACAATTTACTATATACTAATAGTAGCAAGCTCTATCATTTACATAGATCCCAAAATGCTCAAAAAACTTGGTAGACTGATTGAAAACAAAATATGCCAAGACCACTTTACCCATTATTGTAATGCAAATTTCTTTAAATAGAGAATGCAATACTATACAACAGTTTGGGATGAAAATACCTTATCCAGTTGAAAGATAATTATCTAGAAAGGCAAAATATAATTACACAATTTACAATTTGTCCAGAATGCTCAGTTAACATCTCTACTCTTACCAAAGAAAATGCCATGTGATTTTTAATGGCCAAAAGTAGTCAGGACTTGTGCCAAAAATTGAAAGCACAGTGCTTCCCATTTCATACTATATTGAATCTCCAATACTACTTCCTACGGCATTTAAATTTACTTTTGAGGCCTCCACTCAAAAGAAAAACCAAGGCTGACCCCCTTGCTTGTATACCAACTGGTAAAGCTGGCCATTAGCCTACATTTAAAAAATAAAACAAAAGGATAGTTCATATTACAATACTGCATATTCTGAAATCACGAAGGCACATATTAAAGCAGAAATTTAGAGTACACAGTAGATTAAAGTTTTAATTAAACATACATAAAATTAATGATTAATTAAGCTATAAGATTGCAAACCTTTTGAGCTCCTCTTGTGTCTTTCAATGTACCTATTAATTCTTCTAAACCTTTTATTTTTAATTCCATCTGCATTGCTCTGTTCTCTACGTTTCGACGCTCTTCCTGGGCACGCTGGACTTCTTCCATGATTTGTAGTTTGTCATTCTGTAGCTGAATCATGGTTTTAGAGAATTTCTCCTGTTGTGCCAAGGGCAGAGCACCACTAAACTGTCGCCGCAGAGATTGCACAGTCTGGCGCAGATGTTTGGCTCTATTTCTCCCTTCTAGTCGGGCGTAGTATAATCTCTGCTCTTTGTCATCCAGCTTCTGTTCTAGGCGTAGATTATAAATCTCCATCTTTTGCAGTTTCAGTGTAAGCGCCTCTAGCTTGCCCACAGCAGTGGTCTCACTAACCTGAAGAGCTACGATATGCTGGTGTAATTTTGCAATAAGTGCTTTTTCATCTGACTGCGCCTGAGCACCAAAACATATAACACAGACATTTTAAAAAATATAAAATCATTCATATAAAATCAAACATTTACATGAAATATAAGTGGTTACCACATTATAACGCCTATCATGCTCTCAGTGAAGTAAATGGCAAAACTCCTTTGGGCATCAACGGGAGCAGGATCTGGCCTCACATAAATTCATGTTTTGTTCAGTATTACTTCTATAGCCAAAATAATAATAATAAAAATAAATCTGTCTTTTCTAATAGATTTTAAAAATAATATTTCTCCAAAGTATCATGAAAGCACTTTCATAACCTAACATAAAATATTCTATCCCTGACACTCCACCCCAAAACATGTTAACTATAAAGTCTTAACAAATGTATTATTGACCATACCTGATAGTCTAAAACTTGCAATCGAAGGGATTCTACTTCCTTCTCTCTGGATTGCTGCCGTGCCTCCAGAGCTGCAACTTGCATTTTAGCAATATCAGAAAGCTCCCTTAACCTAGTACAGGGAAACAAGAATACTATCCCAATTTAAAATATTAAATAAGCCTTTTAGCTAAAACGATGTTCAAGTTCCTTTACCAATAAAATGTTAAGCTGTACTACACAAAAGGTCCTGAAAAGAAGTGCTTAAAGGCATATCTCCCTCATATTAGGACAGTCACAGTTAACAGACTTTTCAGCATTTCCAGATCTTTCTGTTCCCTATATACAAGTAGTGGCCAGTAATTTGGATACTGTCCCCATTATTAAAACT
The DNA here is from genome assembly GCA_007922155.1 of Mesoclemmys tuberculata. Classification (NCBI taxonomy): domain Eukaryota; kingdom Metazoa; phylum Chordata; order Testudines; family Chelidae; genus Mesoclemmys; species Mesoclemmys tuberculata. The sequence continues at coordinate 69,746,026 of ML675616.1, forward strand.
CCTGCTAATCTTTCCTCATGCCTATTTTGGAAACAAGGCTGTGGTTTATGGATCTGAATCTTCAGTTTCACTACTGTCGTCAGTGGCAAACATCCCAATTGACTTAAAGAGTACAGGATCAAGCGCATTACAAGCATCTTATTAAAAATGCGTTTACAAAAATTTATAGTTGCTCTATACAGAACAGGGAGAAAAAAAACAGAAGACAGGAGCACTGGAAGGGGTGTAGACTGTTTATACGGAGAGACCACTGTTCATAGTCACAATTATATTTCCAGGCCACAAAGGTTAGTATTTCAATTCATATGCATGCTACTAATCTTGTGAAATCAGAAAGATGCACTATTTAATATCATGTAGCATCTTTATAATCTCTGCAATTATGTGGCACTGCAGATTTGCTTTTAACTTTTGGGAAATTTTGATACACAAAAGTCTTGATTAAGTATCAAAAACAGTATTTTTCTTTTATTGCAAAAACAAAAGCCTTATATTACTTAAGAAAAACAATATAGAAACAATAGAACAATAGACACAATTCATGTTACACAGTACATCATATTTGTTTTTATGTCACTTCTTCTGCTATTTTCTACTGAAGATACTGATATGAAAAAAAGCTATGTGTTATGTCACAAACAGCAGATAACAACTTTAAGAAGGGCACAAAGGCAGGAGACGAACTCAAACAAATCTCATTTTGGGGCAAAAATAACACCCCTCAACAATGATATTTTAAATACTTTGTATAACCAGGGTTATTTCAAAATACATCATTAAGAATTCTTTTAAAGTATCAATGGGTCTTGCAAAATAGTAAAATTTTTTGTTTTTCCAAAGTATTTTTACCATTTTTCCATATACTTGACAAGGATGCAACAAAAGGAATAAAATATTGTTTAAATTAATTTGTCTGAAAAATGTTAATAATCACAAAAAGTTGTTACATTTTATTAACATCCTGATGCAGGAAAGCATTTAAGCACATGCTTACATTCATATTTATTCAGGACAGCACTTAAGCATTTGCTTAAGTCCCATCACAATCAGTGTTCTTCTAAAAAAGGTCCTTTATGTAATGTTTCATCTAAAATTCCAGGTTTAGAATATAGAAAGACAGATGAAAATTGTTTTACTGGTAAAGTAGAAGCAATATATATCTGTATAATTCAAATTCTGGAATACTTCCAAATGTTCTGTAATACTAAATTTGGTACCTCTACACTTACTTTGATACCTCAATCTTCAGCTCCATTTCACTCTTCTCTAGCGCCATGATTTTTCGTCTATCTGCATCACTTATTGCTTTACTCACACTGTTTGTCAGTTCATCTCTTAATGCCTGTTCCACCTTTTGTGCCTCAAGGTTGATTTTAGTAAGCTAAAAAAGCAAAGTATATTTGCTAAGTGTATTTGGAATAGGCATACAACATAGATTTTAGTCAGCACAAAATGTTGTAAAATTGTATTTAGAGAAACTGTTTCCCCTCAGTTTCTTCCTTTGATTTTCTTTTGCTTTACTTTTAAACATCCAACTTCTTACTTAAAGCATTGCACACACATCAGAGTAACTATACAGGCGTCCATTCAACAATGTATTCTAAATGAAAACCAATGTTTTTGGTTTCTTAAAACAGTGAAAGCAAGGAAGGAATTATAAAATGGGGTAGAAAAAGGAAAGAATACTTGGACTGTAAACTCTTCAGGGCAGGGATTCTCTTTGTTGTATGTTTGCACAATCCCTAGAACAATGGGACAGGTACTACAAATAAATAATAATAATACTATGACTGACTGAGGAGTGTATTTATATTACCATTACTAGCCAGCATTACTCAATAATGTGATTAGTCATTTTCAGTCCCTAATTTGAGACATCTTAAAAGGGCCAGATTTTAGGAAAATAAGTGCTCAACATTTTCTGAAAATCAGGCTCCTTGAAGAAGTCTCAAGCTGGGCACGGAAAATAGAAGCATCCAAAGTCACTAGTCACCTTTGGAAATCAAATAGCTTTGGGCCTAGACAGATTTTTGCTGAGATGCCAGAGCAGCAAGCCCTAGAGATAACATTCTAAGCATAAGATGCAACATAGAAAAGGACACAGAAGGTTTGTGAGAGAGTGCAGATGGCAATATTTTGTGGGGAAGAAAGGGTGGAGGAGGATGCAAAAAAAGCCAAGGTCTGACACGCATGCAAGACCATGAGTCACTGATGATCATGAAAAAAAATAGCAGAAAACAGATCCTATCAATTAGACCTTGGGAACAGAAAGATCAAGAACTGTAATTTTTTCAAAAATATAGGTTGCCAAAGAACTAACAAGATTTTGCAATATGCCCACTGCACGAGAGACATATTACACCAGCATTAATTATATATAGTGAATTATTAAGTTCTGAAATAAATTACTGACAAATTATTATATTACATATTAAATAAATCTACTCAAAGCAAAATGTCTATTTACAAGCAGCTATATTTTGATAAGTAAATCTATATAAGAAAGTCACCAATGATATCTAATAGAGCAACACACTGAAAAGCACAAAGTGCATTTCCAAGATGCAACTGTAAATCATGTAAATAACTCTCAACAATATACCTCAGCAAACTTTGTTTCCAGTTCAAAGTTACGTTCTTCCACTTGCTTTAAAGTGTTCCTTAAGTGTTCATACATTCGTTGTGAGTGTTCAGCTCTCTGTCTTTCATTTAGTTCTTTCATTTCCAGCACAGTGATTTTCTTCGAAATAGAAACAATTTCACTGTTGGTTATTGCTTTTGTGGCCTTGTCCATGGCATTGTCACCCTCTACATTCAATAATATTTTAATTATACACAAGGTTTTTAAATTAGAAAAACAAAAATACAACTTCTTACAGTAGCACGGGTACTTTTGATTTACCCCTGTAAGGAACCAGAACACCTAAAGTATTTCTGGAACTGGAAGAGCGAGGCATTTAACTAGTCTTGCCTTATCACATGTCAGTAACCTAAAAGCCCAATCCATTAAAATATTAACTATATAAGATTCCATATTCCAGGATTACCACTCTGTGTGTCAGACAGAAGTCTAGAATATTTGTTGAGTTAGTGTAAAACGATGGAAACAGCTATGAACATGGTTGAGAACTATTTTTGTTTAGACTAGAACATAAGAAAGTAAGAAAGGCCATACTGGGTCAGACCAATGGTCCATCTAGCCCAACTTCTGAAAGTTGCCAATGTCAGGTGTCTAAGAGGGAATGGACAGAAAAGGCCAATTATTGAGAGATCCATCCAGCCCCAGCAGCGCCCCCACATGGGGGCAGGAGTGAAAGGGTACACATTACCAGGGCCAGGAGGCCCTGGGGGGCCCAGCCTAGGCTGCAACCCCCATCAGTATGTGTGTGGGAGGGGGGCCCATGCTACAAGTTTGTACTGGGACTGAAAAAATTATGCTTGGGTCCTGAGTCCCAGCTTCTGATAGCCAGAGGTTTGAGTTACCCAAAGCACAGGGTTGCATCCCTGACCATCTTGGCTAATAGCCATTTATGGACCTATCCTCCAGGAACTTATCTAATTATTTGTTTTAGCCCAGTTATACTTCACAGCATGCCCTGGTAACGAGTTCCACTGGCTGACTGGGTGTTATGTGAAGAATTATTTCCTTTTGTTTTTTTAACCTGCTGCCTATTAATTTCATTGGGTGACCACCGGTTCTTGTGTTATTTGAAGGAGTAAATGACACTTCCTTATTCACTTTCTCCATGCCAGCCATGATTTTATAGACGTCTATCATATCACTCCTTAATTGTCTCTTTTCCATATCATTTTTGTTGCCCTTATCTGTACCTTTTCCAATTTTAGTACTTCTTTTTTGAGATAGGGTGACCAGAACTGCATGCAGTAGTCAAGGTATGGGTATGCCACAGGTTCAATCATCATTGTGATTTACTGTCTGTTCCTGTCTAATTTTTAAATTCTCAGCCATTTTCAACATTTTTACATATCATAAATTACATCCATACGACAGCATGAGCTTTCACTTAGTAATTAATGTAACAGGTACAGCAGCAAGACTGTCATTAAGACTGCATAATCATTTTCAGCAAACCACTTGTCTGGTTATTTGACTCATGGTCCAATCAAGACCCATGGCCTCTGAATCAAATTCACCTGAAGTCACCTAAAAAGTCTCAATCATTTATCCCAACCCTTAGCCCAACTGAAGGGAGAGTGACTGACAGCTGTTGACACCATTTGGGGGATAACAATTCCCCTGTGAGTGAATTAGGTGGTTCTGCAACTGCTGGGTCAGAACGGATCTGCTGTGGGAGTGCACCACCAAAGAGAAAGAGAGAGAACTGGCCACCTCACCAAGTCCACCTGCCATCAAGGCAGCGAAAAAGCATTGTTAAAAATGTTTTCTGGAGTTTAAGATTTAGCAAAAGAACAGTATAGCTAACCTAACTAAATAATAAAAATCTATTCTATTTGGCAAATACCAACCAAGAGATCCTCTAGAAAAATAAATAATCCTAAACTTCTGTAGGGCTTTGCAGTAGAATTTTCTTAACTTGTAAATGAAGAGGAGATGAAGGAAATACAGTATAATTTACTCTAAAGTTTCCTAAAGGTATTTTGTTTTCAATCTTTATATGAAATTAGTATTTCAAAGGACATATTGCATATTCTTTATTGATATGAAATAGCTTTTATACTTGCCCAATTTAGTTGTTTGATCCCAAGCTTGTTCTACAGTGTGAAGTTTTTCTTTTGTGATCTCAAGTTCCTTATTTAATGAATTTATCTGTTCCTTCAATGATGCATTCTCACTCTGTAAGGCAGAGAAGTGACAACATAATACAGTAGTGCAACGGTAGTGTGTTTATGGTTGAAATATTTATGATTGGGCATAACCTATTAACCCACAATAGGACAGCCTATGGTATCTATTTCCTATACAATAATCAAAATATTTGTCTTTTACATGTGTATGTTGTATGCTTCTATTACTATGCATATTTATCAACCAAGAGTTACACTCAAAGATAACCCATTTTGTTACAGAAGGCTACTTACATGATGCCAAAGATTTAAAAACCAAAATCCTTTTTTTGGTATTTTAAAATGTTCCTTCCCCCCCAAACCAAGTGATGGCTGAAACTAATACTTAAACCAGTGCATCAAATGGGATCTTTGTGTTGCTTTAGATGTTCGTGATTAATTTGAAAAGAAACAAAGAGGAAAGGAAAGGATTGTCAGCAGTTTTGTTTTAATTGGCTTAATTTTTAAACACATTTCACATAATTTGTTCATACTGAGAAGTGCTTCTTAGTTTCTATCCTTTCAAATTACTAGGATAAGCAAAATAAGTAAACTTCTGTTAGTGAAAAAAACCTAACACATCTTAGGGAAGCACTCATTCTATGGTTACCAACTGTACATCCAACAGCCTGAAAACAATGTCTGAAGTAACTGTCTACCTAGCAACTGTGGCCTAAATCATCACCACCCTCAGAAAAGCCTTTGGACAGAGTCATTACAAAAAGTGTTACCTCATGAGGTTCTCCTCAATCTAGTCGCTATGCTGGGATTAAATGGAGGGTGAGAGCATGGATTTTGTAGGCTCATCCACTTCTCAGCACCACAAAGAGAGAAGAGAGCCTCTGCCTCAGTTTGGAGAAAAAGTCTTGTCGGAATAGCTGCAGTTTCATTGGTCCCTATGTGACATTGTGACCATATTTTCTAAATCAAAAAGTAGGTCATTTTTGTGCTGACATTTTTACAGAGTTGTCTTTTGACTGGTTATTTCAAAAAAATACATTTAAAAATATGTGCTAGTATCACTATGGTCAGCTTCTGACTCGGGCATGTGTTGCTCTTGTTTCATGGAGCAGGAGATTTTTTCCAATAACTCAGTGTTTGAATTTATCATGAAACATTAACTAAGAGTCATTAACATTCTTTTGGGATAAAACATAGCTTCGACTGCCTATAAACTTTCCACTTTTCTCATGTACCCAAACACTATGGATCACACTAAACTCTCTTACCTCTGGACTGTTTCTGGTAAATACAGAGCTAGCTATATTTCGTATCACAATATGCCTTTAAACAAACAATCTACAGTTACTAAAAACCCCAGTGTTTTGACTGATAAAATGAAAAAGTAGGACATTTCAGGTCTTTCTCAAAAAAATTTATAGGACACCGGAGCTTCATATAAAAATAGGGACTATACCAGTAAAATCAGGACATGTGGTCTCTTTACCCTTTTTGCTAACCACACTGAAGGTGGCTGAGGTCCCTTTGATTGCTCAGTAATTATTACAGAAAGAAACGCTTTACAATTCGGTGCTCCAGACTTCTCTCTGAATCCCTGAACTAACTCACTTGCTCACTCACTCTCTCTCAGGTCTTTCTAAAATTACTTATCACTTTGGTACGTAAGCAGAATATGACAGTTCTTCTCCTTCACTCCATCCATCCCCCATGAATCTTCTCTTTGAGGAGCTCCAGCAATGGGACTTCCATGGGAGTGAGGTAAGGGAATGGTGTTAGCAGCTATAGTGCCCCCCTCTTCTTAGGGCTGCTCTATATTGGCAACTTACATCAGCATAGCTATATCCACCAGGAGTGTGAAAAATCCACACTCCTGAGCGATGTAGTTATGCTGACCAAACCACTAGTGTAGACAGTTGTAGGTTGAAGGAAGAATTCTTCCATTGACCTAGCTACCGCCTTCTGGGGAGGTGGATTTACTACAGTGACAGGAGAACCCTCCCATTGCTCTAGTGACTGCCTATACTGAAGTGCTATAGTGGTGCAGCTGCAGACATACCTTTATCAGGACGATAATCTTGCCCTACATATTTATATCCTTCTTCAACATAACAAAATGTGGTTATTTCTGTACGGGTCAAGAGTATTGAGTAACATTACCTCCATGTGCTCTAAGTTAGTTGTTCTTTGGACAAGCAAGTTATCTTTTTGTAGCATATCTCTGTATTTAGCAGTTAAATCATTATACTGCTTATTAGCCAGTTCTAGCTCAGACAGGGGCACACTCTCATCCAAAGCTTTTTGCAGAGCTGCAATCTTAAAGCTTGCCATTTCCTGTGAAAATAATCATATTATACTGGTTTAATGTGTGCTTGAATCTGTTAAAGTTCTACCATTATCCCAAAACACACATACAGACACAGTTAAAGCAATGCTTGTTTTTTTCCAAATACACCAAATACTAACATAAAGGACAATTATTTTACCATTATTTTTAGAACGTGGCTAGTCCCTCTCCCTTTTTTTAATTTAAAGGATACATTTTAAAACAGTTAAGTAACTTAATTTACTGTAATGAAAGAAAGCTCAAAGGGAACCGAGCATTTTGAGACATAAATTAAATATGGGACTATAACAATATCAGCTATGCCATTGCAGATCTAGTCTGTTTGCATAGGATGCTGAACACTACTTCTAACAGAAGAGGGGTTATGTTGTATTTGGCCCTTTTGAAAATCCTAGCTTTGATTCTTAATCTCATATATCACCTGTGAGTGGAACCGATCAATATTCAGTGCTGTGTTTACTTTTCTCATAACCACGATTGCTTATTGATGGTTCAGTTGCATCTGTCACCTCCAGTTAATCACTTTTGGTACTCACAAACATATCTTATAAAGAGGTATAACTAAAATCCTTCTAATTTTAAAGATTGAATTGTGAGAATCACGTCTTAAAGTTTATGGAGTTTAAATTGTACTTAAAATAAAAATAGTTGAATGAAATCAGCACTTCTGAGCCTGAACTATGACACAGGCTGAATTATAGCAGGAGATACGTCAGATATTGTACACTTGTTTTCTTCTTTGATACCAGTTTGAATATGGAGAAAAGCTGTATTACATATTTTGTTAAAATATTCATCATCTAAATAATAAAATTCTTCTGACTGGTCAACCGGTACTATTTACAAGATGTAATTTGTTTAAATAATCTCTGATACTGTGCTTCTAGTTTTCCAAGATCACAATCATGTCTTTTTTCCAAACAAACTAACAGTAAGAGACTCCACAATGCCAATTTTAACAAACAAATAAATGGAATTCACAAATGTTTCCAGCTCAGTGCCACCTTTCAGAATGGCGTACAACGCAAAATGAATCAATTTTTAAGGCAAAAGATATACGGCATATAAGGCATACCTTGAATCGCTGCAAGTGTCCAATCTTTTCTCCAACTGCAGTCTCCATTGATGTTACTTCAGCCTTTTGTTTCTCATTTTCTTTTCTAAGATGCCGCTCCATTTCAAGTAAAGTTGTATATTGCCTTGTCAGTGACCGTTCATTCACCCGCAAGACTGTCATTTTTCTACTGTTTTCTGCAAGTAGTTTTTTGGTTTCATCAGGTCCCATCTGAAGTGCATCCAATAAATTCTGTAAAATCAATCAAATATAATGTGCTCAAAACTTTTATAACTTATGGAAATAAATGTCAGTAAATAAACTGATCAGAACTCAGATCTGGTCAGACAAACTTTCCTTGTTGATATATTTTTTGCTACTTAATTCTACTAGCAAACAACATTCTGCAATGTTTGGATAATTAGTTAATATGACTTTTGTATAAGGCAGGCATTTTCTGAGCTTAAAAGAACATGGATATTTTTCAACTCATGTCTTGTCATCAAAGGCTGAGTGGGATAATTATTTTTTCTCCACACTCCTATTTCCAAAACCTGTCAAAGGGTCTATGATGTGGCTTTTACTTTCTAAATCAAAACATTTTCTCTGTTTGATTGTTTTTAAATGAAAGAAATTGTCCAGTGACACTTGCCTCTATATAAAGTCTTCTACATGAAAAAACTGGTCCTTTTCTAATCCAATGGGTGTTGCTAGCTCACAACTGCTGAGAGAGAGGCTTCTCTGGAATTGTCTAGGGTTTAAATACCGCAACTCCTTCAGGCACCTGGCAGGGCAGTGTACCTGACCTGGTCTGGTCACTCCCTGTTCCTCCCAGCTCTGTCCAGATAAATTCTGACCCCACCCCATTTGCAGAGGGGGCCTTAAAGAAACACCAACCTCTTTTCTTTCAACTGGCCAGACAAAGACTAGGCAGTCTTTTGTAGAGAGCACATTTTCCAAAAGAAAAAGAGGAGTTTATTTACCTTTAACTATAGGTTCTTCTATATATGTGGTCCCTATCTGTATTCCAGTATGGGTTACACATGCACACTATGTGGATGTAGCTGGAGAATTTGGAAGTAGTGTCTGTTGGTCACCTCCATGCCTCTGACCGAGGGTATAAAGGGCAGAGCAGACTGACCACCTCTCCAGCTCCTTCTTCATCATAAATCAGAGGAGATCTGAAGCAGAAGGGAAGAAGGGCAGGTAGTGGAATACAGATAGGGACCACACATCTTGAAGAAACTACAGTTTCTGGTAAGTAACTTCCTCTTCTTCTTCGAGTGATGGTCAATATTGTATTCCACTGTGGATGACTAACAATCAGTACTTAAGTAGGAGGAAGGTGCAAGGATGAAGACAGTAGGGCTAAGCGAAGGACTGTTCCAAAGGAGGCATCAACAGAGGAGTCCTGGTTTAGGCCATAGTGTCTTGCAAAGGTGTGGAGCCCCATGTGGCTACATTACAGATATCAAGGAGGATATCTCCTGAAGCAATGCCATGGTTGCTGCTTGTACTTCAATGGAATGAATTCTTAACCTGGGGCTGGAGGGGATTTCATAATTGAGAATAGAGTAAAATGCAGCCAGAGAACCATTTGGCAATACTCTCAGTGACATTCATTTGTCTACTGAGTCTCTCTGTTTACCAACGTATAAACTCAGGGATTTACTGATTGATCTTGTTCTGTGTAGGTAAAAGGCCAAGGTCTGGTAGAAATCTAGGGTGTGGGGTCTCTGTTCCTCTGAGGACATATGTTGTTCAGGGAAGAATACAGGTAAGTGGATCAACTGGTTCAAGTGAAACTCCGAACAACCTTGGGGGTGAATTTGGGGTGTAAACATAATAAAACCTTATCTTTCTGGAATACAATGTAAGGAGGATCCACCATCATTGCTTCAAGCTTGCCAACCCTTCTGGCTAAGGTGATGTCTACAAGGAATCTGACTTTCACAGAGAGATGGGACATGGAGAAGGAAGCTAGGGGTCCAAAGGTGGTTTTCTGAGTAATGAGAGAACAAGGTTCAAGTCTCATGAAGGGGTAGTAGTTTTGTTAATAGAGGAAAGGTTCTGATTAGGCTCTTCCAAAATCTGATGGTCAGCAGGTGGGTGAAAATCGAGTAACCCAGAGAAGGAATGCAGTATGCACTAATCACAGGTGGACTCATAAGGAGCTGATGGATAGACCTGATCTCTTTAGAAGGATATAGTCTAAAATGAGAGTGATACCTCCCATTTTCTGGAAGAATGTTCAATTGATGTGCCCAAGAAGAAAAATGTCTCCCCTAAGTCAAGTAACCTTGTCTAGTGGAATCCTTCCTACTATTAGAAAGTATGTCTTATATGGCTGAGGAACATGAGTGTTCTAAGGACAATGTCCATCCAAAAACCAAGCCCTGATGTGAAGCAAACATTGATTGGGGTGCTTGATCTTGCTGTTCCTATGGGTCAGGAGCTTGGGAAATGTTGGGAGGATGATCAGTGCTTAATGACATGCAGGAGATTTGTGAACCAAAACTGTCTGGACCAGTAGGGGGTGATCAGGATAACTTGTGCCCTGTCCTGACAAATTTTGTGTAGAAGATGTAGGTAGGAGCAGTAGTGAAGGGAATGAGTAGTTCAGGTGATCTAAGGAAGAAGTAGAACACTGATTTGGGAGTGGCAACCTAGGACTTCTCTGGAGCAGTATGTGATGCATTTTCTGTTCATTATGAAGGTGAACAGATCCCTGGTTGGGGTTCCCCATAGATCAAAGATATTGCACAGTACCGAGTTGTGGAGTTCCCACTTGTGGTTCACTGCAAAATGTCTGCTGATGGAATCTGTGAGCATATTTCATTTTCCGGGGAGGTAGGATGCTAACAGGGTGATTTGGTTGCAGATGCGACAGTTCCACAAACTGACCATTTCTGCACACAAGAAGACAAATTTCGCTTCCTGCTTGTTGATGTGGAAGACGGTTGTAACGTTGTTCAACAACATAAGGACATGGTGAGAGTGGATGCCTTTATATGCCTTCCAGACTGCTCATAACTCCAGAATATTGATGTGCATCCTGAACTCTTGAGGGATTCAGGTGCCTGTGTTATGTGGCTGTCCATGTAGGCTCTTTGACCAAACAGGGAGGTGTCTGTGGTCCTGTTTGGAGAGGAGGGGACCAAGGGGATGCCCATAACTACCTGTCGAAGATTTGTCCACCATGGTAGGGAAGAAACGACGTTGGCAAGAATTGTTACCATGAAGCTCATTAGGTTTGGTTTGAAAACGATACCAACTAGAAAATCTCCAGAAAATCCTCAACATAAAGTGGGAGGACCATCGCACTAATGTCAGTGTTCTCAGGTAATCTTCAAGGTATGAAGAGAGGCATCAGTCTTCTCCACAAAGAGCTTTGTGACCTCAGAGGGAAGATCCTCAACAGCAGACTGCACCTCTTTCAGGAAAGCTGATAGATGGAGCCACAATACTCGTCACATCACCACCACTGTGGAGATGGACCTAGCTGCTGTGTCATCCATGTTGAGGGCGGGTTGCTGCAATGTCCTTGCCACAACTTGTCCCACTTGTATAATGGCCTTAAATTGGTCATAATGTGACTCTGGCACCCACTCATTAAAGTCATTCAACTTTGAACGGTTATTGTATTTCACTATGAGGGCCTGGTAGTTGGTAATATGGAATTGGAGCGTAGCCAAGGAGTACATCTCCCTACCGAAAAGATCAAGGAGCTTCCAATCCCCATCATGTCTGTCACAGGATTTGATGGCATCCACCATGATGAAGCTGGGTGGTGGGTGAGAGAAGAGGAATTCGGATTCCTTCTTGGGGACATTGTACATTTTGTCTGCCCTCTTGCAGGTCAGTGCTACAGTTTCCAGGATTTTCCAGAGAGTTCTTGCTGGGTCTACAGTAGTCTCATTAATCAGGAGGGCGATCTTGTAGGAGAATTAGGAGAGGATGTCAAGGAGTTGATGGTGGGTGTCCTTGACTTCCTCCAATGGTATTTTTAGGGTGTCCACCACGCTCTTAGCCAGTCCTGGAAGAGATGAAAGTTGTCTGCCAGAGATGATGAGGAAAGCATGACAGCTTTGTCTGGAGAGGAGGATATGGTCCTTGGAGTCACCTCTTCCTCGGTACTGCCTTCCTGTTCCTTCATGATGTTTTGTGGCAGTTCCAAAGCTCTGAAAGCCTTGGCTGAAAGGGTGTGCCTTAAAGCTTCCCAGGTGAAGTTCAGATTTTTACAGGCCTGTTGGCAGTACGCTGCCCAAAGGTCCCAGTAAGACCACTGGGGCGGTGGTGGCATAGAGCCCGACAGCAGTGCCATTGGGTGGTCATACCATGATGGTGGTGGTGGGGCCATCTGCGGGTATGGGTTTTGCTGGTACTGAGCACCATATGGAGCCTGAGAAGAGTAGTGAAACGTCCTTTCCTTCAGCTCACTGCCTGAACTCTCGCTAGAGAGAGGGGGAATGAGGCATGGCAGCAGTGACAATTCCCATTCCAAGCAGAAGTTCAATACAGAAGTTCTGGTACCGAGAAGCAGGGATCCTAATATGGCCAGTATTCAGAAGTCACTGGAGTGGTGGAATTCCATCGGCCCCGACCATCCCGGTGTCAGTGGTGATTCCAGGGGGAACTGGGATCTTGTCTGTACTGGCTGCTCCAGTGCTGGGTGAGGCCTTGATGATGGTACCGATGATGAGGCACATACCAGGAACGCCTTTTTAGTGGAATGCTTACTCCTGTGTCTTGGGGCCAATGACTCGGTACTTGTGCCCATCAGGTCCATGGGCATGTCAATGGTACTGACTGTTATCGATCTCTGCGAACCAGGGATGTCAGACTGAGATGGTGTCAGTGCCTAAAATACTGAGCGAGATGGAGATCACTGACTGCTATCTTGGGGCTCACTTTGGGGACTTCCCACTCTCCTCTTAGATGACTTATGAGAGCAGTCAGCAGTCTGTTTCTTTGATCCACAGGCCGTAGATGTAGACAACTGTGGGGAAGACTCGTGTCTGGCCTGGGACTCACAGCCTGCCTGAGCTCTCTGTCTTTACAAGAATGTGGCCAAAATTTTTGGCAGAGACTACACTTTTGCTGGATGTGGCCCTCCCCAAGGCAATGAATGCACTCAGAGTTCTTCTCTGCAATCAGAATTGCTTCCATGCATGCGATGCACTTCTTGAAACCCAATGAATGGCATACCCCGCTAAAATCGGGAAAAGGCAGCTTTTTCTCTTTTTGGAGGAGATAAAATAGAAGAGGATAAAGAAAAACTGTAACTATACCATACTAATAAACTAACTATATAAAAGTGAATAAAGCACAGTCCCAATGGACAGCGAGTAGTTCCGTCTCTAGCCAGGAGCAATCGAGAAGGAACTGGGGTGGGTTAGCTCATGCATGCTGGCTAGCCTTGTGGTGCAGCAGGAGGCGAGATATGTATGTATGTGAGAGAGAAAGAGAGAAAGAAAGAGAGAGAGAGAGAGAGAAAGAAAGGCTCCTTAGGTGGTTCAGAGTCTCCCGAGTCTCCGAAGCTGATTCCTGTCCAGAGACAGCACTGTTGGTGCTGCTGAAGGGAAGCTGTATCTCAAGGAAGGAATGGGCGAGAAACTTCTATGAGCAATCAACTCTCTGGTGGTATTATGACATATCTGAAAAGGAATGGACCCGATGAAAGGGATTCTGGATCTGGGAGTGCAAAGATGTCCTGCGGTGCTGCACAGGACCCAGTTCTGCCTATTTGAGAGGGGTGTGCCTGGACCATTGGAAGTGAAGGTGGGCAGTGAATGGTCTTCATTGATGCCAATGGATCCTGAGGTGTGGAAGATGTAGAGAATGATGGTACCAATGGATTACGTTCTTGTACTGATGAAGCCTGATGTTGATGAGCTTTCTTGTCAAGCCTCTAAGACTAAGGACATACTGTCTTCTTGAGCTGAGGTACTGGGCTTGCTCAGAGATGAATCCGAAGACTTAGTCTCATGCGTAGAAAAGTGCTTCCTGGGTTTCCAAGAAGATCCCATCACTCTTAACTGAATCAGACTGATGTGTGTGTGGGGGAAGAGTTCCCTGGCCTCATCTGATTGAGGTCTCCTAGAGATGTGAGATGTTTTCGAAAGTAGAGCTCCTGCCCTTTGCAGGTATGGCTGGAAAACAAGTGGCAGATACTACACTTTGCTGTGATGTGAACTTCCCCAAGGCAGTACTGGCAGAGCTTGTGATTGTCACTGACCAAGAAGGATCATGGGCAGAAAGCACAGAGTTTGAAGCCTGGAGCCTTGGGCATAGTCCAGTACCTACACATAGTACAGGTGTGTGTGTGAGGTGTTCCCCCAAAGACTAATTTAGCACTAAAATCCATAAAAACACTACAACTATTAACTGTACAAGATTCTAAAAACTATTTATAAAGCTAAATCTTGTCAGAAGGGATGTAGCCAAAGCTACAGATACAGAGAGGTTCCAACCTGGACCATGCAATGGTGAGAAGGAACCAGAGAAGCGGTCAGTCCACACCATCCTTTAGCCCCTCAGGCAAGGCATGAGGTGAGCCAGGGTGCATGCACAAACCAAGGGACACTACTTTCAAATTCTCCGGCTCTGGATGCAAAGTGAAGAACAACATTTTGTAGGAAAACTTCTGATCAGCTCTAGTCAAAACTTCTTATGTACAAAGAAGAATGTTTTAAAATACTTTAACGTACCTCCATTTGGACAGCTTTCTGTGCTAGTTCCTCTAGAAATTAAGGACTTCTGGAAACAGAGATTCCTCTAAAGAAACAAGTAATTTTTGGATAGCACCATAAGTGCGCTTAAAAATATATTTAAAGAATTTTCCAAGAGCAAAATTCAAAATATCCTAATTTCACTGCAGTGTATTCCAGAAATTCTATAGACTCACCATTAGATACTATAATAATTTAGTTATGCTGCAGCTTGTTTTGAAGAATTTGTACCTTTGCCCTACTACTTCAAGAAAGAGACCCAAAATGCAGGCTTTTGCTTGTGCTGCAAAGGACAGAGGGTTTTGTCTTTTGTTTTTTTTATGACCCACCATGAAAATGTTTGGAGAATGAATGTTCTAGCTTTTGTATACACATGAAGGTCATGGTTGCTTCAAAAAATACCTTTACAAAAATCAGTCAGCAGAATACAAAAAAGATTGAAAGTGATGGAGTGAGAGACAAGCAGTCTTCTGAATTTTATAGTCTGATAGTTTATTTCTTGCTTCTCACAGAACACAATGGGCCAAATTTAGCCATGGTATAAGCAAGTATGACCTCACTAAAAGCAAAACGTTGCAGCCTCTTATGGGGCTGAATTTGATCAATTTTGATACTATTTATGCCAACAGTTTAAATACATTAAATAAATAAAACACAAAGTGCATAAATAAGATGAACACTAAGTAATATTACAATTCAAGATTTTGTAATTGTAAGTCATACCAGAAACTAATTTCTCTCTCTCTTTGTGTCAAGTTAATGTAAAAAAAAAAATTAATTCCTATATAAAAGCTCTAAAAATGCTAAAATGTATCACATTTTCAAGCAGAATTAAACAAATATATATTTTTAAAACTGCTTACATTGTATTCCTTTATTTTCACAGCATCCTGTTCCTTTTGATCTTCTAGCTTTTTCTTTTCTTCTTTCATTTTTTCAGATTCTGTTTGCCAACTTTCTTTTTCACTATATATATTCATTTAAATAAAATTAGTTAAATGTTTTCATTAAGAAATATGAAATATTGTAAATATTTTTATAAATGTTTGTAAATCATGTTAGCATTATAATATTCAATTAGTATATTTCAATTAATAAGATTAACACGCTTTTCCATTTTTTTAAAATGTGTTTGGAAAACTCAAAATTAACTTCACTGTGGAACTGCATATTTTTATAGTTTGGTGAAGAATGCATACCTGTCTAAGTCTGAAAAAATTTAATTAAGCAAAACATTCCATCAAACTTGAATTCATGAAGTATAAGATACTTCCTGCAGAAAGCCCACTTTTCCCTATTGTTAAAGAGAGTCAAAAAGGATGCTAGACTTCTTGCAAAACTGTTGCACTATTATGAACAAGTAAGGGAATTCTGTTGCCTTTCCCTTTTGAAGTTTATTAGACCAGCAGATTTGAAAAGATATTTGAAGTTGCTTCTAAAGAATCCAAGATTTGTCTACATTGCCCTGCACTGTGGACTGCAGGGGATGAACTGCATTGCACACTAAAGTGTTGCTTCTGTAACTGTCCAATGGAGACCCTAGAGCAAACTAAAAGATATCCAGTTCACATTAACACAGCTCTGTTCAAAAGGTACCTATTTACATTAGCAGGATTCACATGGGGCAATTACAGAGCAACACTTTAGTGGGCGCTGCAACTCACATCCCTGTAGTCTGCACTGTGGGGCCATATAGACAAACCCCCACATCAATGAGGAAACTGTGGCCTTTTGGGACTCAAGAACTGAAGAGATTGACCTATCCTTGTAGATGTTCCATACAAGTTTCAAGTCGTTTGGGGAGATGAGAAGGCTCCTATAAGCAGTCCAGACACTATACACTTTTTCCCCTGGCACAGTGAAATTCTGTGGGCTGAGAGCAGTTATGGGAGAGCTCCTCTTCTTTGGATCCTAAAAGGGTCTCCTTATAGACAGAGTACATCTGAACTTCCACCATGATGGGAAAGAAGGGCAAAAAGGGGAGAAGGAATTTCAGTGGTGGCTCTATTTGGGATGCAGAAGCCTGGAATCTTTGTTCCCTTGAGGGGTGGCAAGATTCTGCTCATTGCTACTTCAGAAAATCTTTTACAGACTGAATGAGCTTGTCAGTAATTTTGTGATGAAACAGAATTTCATTGGAAGATGCCAATTTATTTGACCGCAAAACATTTTGTGGAAATATCTTAGGTTCAACAAACTTTCACTGAATCACAGTCAGGTTTCCTGGCAAGCTGCTGGGTAACCCAGGCTTCCAAGATCCACAGGAGCTGTGCAATACCAACTACCTGAAGACTGAAAACATCAGACCTTCTTGGGTCCACAGATCCAGGGCAGCCCTGCCATGCAGATTGGAAGCTCTGGAATAGCAGGGCTGCCTCAGAGACACTGGGTCCCTGACTCCACCAGGCAGACTGCCCCAAGATTGGAGACACTAGACTTCAGACTTCCAGGGTCTATAGCTCCAGGTTCCCTGCCATGGTCCTGGGAACCTTAAAGAGTTAAAAGTCTAAGCTCCCAAATCTACAGCATGGTTCCTGGCAGCCCCTGGGGCACTGGCTCAAGCCAGAGCTCTAAGAACTTCCCAGATCTCTGCTTTGCAGTAGAGTGACTGGAAGCTTTGGAAGCTGTGAAGTCCCAGCTTGAGCCAAGGCTCTCAGGGTTTCTAGGTTCCCCACTCCATAGCAGAGGACTCCCCTGGCTGCAGGAGACTACCAAAGCTACCTCCAACTCCTTCTGGGGGAGGCAGAGGGAATCCAGGTAGTGCCTTGTAAGCAGGGGAGTCAGCTATTCTGTTTTGTTTCAGGAAAATCTAAACTAAATGGTAATTTTTTTCTGAAACAAAGGCTTTTTATAATTTCCTTTCTTTGAACGTTTAGAAAGTTCCAGTTTTTATACCAAAATGGAATAAACACTTTCAAAATCTCAGAATTTTCAGTGGGACAGAAATTCCTAGTTTTGACCAGCTCTGCTTGAATGGCATCAGAGAAGATGTGAGCATTCAATCACCATTTTATTTGCATGGGTGGAGGTACAGAATCTAGTGCATAGTCTTACACATGGGGCCCTGGGGGTTGAACACACCTCTTCTGCCTATCTCCCTTGGTATTTGCAGGAACAGAAATGTAGCCCGAATGCCAAAGATTGAGACAAAAACAGGATCCAGAAACTGCTGTTGGAGTTAGATAATGAACATAAACCCCCAGAAAAAGAAGGAAGCTTCTTTGTCCCAGAAGCTGCCCAAGTGAGCGTTTAGGCCCAATTCAATATTGAAATATCAATCTAGGCAGCCCCCAGAACCTAGAATTCAAATTAGGAGACTCGCATACATTCTCAGATCTAAATAACTTCTGCCTTAAAGCTCCGACAAAGAAAGATGCATTCTGTGGAAGTCAGAAGCAGTCATCACTCAGAGAAGAAGGAATTGGCTTAGGAACTGGCACTATGAGACGGGCCCAAAGGCACCACTGGAACAGAAATCTCCGATCAGCACTTGTGATCCCTGGATTCAGAGCAATGTTTCCCCTTCCTCCTTTGCAATAACACTGGGTCACAAGATTCTCTCTGAGCTCCACTTTTCCTATCCTTTATGACTGAAAGCAGAGGAGAGTGGAAATGAGGCTTCCACAAATATCAGATACAAATGAGGTCCTGGATGCAGATTCAAGGGAAGTTTGAGAGGGTCACAGTTTGCAAGAGATTTTGCTGGCGCTAAGATGATCTCTGTCACTGAAAAAAATTGCATAAGCTAGTTGCTGCCACAAAGCAGGCAACAAAATGTGAGCCAAAAAGACATTGCTTTTCTAAAACATGCATCAGACAAAGTGGGTTTCTGCTCATGAAAGTGTATGCCCAAATAAATTTGTTAGTCTTCAAGGTGCTACAGAACTCTTACTGTTTTGCTAAACACAGACTAACATGGCTAACCCTCTGGAACTCATCAACATGCTTTTCTAAAAGGTTTTTGAAGCTCAGCAGGACCAGGAGGAACATACAGTGGCCACCTAATGAATGATAATTTCATGTAAGTATCCTTGATAAAAATAGAAGCAACTACTTCAAGACAATGGGGAAATTATTCATATTTTCTCCTATTTAAAATATTTAAAACATCTTGGTAGTTTAAAGCTTTTTATTACCCAGCCGATATCAACAGAAAAACCCCAAGGATCTGTACCTTTGATATTCCTTATACAGCAAGCCTTGTTGATGGCGAATTACTGCAAATTTTCGCTTATATTCTTCTACTGCTTCTTCTAATTTCTTAAGTAACTGTTCTTTATTTTCTAGTTCCTAATGATAATTTTCAAATTAAAAATTAATTATTTAAGTAACAATGCATGTTTCAAATCTGAAAGTATTCATCAAAGCTATGGTCATCCAATGGTATTCCCTAGTATAGATACTTTTGCCAGGGTCAATGCATTGAAAAAATAGAAACTGTATCTTTATGCTAAAACAACACATCAAAAATAGTCTAAATAAAAGTATGTTTAAATATTTGTAAGTAATGAATTAATTATCAAATAATAAGTAATTTTGGAGATCACAGACCAAGAAAATTTGAGAATTACTTGATATTTGGGAGTTGTTCACATAGACTACTAATGAAACTGCACACTTGGATAGTGTTAAGCACTTCTCATATTGCCAAATGCATTCATTCTTTATAACCACACAAAACAAAAAAATCCTTTCTGACACAAGCAAGCGGATCAGGGGGATGATAGGCACACATCTTATTAGTTATGTTTAGTGTGCTTGCTTTTTAAGTTCCCTTTCCCCATTTATCAGCATATCTTTCCCTGCACTCCAGCAATCAAGTTTCATTTTAAGCATATTTATGCTCTTCTTCTCAACATTCAGACCACTCCCTCCACGCAAATGAGTAACTAACTCATAAATAAAAGAAATGAAAAATAAAAGTAGTAAACAGAAGACTACAAAGAGTTTTACACAGAAGAAATGTGTGGAAGGAGGAGAGAATTCACTGAGGATAGATGTGTGGATTTGCAGACCGGCATTCAGTTTAAACAAACAAACAATTCTTTTAAATAACATAACCCTTACATATTCATTTTTGTGTATATCTTGATAAATGCCCAATCTAGCAATAAATAAATAAATAAATACACGTTTCTAAAAAGTGCAAAAGCCCCCATAGGCTATAAAACACTTTGTGATGGCAGGACATACAAATATATTCAGTATCCATTTATTGATTCTAGCTAGATGTACTCTATCAACTTTCTGGGATAAAAACCTTCTAATATAATCCTGTCAAATTAACATTTATGGCGTTCTGGTAATGAAGACTGACCCACAGCAAGCAAAGAAAGTGGCTTTCTTTATAAATTCACAGAAAAGGCCAACTTCCCAGTGGCCAAATTAGGAAGATTATGTTCCTCCACCATTTATTTTATACTTGAACGGTCTCCTAACCTTCCATACTAAAATTCTCTATATAAAACAGGCATGGGAATTTAGATCAGAAGAACAATAACAGAATTTTTTTGTTGATTGTCCTCTGGCCTTATAAATGTAAGACTTTGCGTAAAAATGTAAAAACTGGCCACTCTGTACCATCCATATTCCCCCCCAAGTGTGTTGTGTAGAAGTCTACTTTTGATACTGGGAATGTATAGTTGTTTATTAAACTCTTTAATGTAACTCACAAAGCATGTCGAACTTAGGAGCCCAAAAATGAAAAATTCAAGTACCACAAGCTGTCCAGGAGGTGGAGCCCATGCACATAGAGTGGTCTTCCCGCTATATTGAACTATCTCCGATTTTTGGGAACTTTAAATTGTCTATTGATGACTACACTGCATAAGAAACTTAATGCAATTCTAGGCAAGAAGTCTTCTCTCTATAGTTGGGTAGGCAAGAGGAAAGTGGATTGGCTCCTTCTTGCAGACTGCTTTGGAAGGGTTAGAAATAGGATGAGAGTTTTTCCATGTCTAATTTCTAGCCCAGAGATGTCATTAAAGGAAGGTTCAGGCAACTACATTCTATTACAACAATTCACAGAGTTTTTAGAAACCTCCCCAGTTTCCATGTACAATATAACAGCAGATTTGGAAGGAATCAAATACATGTTACAAATACCCCTAGTATCCAGATTTAAACCAGTTACCTGTAAAAGATGTATTAAATATTCATTCTGAGAATTGGCATTTGAAGGAACCATCCCCTCTGGATGGTTTACTGCTCTGAATATTATATTGGCACCTTCCGACTGATGTAACAAACGAACCTCATCTTTAAGTTGTGCAATCTAAAGAAAATAAACAAAGAGAAGAATAGTAGTAAAAGTAGCACCTATCATTCAGCTAAAAATATGAATATAAAATGTAGATATGTCCTGTCTCATGCTGTTTTAAATTATAAACATCTCATAATTTATGTATTCCCAGTTATTTTCTTCATCTTTTAAAGTACATTTTTCTATTTTTTAAATTACAATTCCACAAAAAATTAAATATAATACTTTGAGTCAAATGGCTAAAAATGCTCAAGCATCCAGAGCAGACTTATACAGCTGGAGATCCATCTCAATTTAGTTGCTCAAGCATATAATTTGTAGGCTATTTTTCCTTTCTTTTTTCCTGCAAACTTTCATATGGAAACTGAACTAAACCTCAATGCCCGGAATTGCATGGTTAAGATGGTTATCCAGCATATTTATTCTGAATTTACCATGTCTTTTCTTTTTTAAACTCTTCAGAGATCTTTTGTTGACTGCAATCACTAACTACAACATCCCCAAAAATACTGTTCTGTAATGCTACAGATACCAGGAAGTCATACTATGTCAAACAGCTGTCCTAAAGGGTTCATAAAGAGACTCTGCCTTTATATAAAGATGTCACCTTGAAGATATGCTTAATATTAATCTCTTATTTCCTTTGGGATATATAATACATGTGGAAGCATTCACAGTGGGGCTAAAATCACCAGATATGGTTTCAGTGGTCAAAAAGGAAAACATTTTAAAATCAATTTATTCACTGAATTCCTCCTAGTAGCCTTGCAATTTGTGTCACTCAATGTATGTAAGAAAGCTAAGATGACTGTTGCTCATGGTAAGAAAAATTAAACAAAAATCTTTTTGCAACTCACTTTTAGCACAGGTCTCCCCAACACATCACCTAATAGACATAACTCTATGATGGGGCATTGGGTATTAGGCTTTTTATAAGTATGGAATAACATTTGACTTATTTGGATATTAATTCAGTGAGTACATAGATGTAATCTGCAAACACAGTAACAAGTCTGTATGATTGTATGTCTTGCCAATAATACCTTCGGGTTTTACATTTTTTCAAAATGTGTAAGTAAAAAATAAAATGTCAGTTACATTATGAACACTGACAGCAATATCTAGTATTTAAAATGATTTTAATAGAAAATATTAAGTGTATTTTATTCTGTATTGTGACAAGAGCAAGCGTATCACTGTAAAACAAATTACAGTATTTACCTGTACATTTGCTTTTGCTAACTGGTTTGAGAAATTTGTTGCTTCCTTCCGAGATCCTTTCAGCTCCTGCCTCAATTCTTCATTTCGTCCTGTAAGCTGATCAACTTGAGCTTTCAAATGCAAACTGGCATCAAAGATTCCTTCTGAATTCTTTGATTCAATTGCCTATCACATTAAGAATTAATTTAGTAAACAGAAAAACAAAACAACAAGCAAAATAATGCAAACACTTTTCCTCCATATTTCCCAATAAACTAGAGCTGCCCAGTATACATTATTTTAAATTAATAAAAAAATGTGACTTTTTAAACATTCCTAGCAGCTTACAACACTCTTGTTAACAATACATTTGCTAAAGAATTGGATTTACATATTTTAATTCTGCTGTGCAGGAATAGATTTTTGACTGTGGTGTTTGAATGAGAGGAACAATGTTGATTATTATTAATGGGAGTAGAATGCTAATACTGAGCATGGTGCTAAAGAAGGAAATGCTACAGTACGAGTGTGGATACAGGAAAACACATAGAAATTCCTATTTATTCAGGCTTTTTTTCTAAGGAAGCAGTTGCCCAAACAAGGGTTTCAGTCCTCTAGCTGGGGGATATTTTCATTTTTCATTTGCTAACAATGTGTCAATTGTGTTATGTTTTTGTGTTTTTATTATTATATTTCTAGAGTATACGATAGGAGTGATATGTAAATTAAAAAATAATTTTAAAAAGTGGGAATATTAATACAGTACAATAAAGGGTATTTAAATTTATCTCAGATATGTAGTGATATCTGTACAAAATGCAAATGTCCCCCACTTGATCATGTGTATTTTCCCCTTCTGACAGAAGTTTTGTAGTTTAAGGAAAGTTAGAAAAATAAGGGCTAAATGGCACTACCCCTTTCTATGCCAATGCAAAGGGAGGGAAGAAATAAGAAACCTCTCCCGCACATAAGTTGGGCTCAAAATTGCAGCCCCTGTAACGGGGACTAATACCATCAGAAACTACAGAGACTAATACCATCAAATCATCATTAAGGGGAAGTGAGACACAAAAGTAGGCAACACCGTAACTCAACCTTGTCCCCATGTCAGTCAGCAGAGCTGGCTGGCTGTGCTGAGTTGCTACAACCCAAAGTGAGCGTCACAGTGCAGTCCTGCCAGTAAAGCTACGAAGCACTGGAAAACATTC
The DNA here is from genome assembly GCA_007922155.1 of Mesoclemmys tuberculata. Lineage (NCBI taxonomy): Eukaryota > Metazoa > Chordata > Testudines > Chelidae > Mesoclemmys > Mesoclemmys tuberculata. The sequence goes on from ML675616.1 coordinate 69,769,592, forward strand.
TGCTTTAGGGAGCCATGATGATGAGTTCTGTGCAGATCTAGCTGTTAAGCAATTAAGAAAACAAAATCTAACAGTACACTTTCAGCCTGAACATCATCTCTCAAACTAATCTTTCAGTGATGTGATTCTCAACCATGACAACTCAAAGTAGATTACTACTTTTTAAAAGTCATATTTTTAATACAATATTATATTCTGCTTCTATGTAAAATCCCACATCTTTTGTAATGTATTCTGCAATTCAGTCAAGATGAATTATACTCTTGTGTCAATTTGATTTGTGTTTTAAGACTTTTAGGGGTATTTTGAACAAACAACTAATATTCAACCACTGAAGCAGTCAAAACAAAGAAAACTCTATAAATAACATCTATCAAGCCAAATAATTCAAATAGAAGACTTACATTTACTAATCGCTCCAGACTAGGGATCATTAAGGCTGTTTCTCCTCCTTTCACACTAGGATCCTTCTGCATTTCTTTTACAGCTTGTAATATCTCTTTCATTCCCTGCTCAAGCTGCTTATTTTCTTCTGATAATTCTTTTACTGTAATACAATAATGCATATTTCTAAAATTACTAAAATATTTTAAAATACTCTGGAATAATACAACTTCAGCTCTGTTTCTGTTAGTCTGATATATAAGAATTGGTTCATCTTATTCAAGGAAATACCCACCTACAGAGATCAGAGACTTCAGATTTTTATGCATATGTAGAAAGTGTATCATTATGACTTCCCAACTTCTTGTTAACTAATGATCTGATCCAGCAAAGCATTTAAGCACATGCCTAACTTTAAGCAAATGAGTTGCACCATTGTCTTCAATGGGATTATTCATGGATTTAAAGTTATGCATGTGCTTAAGTGCTGCTCTTTGTTGTTTTAAGTTCCACATATTAAAATAAATAAAATGTGTTCCATATAGTGCCACTGATGTATACCTTTAAATTTAAAATCAGGAGTATTTATCACACAATAGAAACTCTTTTAAAAAAAGGTATATACAAGACTAAAGTGTTTAGTGAAGTCGTAAAGAAATAAGAGATTTTGGTAAATTAAGTTTCATTGTCATCATTTGGTAGCTTATCAGACCAACCTTCAACCTACATTTCAGAATTTAAAGGTATTATTTCAGATTAGGTCATAAGAGCCTTCCATATACATAGCGACTTTCATGCATTCTAAAACACATCAAGTAAACTTTACCTTAAAATATGAAAGGAAAAATTAGATTTGCAAGTGTAATAAAATAAAGGAGGAATATCTCTAGGCACATCCCTCTAAAGGTTATTCATAAAGATCTGACTATCAGCAGCTATTTATAAATGTAAACATGGCCTATATACTAAAAACAAAGAATTACAGCTTACGTTTAGATTGAAATTTGGCTATCGCAGTCCTGTTTCGTTCCAAATCTCTCTCTCTCTCATTCAATTCTTTTGCAAGGTAGTCATTCTACAAGCAAAAAACAAAAACAAAATCTTTAAAACTGGATTTTCAAGACATAGATTTAGAGTCTTTTAGTACTAGAATACTTAACAGCATACAATTGAGTAATGGCTGTTAAATAAGAATAAATGCCTGAAGAAATATTAGTAAACTACACATATTTCATAGTACAATTCTATTATTACAAGAGTACAGTAAAAGAAATAGTCATCTGCACAATAACAACACAAGTAAAAGAAAAATATTAAAGCCATGAATACTGTTTGCACAACCATATAAAGAAGCCTCTCTTCATAAATATCCTATGAAAGTCTTGAACTACCTGCACTGCCTGGTTTTTGTATCTCTCAAGCTCAAGTTCTGCACTTCTATATAATGTATTCTTGGCCAACAAATCCCTGGATATCTGTTCATTCTAGAGGAACAATGAATAATTAGTAAAGGATTTGATTTCCATTTACTTATGTTACCTTTCCAAGACCTTTTCTGTGATATGAATAAAGAAACAACTTTTACACTATAACAATAAATATAATGAATTCCATTATTTTTTTACAATTCTGTTATGACCTGGTGAAGCAAAACATAAGATACAACAATTTAAAAGATTGACTTATACAGACATACGAGTCCCATTTACCAATTATGGAGATCAAATAGAGAATAGTTTGATAAGCCTAGAAAATACCTCTCATAGTTTTTAATCAATTAAGTTAGAGATGGGAAAGAATTCTATTCCTAATATTAAGTCTACAGTTTCTTTGTCACTAGATGGAGAGATGAGAGAGAAAAGTCATTGAAAGCCAGTTCAGGAACTTCTCACTAGCTGCAGGATGACTGAAGGGAAGAAGCCTTTCATTGTATTACCTAGGTTCTTTTTCTTACCTACCCTTGCTGATAGCAGAAGCTAAAGAATCTATTTCTCCCATATGCCTTGCATTGGCTAAAACTGCTGCATCCTTTTATTGGTCTGATCTTCTGCCAAACATAGACTCTTAGAAAAGTAGGATGGGAAGGGACCTCAAGAGGTCAACAGGTCCAGCTTTCTTCACTTAGGCAGGACCAACCCTACTGACCCAGATAAGACTGTAAATTACCAGTCTCTATCTATTTAAACTAATTAAAAAGTGACTCCCCTCATGCTACTGTGGCCTGTTGTTTAACTGAAACTAAAACATAAAAATGGACAGAACACTACAGTCATGAGGGAAAGGAATTGGAAGGGGAAGAAGTTAAACAAGGGTTTGATTTGTTTTCTGCAGAAATCCAAACTGACCACCAAAATAAATCTCTCTCTAATCTTGTTTCCATTTTTTGTATTTTTTTTTTTTAAACCCTCTTATACGTTTGCTATCTACATATTGACACAGAAGCAGCTGTGATTCTGGTGGTTTCTTATTTAAAGAACATTCTGTTTTATTACTGACACCTCAAATGTGCTGGAATGGAAGGGAACTGTCTAATATGCTTGAATTACTCAAGTTAAAACACAAAAAATAAAGAATGTACATTGTCTATAATCTATTACTGAATATATTTTCTGAATAATTACAAAGGGTAAACTTATAGGTATTGTGGAGAAGCCTCACCTGTGATCTAAGGAAAACTAATTCACTCCTCAACTGCCCTATGAGATTTTCAACTGGATCTACCTTGCTTACATATTCTGATTGTCCAGCTTCAAGTCCACTTTCCAAAATTTCTGCCTGCAATGATTCTGGAAAGGCTATCTGTTCTTTGCTGACATCTTGTAAATCAGTTAGGAAATCAGAATACTTTATTTGAGAATAGTCCTGTTCATCTTTCAGCTTCACTAACTGTGATTTATATGGTGTTATTGGCTTTCCAAGAATAGACTGACAAAAAATGGCAGACTTTTGACTAAGAGATAGACTTTCCTGGAAATCATGAGAAAATGTTTGGTCTGAACCAGAGTATATTGCTGTTTGTTTCTGAAAAGATGCTTTTCCCCCATAATTTTGGCTGTTCTGCCCTTGAATCTGCTGGCTTTTGGAATCCTTTTCCATTATTTCTGCAGCAGAAAATGAAGATGGATAGTCTGATGTTAAGCTTCTGGATGGCTGTCTTTTAGTTGCATAGTCTGTTGTCCCTAGCATCTCTGAAGATTGTAATCCTGATGATCTGTAAAGTTGTTTTATAGTAAAAATTTCTGAACAATAGCCATCATCTTTTGGTTGGATCTGTGCCACATGTCTAGAATCTAACTGGACAAAAATATTTCCACTTTTTTCTGACTGATTTAGGTTATGAAGTATGCTAGAAATTCTTCTTGATAGTTTTCCTAATGCCAAGGTGTTTTCAGATATATCCTTCTCAGATTTTAACAAACTAAATGATGCTCCTCTAATTGAAAGTATGTTTTCCATTTCCATATTATATGAACTGTTATCCTGTATTCATAGAAAAGTAAACAATGATTATTATTGTTTCATCAGTATGCAAAGACAATTAATTTAGGATTGTTTCTTTAGATAGTTACACTACTATTAAATAATTATATGGAAGACTAAAAGCTATATACTCAGACAATAACATTGTTCCTATTCTGGGGCCCAATTCAGACAGAAAAAAGACAATACATATTAACATATCATGAACCTACCTTTGCTTTAACTTCATCAACATTAACTGTGCTCATGAAGTCTGATTTCCCTTTTTTAGTCTTCAGCTCTTCAGTAAAGCTATCAATCAGCTGCAGGTCATCTGCATCCAATCCTAATTATCAATATTTTAATGAGTAACAAATTATTATGAATGAATTTATCAATCCCCTGACAACAAAATGAAATGTTCCAAACAGCGGGTCAGATTTCTGGTGCTTGTTCAACGGAGTAATAAAGTTGCTCTTAGAAGGCAGCTGATGAGTCCCACAGGGTGTTTGAACTTCTGGCTGGTGTAGAATTGGCATAGCCAACTCTTTGCAATGTTTCTGTTACAAACATTTGCCTGAAGAGAGAAGAAGGGTGTGGCTGGAGTGCTCTGCACTCTGACAACACTTTGTGTGCCATTACAAACCAGCACAAGTTAGAACCCACACGACACTGGAGGATTAGTGAAACACAAAGTCACTCCATCCCTTTCCTTCAGATACACCAACTAGAACTCTGGGGCAGCTGAGGATCTGGGACACTACACTCAGCTTCATAGTGCTTAAATAAATTAGCAAATGCTGTACATTGTCAAGTTATCCCCAATAACTCTACACAAAACCACTTTCATTAGCAGGTCTGAAAACTGACAAAATCAAACTAAATTGCTATGATTCTGTCTTACCTAACATTGCCGCTCTTTTTCCCTTCTCCTGAGCCAGTTTACGTATCTGTTGTTTCAGTGCAACTCTTTCTTCTTCCAGTCTTTCAATCTGCAAATTAATCAAATATTAATATTTATTTCTGCTCAGTTTCATTTTGTAAAATATGCACAAAGTTTATCACTTGCCTCTTTCAAAAGGATCTGGTTTTCAGCTCTGTACTGTTGCTGTTTTAGTGCTTTGCTGTTTTTAAATTCAGTTAAATCTATTGTTGTCTTTGGATCAATACCTGAAACACAATCGATGCTGTATAATTATTCATTAGTTAGAAAAAATAATTCTAACTTTACAAAGGGTTAACATTTAAATGAGAATACTTTGATTAATACACAAATAGGATTACAAATAATAATACTGAAAACAAATAAGCACACTTATTTTCTTCATATTAAAACAGTTTTCCATGCCTAAAATAATTTGGAAAAAGTACAATATTAGTTGACTTAACCATGATAACTAAAAGTAATATATTTAACTTCAGATAGCAATTTACCCTTTTCTATACAAGAGCGTAAACAGACTAACCCATGTTATTTTTTCTTTTTGTATTTTTCAATTAATATTATGACAGATAACTGTAATATTTTCTTTACTAATATCACAGTGTTTGAATGTACTATGCTAGATGAGACATTCCGGAATCTATGTCTAACTGGAAAAGTAGGACAACATCATGGAAATAAAAATGAAGGTTGCAAACACTACTTTCTCTTGTTCTTCTGTGCGAGGGGAAAAGAAAGTAGCTCAGTCAAGAGCAGCTTGCTGACCGAATTTGTTCATGAACAATTCTGCAGCTAATCATTTCTTCCTAATAAATGAATACATTAATTCACTACTTCATCTTTAGTTACACAAATAAAATAATGTAGACACGCTAAATTACAATAATATAAGATGTTCACATTAATATGTTATCTGAACTCTAGGACACAATGAAATCTTTGTAAAATTTCATGAATGACATACCTAAGCGCTCTCTGAGGTCTTCATTTTCATCAAGCAAATCATTGATTTTAAGTTCAAGTTTGTTCACTTCCTTAATCAATCCTTCAGTCTCATGATCTCTTATTTTAATCTGCTTTTTTAAATCCTTTATTTCAGCAATAGCATCCTCCAAACCATATATTCCCTGAAATAGTCCAAATAGTGAGTTTAGAAGGACTTCATAAATTGTCCAAACATTATACTAAAATGAAAGAGCCATGACAGGCAAGTGGAAGATTATGAGTAAGTGCAGAGATTCTTTTGAAAGAACATTATAGGATTAAATTGAAGTAATCCACCCCCTTGAAAGACTTGATCGAATGTCTTTTGAAGAGCATGTATAATCATTTTTCTGACTATGGAAAATGGTACTTTATAACTACAATGGGAGTCTTAATTTACAATACTTTCTATCTCTCTTAAATTATTGATCAAATTTGGCATATTACTACAAGTGTCTGTAAGTAGTGTCACCATGACAATGTTTCAATTCTGCTGAATTCCAGCATACCTTAGTCAGAAACCATATATACAATTTTATATAACAGTCCTGATGTTTCATATGATGTCCCAGGATCCAGAGATCTTCTTGTAGAAATCTTAAGTGTCCTATTTTTTTATTTCATTAATCAAAATGTAAGAGTATTTTAATAATTAAAAAATGTTTGTTTAAGACGTATTGTTATTCCAAACAGTGTTTGTATAGAAATCTTGAATGAGTGTGAACACAACCAAAAGGGTTTTTTTGCTCAAAGTGAACGTTAACGATACCTGTTCAATGTTTCATGATAATCTTATTCAGAACATTGAAAATCCTCTACCTTTGTGAAATACACGTCTCACTGTTGAGTCTGAAGTTGGCAGTAGCAATACCAGAACACATTTTTTAAAAGTACTTCATGAATATTCTGCAACCCTAAAAATAGTTCTGTTTTTTTTATTTTGAAAATATGGTCAACAAAAACCTTTGTTGCACTGTCAAACAGAATTGTCACGTGACCACCATTTCACAGGTTAGCTTTAAAAAAAAACCCAAACTTAAAGCTAATCACTGATAATTAGACATCACCAGACAATGTGACATTTGCTACTTAATTAGCAATGTAAGACAATGCAATGAAAAGGAACTGCATCTTTTTCTTTGCCCTGAGATGTACATGTGTAACACACACATACTAAGTCCCTGATCCTGCAAATGAGCACCACACACACAGATCTCTCCAAAGGATCAGGGCCTAAATTTGCAGAATATTTTAGGAATGTCAAAATTTAAAGCATAGTTATAATGAAAAAAGTGATAATCTAAAAATAGTATCTTTTCATTCATCTGCTTACTTCTCTGACAACATTTTTTCATGGAGTTAGACATCCCTCTTGGTGCTGCCAGTGATTTTTAGAAGTGCTTTTCCTACTGTCTGTAAGATGGAGTTTTGCTACTAGCTTTAGTAGCAGATTCAAAAGTTCCTCATGTTGGCTAGTCAACTTCTATCATCTGAAGAGAACTCTGGATGCTCAAACAGAAGATTCACATACTTTGCCAAATATTGCTAAATCGAGACTCAGTTCATTCATCTACCATTTACAACAAGATCAAGGAATGCATAAGAAGGAGAGAGAAAACAACATGGGACAGTGTTCATTTGACGTTTGTTTTTGTTTTGTTTTTCAGCTAGAACATAGAAAACTGAAAAACTGCGAACAAAAAAAATCTATTGAAGATATGGTCCAAAACAGTTCTTTTCAATTTATCAAATAAACTGTACCGTTTCATAGTCTCTCATTCGCTTCAGAGTCTCAATGAGTTCTTTGTCCTTTTCCCTAGCATCAGACTCTGCTAATTCTGCTACTCTTTCAGCCTCTTTAGTTCTCTGTTCCAGAAGTAGTACTTTTTCCTGTATTTCTCCAATATGATTCTGCTGAGTCAAAGATGAGAGACCTCAAAAGAAAAGCATGTTTTGCTGTTACATTTTGAATGATTAAGAACATTAAGCCATTTTTGATATGAAGCAACTGAGTGATTCCAATTTGCTTAGACTGAATTTTAGAAAAGTTGCCTCAAGTAAATTATTATTTTTTATTTGAGTTTTGGTTTTCACAAATCTTTAAACTTCATTCTGAACTTAATGGTTTGACAGCAGTTTATATTATGGTCTTTTTATTTTTACAAGCAATCTTTAAGGCAACTTAAGTGAAGTTAATTCATATAATGGACAATAGCATTCCATTTGAGTTCAGTGGCACTACTCCCATATTTAACACATATATGCCCATAATCATATTGTGATAACATCCATTAAAGCTAATGGGAGTGCTCACAGAAAATAAAGATAAGCACATATGTAAGTACTTGACTACATGGGGAATTTACCCAGTTATGCTGGTATAATTATATTAGTGTTGTTAAACTGTTATATTTATAACACTCCCCCACATGGATCCTCTTATTCCAGAAAAAGAATGGCTTTTTTCAGCTAATCTTAACCTATTTCCAAAGTGACATAAATTAAAACAGAACAAGCCATTTTTATATCAGAATAACTGTATCCACATGGGGTGTTATACCAATATAATTATAGCAGCTTAAATTCACAACCTCCCTTATATTCCTATAACTTTCTTATATAGACAAGGCCTAAGTCTATGTAGAATCAGAGCCCAGCTCTCTATTTCTTTGCTACTGGAGGTATATAATAATGTTCTCTTCAGTTTTTATTTGAATGTAACTGACTCTTTTTAAGGTAATTTTTCACAGAATCACAGTGAAATGATCTACCTTTGTAACTGGAATATAGATAGTGTGGTACTGTTTGTACATATAACTATGCAAATGCATACTTCTGAGTAAAACTGACATAAGCCTATAGAATTTGAAGGAATGACAAATATTTACAAAACAGACTTTAAAACCGGATACTTCAATAGCTATAAACAATGCATTTGATCTCACCCACACACTGAAAGTCAGTCCTCACTGTTTATTAAATGGAAATAGCAAATCAGTAAAGGAATAAATGTCATTTATATTCTTTAAAAATTCAGAAAACAATGTAAAATTTTAAAAAATGCACATTGTAAGTACTGACATATATCTTTAAATAAATATACCTTTATCTTTTTGGAGTTCATTTTTCAAATCCTCAATAATCAATGTATTTTTTTCCATTTCTTTTGTATATTGTTCAACTTGATCAGTGAGCAATCTGATCTGATTGTCTCGTTCTTGCACCCCCTGCAAAAATGCAATTATTTAAAAAGTAATTAACATTTAACAAACTGCTAACACAGAGTAACTTACTACTTTGAAAAGAAAGAAAATGAAGAGATGTAAAACAGCTAATACCAAAAACGTCTGAAAGAAACTATTAAAGAAACAACAATACTTACAACATAAAGTTCAGATATTGTCTAGAAGTTGGGTATATAAAGGCAAAGCAGTAAAAATAAAGGAAAAATAGTCAAAAATAAAATATACAATACAAGCCTGTTTAAAATAATACTTAAAGCAATACCTTTAAATACATATTTATTGAGCTATTTTGAGATATATATCAACTTCAGTGAAACAATGTGCAAATTAAAGTTAAGCATGTGCATTTTGGCAAGATTGGGGTCTTTATTGCACATTCCTCATAAGCATCTGGTGTTGGCTACTGACAGAGACCAGATTCTGAACTAGACAGCCCACTTGCCTATAGGGCAATTCCTGTGTTCCTGGTTGCACATGTCTTTCAAAGGATTAGGATTAGTGAAAATTTGATTGGGATTTCTCAAAGTTAAGAGTTTTAAAAAATAAAAATGTACTTTGTACAATCCAGTTGCATATGTGCTATGCTACATAGCATATGTACCATACTGTAGCAGGATATCCTGTAGCAGGGGGTCCAAAATTGGACACAATACTCCAACTGTGACCTCACCTCTGTCAAATAAAGGGGAATAATCACTTCCCTCAATCTGCTGGCCATGCTCCTACATATGTTACAGTATGCTACATATGTAGGAGCTTATGTTACAGTGGTAGCAGATGACAGAACAAGCAATGTTCTCAAGCTGCAGTGGGGGAGGTCTAGGTTGGATATTAGGAAAAACTTTTTCACTAGGAGAGTGGTGAAGCACTGGAATGGGCTACCTAGGGAGGTGGTGGAATCTCCATCCTTAGAGGTTTCTAAGGCCCAGCATCACAAAGCCCTGGCTGGGATGAGTTAGTTGGGGTTAGACCTGCTTTGAGCAGGGGTGTTGGACAAGATGATCTCTTGAGGTCCCTTCCAATCCTAATATTCTATGATTCTATAAAAATCTTTGCAGAAACAAAAGTTCAATCTTTGGCAGAAATCAAACCAGCCACATTTCAGATGAAAGGTAAGAGATTGACACAGTTACATAAGGTTTTATAATTTCTTATTTCTGATGTAAATAATTTTCTACCGAATTTGTGTGGAACATACATAATTTTGGGACTAAAATGAGAGACACTTGAAAGGAGGTAAGCCTCTGCAAAAGTCTGGAACATAGACTCTCCACTGGTGCTTGTGAACCACAGAAAGGTATATAAATATTTGGCTAGTAGTGTGCTTAGTAAATAATAATAATATATACACATGTATGTTTGCATATACAGTACCTGCTGGAGTGCCATAACATTGTTTTTGTCTGCATCAAGTTGAGCCATTTTCAGTTTCTCCCTCAAGTTAAACAACATCTGCTGATATTCTATGATTTCATCATCTTTAGAAGCCAAGATTTTCTGCAAGGAACATAAGCAAAATAATAAGGAGAGACACCTCAAATAATTCCTATAGCTAACATGCAGTCAGAAACTATTATAAAGTACCTTCCATTCTTCAACTTTTGCATTCACAGCTGCCATGAGGGGGTCATCTTCTTCATTCTTTGCTTTAAGTTGATCTGTTAGTTCTTGTATCTGTAAATTGCCACTTTGATTAACTTCACAAAATTTTACACATTATTACATTATATTACACGCACTCAAACACATCTGTAAATATACTTATTACAATAATGCTATAGCAGTAATACAAACTTGTGCTATAGTTAGAGATATGTTATTTTATTTGAAGCCTTTTTTCTATGATTTATAATCAAGTTCTTAATATTTGTGCTGGGTTGTAAATTAGCTCTCTAGTCAAGAACAATTTTTTTAAAGAAAGTAGTGTTTTTTCTTATTTGGAGTTGGATGAAATATGCTGAACATTTTTTCTCTGCTAGAAAGAAAGCTGCATTTTTAAAACACTAAGAATATTGTATTTCAGGTTTAAAACAAATTGCCACTATGCAGCATTCTCTAGAAAATGACATATCCTTCAATAATGAACAAGATATTTATTACCTGAAACTTATACTGTTCCTGCTCCTTTCTTAATTGGTCCATAACAATATCAGACTGCTGTACAATAAGTTTCATTTTGTTATATTCATCAGTCATCTTCTCCATTTCCTGCACTGATTCTTCCAAGTTCTTCCTCATTTCCTGGTTTTGAGCTTCTAATTTCTCATTAGTTTCAGTCAAACTCTACAAAGTTAAAGAAAAAGTTATTTTAAAAAATATATATGTTGGTACTTTAAAACTTTCATCAATATGTAACTGTTGTACTAAATGTGGGGTCTAGAAGGTTCAGAGGATTAGTAATGGGATACAGTTTTTCACTTCTAGGTGACCACTTCAAATCCAGCCCAGTCTGTTAGGCACTGAAAGATTATGTCAAATGACATCTTTTCAGTAGCCTATATAAACTGATTTTGTTGTCTCAGTCCAATTCAAAGTGGAGAGGTGTCCATGTCTAAAACCAACCAACACAATTAAAGCCCTTGCTGGCAAGGAACTTAAAAAGGGCAAATACAGGAAAATTAGCACTGCTGGCCATATTTTTGGAGTTCCAAAGCTAGAATCTTTCAACAGTACTAAATTTCCTTAATAGACTTATTCTAAATGGTTGTACTAAATTAATTAAGCATCCAAAAACTTTACCTGAATTTCATCCAGATACTGGACAAGCTCAAAGTTCTTTTTGGATAACTGAGCTCTGTAATCAGAATCATCTCCTCTTCGTGACATATGCATTTCCTTTTGTGAATCTATTTGTCTCTGGTAGTCAATTACATCCTGGCGAAGTTGTTCATTCTGCATATAAAGAAGCCCCAATATAAAAAATTAGTAAAACTCAGAGGTTGAAAAAACTATTTTTCTAGAAAGCTACCACACACAGTTAATATGGTAAAAGCTCACTCAAATTCCTACAGTATGCTTTTGAATACCTTGGATCCTTACCTTTTTCTTTATTCGTTTTTTCTCCAAATTAAAAAGGACAGAACAGAGTAAGAAGAAAGGAGATGAAAAGCAACACAGAATTAAAAATAATACCTCTCTCAAAAAATATGATTTAAGCATAAAGAGATTTTTTTTAAAAAATGAATAGGTTTATATACATTAATAAAGAAAAATGTAACCCTATACTAGAAATTAAAAGACTACCAGGCATGTTGCTTCTAAACTTAAATTGGAAAAAACTCATTAGTTTTTACATGGAAGGGAAAAATAGCTTTGAAAACCTCAATCCCACTGACAGTTCATGATCTGGAAATTTCTCAGCATATACAAACTTTTTAAATTTCTGGTATTTTTTCTAAGACTCTTTTGAATGTCCTTTAAAACTTGCTCTAAAAGGCAACCAAGTGCAATTTCACACAGCTAGTCAACAGGAATATAGAACATTACAATCAGTGACATTAGAAAATAGAGCAGCGATGGTAGTTTTGGAAGAAGTGCAGCTTGGTAGCAGTGGCCTGAAAGATGACCTAACTAAAGGACGAGTATTAGAAAAAAAAAAGGGGGAAAAAAGGCAAAAATTCCCAGATACAAGGAAATAAAATTGTCCAGTTGCCTAAAATACCCTATGAGTATCACTGAGTAATCCACTCTGACAGAACAGTCTAGTCATTATTTTACTGCATTTTGACATCTAAAATAATATAGTATATTTAAATAATAAATTTTTTATTATGACAACAAAATAGTTTTTATTATTTCATATTTTTATTACAGTAGAGCTCAGAGGCCCAGTCAAAATAATGGCCCCATTGTATTACAGGCTATGCAAATTCAAAGATAGACACAGTTCCTACCCTCAAAGAGCCAAGTTTCACCAAACATCTGCTTATTTTAAAGGAGATTCTTAAAATCTGGTTACTTAGAACTTAAAACTTCACACTCCCCTTGTTTCAGTACCAGAGAGATGTGCAAAAATAAGATTAGAGTGTCATGCCAAAAATTAAAGAGAAACATATATGAAGTAAATTAGGTCAGCCCATTAATTCAACAGGTTTTGTATGAATAACACTTTACTACTAACCTCTCTTCTTAACTTGCTGTTTTCATTTTCTGCATCCTCATTTCGAAGAGCAAGCTAGAATGACAGGAATAACTCTTTATATATATATTTTAAACAGCTTAACTGCCATACGATTAGGGACTCTCAGAGCCACGTTCTACCTTTGGATACGCACTAGGGAAGTAAATAGGAGATACCTCATTTGGCCTTTAATTTAGAATTCCTCAGGAGACTAAGTGGTGCTGGCACAAACCACTCAACTATCTATATAAGGACTTAAGGCCATCTAAAACTCAATTTCATTTTCTACAATTGAAATTTATACAGTGCTTTTACAATTTTAAAGCACTGTAAATACCTTAACCATCACAGCACCCATGTAAGATAGGTGATATTATTATCCCCATTATATATATGGAGGAACAGACACACAGATTAAAGGTCATAAAGTGAATTAGTGGCAAAGCTGGTATTAAAATTGGATTTTCAAATTCCACGCCATGCATGTTCCCCTAATTCACGCTAGCTCTCATATAAAGCTTTGTTAAGATAACAATATAAAAACATATGACAATCAGAAAACCAAGAGATAACACAAATGATTCTATACCAGTTCATTTGTTGTTACCACCTATTACAAAAATTGAACTTCATACACAAACAAAAATAATTGTGTGCTGTGGCCCCATTGTTCACTTCAGAAACCACTCTCAGAACACTCTATTAGTAAATGATGCACTAGAATCTTATGATAGTTTTAGAGATGCTGGATTGAGAAATTTCTTACCTGATTATTTTCTCTCTATCTGCAGCTTCTCTCCAAATTCACTACTCATGAGGTAATGCCCTCCACCTGTGGAATTCACAGGTGGTCCAATGTTGTTTCAGGAGGCTGAAGGACTAAGCTTCACTCTTCAGCTCAGGCCACCAGAAGACTTCTTACACAGTCATAGGCTGGGTCAACACTGATGGCAGCAAATTTGCCGCCGTCAGTTCGATGTTTCTGGATCGACTGAGCAGTCTGTGTAGACCCGCTCAGTCGATCCAGAAATCGATGTAGGAAAACCACCCTGGTAAGTGGCATAGTGCTGTGTTGATAGGAACGCTGTTCCCGTCGGTTCAGCACAGTGTTGATGGCGCGCGGAAGAGATGCAACGAAGTCTCCCATCGACTGCCGCTGAATCCGGAAGGTAAGTGTAGACCCGGCCATAGAAACATTCAGTAATTATTAGCATTAAGGCAACTTGATACATTGTATTAAATTAACCTTGGGACAATATATGTCTAAGTCTTCCTTTAGAGAAAATTTTCGATTATATTTTGGTGAATTACCAAACTATCAGCATGGATGAAATTCAGAGAGAAGCTGCTAACAGAAAAAAATTATCAGGTAAGAAATTTCTCATTCTGTTGCACAGCTTCTCTCCTCATTCATCACTCATGAGACGTAGCAAGAAGTGAATCCGAGAAGTAGGGAGGGAAAGGAGAAGAAGTTTAATTAGTATAGTAGAATAATATGCAGGATTGAAAGATCCCGCCATACAAAGCAAGAACTTTATAAACTAAGGAATTATGTGGGAACCAATGCAATGGCATCTTCCTACCACAGGATGTCTTCTGCAGAGGAATTTAATCTTACTTAGCAAATCTTCCTGAAATGAGGCTCGTACGCTTTTCCCCCAGGGTCTTTGGAGACTTCTGTGAATAGTTTTCAATATGCCTAACATGCCAACTGGTGAAGGATTTTTACATCTTGCCTTCAGCAACCTTTAGCATTTTGGATAGAATAAGATGAACCAGCTACAATTAGCATATGTACACCATATGCTGGGGCTATATTTTTAGAGCTCTAGGAATGTCTATTTGTGCCATAAACTTCCCAGGGTTCAAACAAAATGATGGAAGAACTATTTCCATCTGGAAACATTTCTGTTCAAGGTAAGTTCCTCTCTCCACGATTTCCCAGGTTTCTGGTGCTATAAAAATAAGCTTTTCCTTATGACAAAAGGTGGTGTGGTTCTTGTACAGATATGGGAATGAATTCCAAAACTTGCCTTTCAGAGGCAGTGGTGATGAGAAAGACCAGGCACAGGCATGTTGAATTTGTCGTTCTGATAAAACTTGGTACCTGATGCTCAGATGGAGTTTATAAAATGTTATTATGGCTGAAAGCAGGACTCCAACCAAACCTCTTGGAGAAACACTAGTGTGGCTAAAATCACCAGAACTTTGGGATTATTATAATATTTGTATCACAATAACATATAGAGGTCAAGGCCCCATTGTGTTGGGCACTGCGCTAACACTACCCCAAAGAGCTTTCTGTTTCTCCTAGCTCCAGAAACAAAAATTTGACCAAGTCAATTAATTAAATATTCTGGTTCAGTTCTGCCTGGATCCCAAACTGTAGTGCAGGTTAATGGAGAATCCATACTGAACTACACTTCTCTTCTGATACCCAGGCTGTTAAATACAGATGTTTCCAGCCTGAATGAAGGAGTTCGTGCTTCAAGAGGTCTGCTGTTTTCTGAAGGTACAATGTGAGGTCTTCGGCTGTCTTGCATGTCTAAAGTTTCTTTTGACAACATGCTGAAAAGAAGAATCAGAAAGAAGGCCTTAAATCAGTTTAAACTCAGGCTATTTGTTCAGAAGTCCTTTTTTGTCTGTTGGTCTCTGAAGAATCCAATTTGAACTCATAACATGGAGCACTAGGAGAAGGATCATAACGCTCCCTTTTCTTCTTTTACATATCCTTTATGTGGACTCTCTTGAAACGTAGCAGATTCTTCACTACCCAAGACCTTATTTTCATTGCCATGGAGAAGCTTTGAGCTCTGGTTACTCCCTAGTTTTGGAAGGGATATAAACAAACACTCATGCCTCAATCATAAGCAAACTCTTAATGGAAAGCAGGACTTCTTCTGAGAGTACTTCTTCTGACTCCTTCTTCTGAGAGTACCATAATTGCCCACTATGTGGTTTTGTGCACTTTGTACTGGTTGCATCATAGACAGGATACTGGACTTGATGGACCACTGGTTCAAACTCCTATGGCCATGTATGTAATGTATTTTTTAAGATACACCCTGATAGAAGTGTCAAAATAAAGGATTTATTATTAGATTTTGGAAATCTTGTATGCTTGCTTTCATAGTAAATATGCAAGGTTCTAGTGAGAAAATCAAGTTGGCTTTCAGCATGTTGTTTGCACTTAAGATGTTACAGTTCAGGGGAACTGCACCCCTATTTCCCCACTGTGGTCCCTCGAGGATACCCACTCCAGGATCTTGAATCCTCAGCCGTCACCTCTCTTGGGCAGAGACCCGTGTCTCTCTCCCTCCTGACCAGGATTTTTTCCAGGCTGCAGTTTCCTGACTACATTTTGATATCCCCAGCAAGCCAGGTTGCCTAAATAGGCCAGTGTCTGTGTTTTGCTATCTCTCCAAAGGCTTATGAACTATGAGATTGCCAGAAGTCATATGTTACCACACAGCAATCTATAAGCATTTATTCCTAAGGAGATGGCATTAGAGATATTAAAAATATTAAAATTATAGAAGTTCATATATGCATGCAAAAAGCTTATCAGCAGTCATCCTTCGGTCTTTTGGGACCCAGTAAGCCAAAGTCATTCTAACTCTTCCCAGAAAGGATGGGATACCCTTGGGACAAAAGGTCCTATCCCTTTGCTGAATCAGAAAGAAGACCTTAAGTCAGTTTAAACTCGGGCTATTTGTTTAGAAGTCCTTTTTTGTCTATTGGTCTCTGAAGAATCCAGTTTGAACTAGCATATGCGAGCCTCTCCAGATGGTGGAACTTCTAGGGAAGTGATACAACCTGAGTGAATTTGTCTAATCACCTCACACTGCTCTTAGTTCCTGGAAAAGCTGTGGTCACCCACCGCCATGAAATTATATACGACCTCTTGCCCACAATAATACATACACTTACCATTATGTCTTTCATGGATATTGCAGGTAATTCCCATATCTGTCACACTTAGCTGCCAACAAAAGAGCAGTTGGATGTCACCTGAGAATGACATCTAACTTTGCACTGCATCAAGTGCATCATTTTATGTTCTCAGAAGGATTTTCAGCAGATGTATTTTGAGAAAACTCACTCGGGGTATGAAGCTGATGCATGGCACCAGCAGTCCTAGTCATTGGAAATATCTGGCTATTGATGATCTCTCAAGAAGTGACTGATGCAATGATCTTTGCAAGTCTTCACCATTATGATAAAATTACAGCCACAAACATGTCTGTTTTGACACAGACCAAGAAGTGACCAATTCTCTGCACTGGATTCAAAAACTCTTCCTGATTATGAACTGGTGGCTATGAATCCTTTCCAACAGCTGTTCATTTATGAAAGGGTCCATTTCTCTGGACAGGGCACTGACTAGCATATTATCTCTGAATGGGCATATGTGAGTAATGTGCCCCCTGTGTCTTGTTGAGAGTACTACCAGCCACTTAAGATTCTGGGTGCAGAGAGTGGCTCAGAAGGAAGAGTCTTGCACAGGAATTGTGAATGCTTGTAAACAAACACTTTTTGTCTTTGTCATTATGATAGAGTATACAAATCCCATACTGAGCTGGAGTGATTAAAGGATAGTATTTGGCCTAGGTAGACGCTCCCCTCTCCCTCCCCTCCCAACCCTGCAGAGCATGCTCCAACTGCAGAGAGATTCAAAAGGGCGCAACCCAGCTCAGAAGAGAGAAGGAGGACACACCTATCTGAAAGGCTCCTGATGAAGGCACCAGAAAAGCCTCCCAGAGGGAAGTGAGACTATACGCTGAGCCCAATTAGCACTGACAGTTTGGTTACCTTTTCTTTTTCACCTTATCTGGGACTAAAACCTGTGAGAGAAAAGCAACAGTAGGAAGCAACACAGGGAGGGTAACTCAGGAGGCAGATACTGTTGACCCTCTTAGGGCCCTGGATCAAATACCAGTGGAGGGGTGCACCTGGGCTCTCCTACCACTGCCCCCACTACAGAAAGGACTTGAGATACTTGTACTCTTCACTGCACCTCTGAGTAAAGGAGGACTAGGACTGACTGACCCATGGGGTGATGGGAAGGGAATTGGGGGCAGGCGGGTGGAGGGGGCACTAGGTGAGCTAACCGCTAAGTCACCTAACCAAACAAGGGTTATTATAGTCATGCTGAAATTAGCCATGCTAAAAATGTTGTTGTTTTGGAGGAAAACTTATCTAGGTTTCCTTGGTGTTGGTAGCAAGCAACAGCTTGCTGTGCCGGTTTTCACAGTGAGTGTTGAGGCCTCTTTGCAATCTCAGCTAATAATTTCTCTGTTTCTTGAAATAGTTCCTAATCTGCAGGAATGCATTCACAAGACAGCCATCGAGGATAAATGATGGTGATTTGTGGATGTAACATGGCTTCCTTTTGATCACCAAGTTAAAATCCACTGCTTGTCACAAATCATATCTAGGGTTTGACCAAGACAGAACCTGAGATGTTTTACTCCAAGCAAGAATCATACCCCTAGACCATGAGATTCATTTGCCATAGGCTTTGCTTGTAAAATATGAGTATATGAAAAACCTTTGGTCTGAAAGGCAACAGCTGAGAGCTTTTAAATTGCTATGTGATGTGTCATCACTCTTATGGTATGGCAGTGTTCTCAAACTTTTTGTATTGGTGACCCCTTTCACACAGCAAGTCTCTAAGTTCGACCCCTCTTATAAATTAAAACACTTTTTTATATTTAATAATTCTTCTGAAATTATTGTTCTAAGCCAAAAAGTAATTTTTTAAACTAGTTACTGTTAAGTAGAATTTCATTTTAATACTTGGCAGAAATTAATCGCCATAAGGAGCAAGAAAATCAGTGAGATGGATGATGCTGTTTATTTGACATAGGAAATTTGATTCTTGCTGTTGTGTTATAAAAGGCACATCTAATGTCATCCTTTATATTAAGCCATTTTGGGGATTTCGTCTTTATTGTGAGAAGGCTAAAGAATCCACTCTTGAATTTGTAGGTAGTGGGAAACAGCAGAAGGACTCCCAGAGCCATTTCAGACACCAGTAGGTATTCACTTGCAACTGAACACTAGAACCGGTTTGAAGGCAGCTGTGTGAATTTTGCTTTCACTTCATCATTATTGATCATGTTGATGAACTGTTCCCGTGCATGAATATCCTCAGTAAATAACTGCTCAGCCATTAGACTGAAAGGGCTTTTCATCAGGGAATGAAGTGCTTCTTGTAGCCCTGAGAAATAGTGCGAGAACTCTTTGTGAAGGACTCTCAGATGTTCGCTGACAGCTGACTTGAAAGCACTTGAAGAAAGTGTTGGAAACATGCTGTATTTGTCTACATCCAATTTACTGCATCACACATCCAACTTCATCTGGAAGACTCTGATTTTATTAGTCAGGTCTATTAACGTTGAAGGTTTTATCTGAAGTGACAGACTGAGGTCATTAAGGCTTTCAAAGATATTGACTAAGTATGCCAAGCAGAGAAGCCATGTTTTGTCACTGAACTTTTTGTTCGGCTCGTTTCTCTTTTTGCAGGAAAAACTCCACCATCTCTTCATGAAGTATAAAAACGCACTTTAATATGCATTAACATATCTTACAAACATCATCAATTCTGTGCAGTTAGTAATCTCAATAGTTTCATCAAATTGAAGTCTGAACAGACTGAAAGCAGAATGTTTAATTTCATGCACAACTTATTTGATATTTTCAGACCTCTCAGATAACCTACGTTCCACAACATCATTCGACACAGAAAGCATATTAATTTTTCTGTTTGTATCATTGCCAAGCATAAGTGACACAATATCTTTGCACACTGGCAGAACAAGCTCCTCTCCTACTGTATGCAGATACTTGGCACAGTCGATTCTTAGCGCCACAATATAAGAGGCCTCCACAACTGAGGAAGTTTACTGTCGGAAACTTCCATCTGCATCAAGCCTGGCCTTCTCTGTCGCTTCTTCTCTGCATTTGCAAAAATCCACGTTTTGATTTTTATGCTCAGGATGTCTAGTTTCAAGATGTCACTGCTGTTTGCACTTTCTCATCGATTCAACAGACAAAATTTCAAAGCAAATGATGAAGGCCGTTTTTCAATATCAGAAATAACAATGCTAGTAAAACCATGTCTAACGTAAAACTCGAGACACTCTTGCTTCTTAGCAGGATTTAGCAGTAGAGATGGACATTTATTTTCAGAAGAAAGTATGCACCCGTGTGTCTGACTGTTAAATTCTAAATTACCTTTTATTTGCCGATCTCAGTGTTCTGATTGATCTGCTGCTTAATGCAGCTCTTCAGCTGCTGAACAACCAAGCCCCCTAATATTATTTCAGTCCCATGGCCAGCCTTGGGAAAAATGGCACCCTGGGCAAACTTCTATTTTGGCATCCTTTTTTTTGGAGAGGGAATGGGGGTGAGGGTGGAGCTGGGCTGTTGGCCTCATGTATGATGGAGCTCCTACTGCCAGTCCCACATACAGCTGACAGCTCATGACCCTCACGTAATAACCTTGTGATGCCCTGAGGGATTCAAACCCCTGGTGTATAGGGTCTTTTGGAAGGAGTCCCCTTCTAAATAGGTTTTTGACTGGCAAGGCAGTTGCTGCACCAACCTTAAGCTCCTAAAATTTATGAAATTTCTGTTTTATATTAACATTTTAGTTTAACATTTGGTTTAATCCGGAATCCTCATTTGGATCTTTTGATGCCTTCAAATGGGGGAAATCAATGGGAAAACATGTATCTAATAATGCTTGAAAGGTGAGATATTTTATTAACATTAATGAATTCTTTGAAAGCCACTGACATTCTGCTCTGAAAACACCCTGTAGACTTTTGTTTAGTATGTCTGTGATATACTTGTGGTATTTCTTTCCCTGACTGTTTGCAGGGAGAAGGTAGTACATTATTCATCCTGGCATGGGGACCACACAACCAAGGACTGGTAGTAGTACACATAACTCGAACATGTAAGTAGCCAATGTCCCCAGGAGCCTACGGGTAAGTCTACACAACCCACAGCAGGGAGCCTTTCAGCCTACGTTGACAGATCCAAGCTCACACTAAAAATAGCTGTGCAGATGTTGTGGCTAGGACTGGAGCTAGGGCTCTGACGCCTAGCAAGCAGGGTGCTCAAGCTTCAGCCCAAGCCACAATATAAAACACTGTCTACACCACTATTTTTAGTGTAGTAGTGCGAGCCTGAGGCTGTTGACCCAGGTTGGGAGGCTTGCTGCTGCAGGTTCTGTAGACATGCCCTGAAAAACTGCCTGACTACTTCTCCATGCTGGCTAGAACTCAAGTAAGTATTGTAGGAGCAACCCTGTGCCACTCAGGGTTTTACACAGTAAATCAGGATCATTTTGAGCATTAGAAGGCATTTCTCACTTACCCCTTGGTAATCCCATGAAGGTGCATCTTCATGGGCAGTGCGATCTCCTGTGCCTCTGTTCTAGTCACTGACTGACTGATTGAAGTGCTCCTAACATGGAACCAGCCCGTGGAGCAGGTGAGGGGTGGAAAAGGATAGGCAAGCCCATCCCTGCCTTTCAGTCCAAGCCCCTTTCCTGGGCAGAGCAAGTGTTTATGGCTGATGATCAAAAGGCATAATTCCCATTCCAAAACTGCCTGAAATCTGCGCTCCTTTCCCTGGCACTGCACTGGTCCTTGGGCTGAAAGCCAGACACACACAATTCTCATTAGGCTACAGCCTGAGATAAGGATGGCATAGGAAGAACAGGCTTCCCTGAAGGCCCAGACATTTTGCAGGGTGGGACAGAGGTGGTGACAAGTTATAGAGCATAGCGAGAGCCTCTGTGTATAGAAAAAACCCGGCAAACACTCAAAGACTCTAAGGTCAGAAGGAACCCATATGATCATCTAGTCTGACCTCCTGCATAACTCCTCAGAGGAGAAGGCAAAAGAGAATAGGTTCCACCCCTGATTTTCATCCCAGTTATTCATTAACAATATGAATTATTGCCTTGGGAAGGACACACTTGCTTTTGCCTTTTTGTACCTGGAGTCTCTGCAGTTTGCAGGACCTACCCTGAATATTATTAAGATTCCTTCAATTCATAGTGGGAGAAAAGGACTAAGATCATGCTTCTTTTCAGGGACTTGAGAACCCACTTCTGTGGCTGGAGGAGGGGGATTCTGTATCTTTTTAGAGTTTTTCCAGGTCTTTTGAGGGACTCATCCCTAAACTGGCTGGGTACCATCTCCTCATCCTTAGACTCTCTCCCTAAATACTTCTGATCGAGCTTTTCTCATGTTAAAGTCATGGCTCCAAAAGGCAGGGTGGGCACCCAACATGCTGTTTGACTCTGAGCCCCATATCCTAGCATGGCCAGGTTTTGCTGGCTTGGAACAGGCAGGGCATAATTCACCTGTAAAAGTAAAAGTTTCTAAACAAATGGTTGGGAGAAACTGAACTGTCAAATTGTTTCACTTCCAGAGGCGAAAAATCAGGTGGCCTGAGATGAAGGGTAAAGCTTAGTCCTGGAGACTCCAACAATAACATTGGACCACCTCTGAATACCACAGGTGGAGGACATTAGCCCATGATTAACAAATTCAGAAAGAAGCTGTACAACAGAATGAAATATTTCTTACCTGTTCATTAACTTTCTTTTCTTTTTCTAGCTCCTTTTCCATATCTGTTAATTCTCTGTCTTTTTGTTCCAATTGTTTTTCCAGCTGACGGATCTCATCACGCAAAAAACGAGTATCACGACCACCAGCAGCTCGCTGTGCCATCTGAGAAGAACGTTAAAAATTAACAAATTTCCATTTTTATCTTCAAATTAAAAACATAGGACAGCTAGTGAGACAGATTTATTTCCATGGAGGTAAAGAACAATGTTCGCAAACACAATTAAAAAAAAAAACATATAATGGATGACATTTCCATCTAATGTTTTAGAAACAACAAAAATCACTTGAGCACAAATCACTGGAGTCATTAAAATACATATCTCCCTATAGATCTACATACATATATAGTGCTCTGCAGATATACACTTGGTGCATATTCCAAATGAATACTGACATTAATTACCATACATGGCAAATACATCTCTTTCAGCAGCTGGTACTACTTTTATTCGTGACAAAAAAAATTTCCAGGCATGTCAAAGGCACTTGATCTCACTGACTAAGGGTCTGATCCAAAGCCTAAAGAATCTGTCTCCTGCAATCTCAGTGTGTGGAGGACATTCGCTTTGACAGAAGGGAGAATGCACTGTCCCTAGAAGAAGAATCAGGGAGGAGAGCCTATGCCTGAAAATTCCCCCCCACCCTCCAAAACAGGGCAGGGCAGGATGTTGCTGGTTGGACCTAAAGAAGGGATTTGCCACTCCCACGGGCACAGAAGAGAGGAAAGCATAGGCTGGAGCCTGGACCCTCCCCCTCTTTGCGTTTGTTGCATCCTACTGGCCAGCTAGCAGGGGAATTGGTAGCCAGTTTGCTCTCAGACTCCCCTCTCTTAACAATTTAAACATTTTCCTGTACTGCACAAGTGTCTTGCCTCTTCAGCTGCTCTACCCTCCCTCTCTGTAAGGTAGATAGGGAGCTGATAAGTTTCTGATGGATTGCTTGTTTTTTTGGATATCAGGAAGGGTTTTTTCCCTATTGGGCAAAATTGGTGGAGATCCAGTGTATTTTTTTTTGCCTTCCTCACAGTATCATGGAAGCACAGTTGGGGTAAGAAAGAATAGGATTTAAAGTCTGATACTAACAGATAACATAAGAATGTGTCATTTGTCACAAATTGCAGTTCGTGTCCAGTGTGAATAAAGGCTAATAGAGTCAGCTCTCAGAGAAAAATGAGACCCAGGATTTTTGCTAGCAGGCCTTGTGCTTGTACACAAAAAAGGAGGCCTGGAATCTTTGCAGATAAAGGTTTTCCCTTGGTACTCTCTATCCCTCGCCCACTGTGGGGGTACAGGGTTAAAAAACTCACACGTGATCTGAATCCTGGGAACAGGCCAAGGGGTATACAGGGTTATTGCTTAGATGTTTTCTACCATGTTTTAAGCATTTTTAAAAGGAACGGATTATTTTTCCATGCTCAAAACTCAAAGAATGTCAAAAACTTCACCAAGTCCAAGGAGAATAAATACCATTGGAGCTTAGAAACTAATTTAGTTTTAAAAACAAACATACCTCTAATTCATTTTCTAGTTTCATAACCTTTGCTTTTAATTGATTTTCTGTAGAAATAAAAATAGGACATACTGAGTTATCCAAAACCTCTAAGCAAAGGAAACACTTATGAGAACTACAGTAACAGCAACAATCTTCATTCCCATTTATCAATATCGGGATGAATCCTGTCCCCACTGAAGTCAATGGAAATTTTGTCATTGACTTCAATGTGGCCAGGATTCCACCCATAGTTATTTAAGCCTAATGTTTTATTAGTTATAGAATCCATGTCACAAGTCACTTTGTGCACAGCTATTTTTAAAAAAACACTTATTCAGAAGCATTGCTCACCAAATTTGGCTTGCTCCTCCCCAGCTTTTTCAACTTCTTCTAAAGCCAGTTCTACCTCTTGGGCTTTCATCTAGCAAAGAAATACACATAGTAAGAAAACAAATTTACGTTCAGGATGATAACCTCTACAGAATCTAGAACTAATGGAAATTTTACAAAAGAGAGTTAATCTTTTCTTTATCAAACCAACTTCCACAAATTTTTACTAGCCCACAGTCACATAAGAACCGAGAACTTTAGAAATCTGAGATACATAAATAAATACCTAACTCTCATATAGTGTTTTTCACCAACAGATCTCAAAGCGCTTTACAAAGGAAGTCAGTTTAATTTATTCCCATTTTGTATATGAGGAAACTGAGACTCACAGAGGTGAAGTAACCTCCCTAACGGTGCCCAGACCAATGATCAAGCCAGGTATAGAACCAGGTACTCTCCTGAGTACCGGTCTAGTGCTTTATCCACTAGGCCACACAAGGTATTTTTCCACAGGAGTCATATAATAAAGAAACCTAATGTACTATGTACTCAAAAGCACACACCCTGAAAAATGTAGAAAAGGTCCCTACAAAAAACAGACTTTGTAACCTGGTAGGCATTGCCATTTTCAAAACATCTGTGACAGAATACAAGATGGTGTGATATGAGGATTTCATAAGCATAGTTTTGTGAAGGAGGGGGGAGATACCTCCATATTGATTCAAAAATGATACTAATAAATGATAATTTTTTAAGTTGTTGCAAACTTATCTGCACCTTGACTGAATATTAAGATATAGCTAAAAGAATGTTATACCCAAAATGCTTGGAACTATAACAACACACATGTTTAGCTAGTTATGTTACAAAACGTTAAAGCTAAGCAAAGAAATTCCATAAAAATCTCTGCTTCTCTCTCCCAAGGTCAACTGTACCTCAAGAGCACGGAACATGTGAAACATTAATGTTTTAAATAGAGGACTAACTGTAAAAAGGAATGTAGTGTGTGTTATCAGAACAATAAATCCAGGTAGAGTGAGCATTACTAACCCCACCCTCTTGAAAGAAAGCTTACTTGTGTTCTTAAAAACTTCAGAGAATAGCATGCATAGTTGGAAATGTTTAAAGCTTTTGTTTATATCTTAAAATATCTTATATCTTGTTTATATCTTAAAATATCTTATATCTTGAAACGAAAAACACCTTTGTGAAATGCATAGCTGCAAACATGTTAGCTAAATGCAAAGCACCTAAGACAACTCCTAATGTCATTGCTATATAAATGATAAAATGCTTTATGTGCCAACATGGAATCTAATGACCTTGCTAAAATAATGTAAGAAAGCGATATTTATCCTGAAAAAGAATTAACTAATTAATTATTGGCAGTGCACAAGCAAACTCTCAATTAACTCAGGAAGATAAGAAAATCCATCATTCCAAAATTTGTCATGCAGAATCAACAACATAAGCTAAAGACTCTCTCAAAGTTATTTAATTTTAGAAGACTTTTAAGAACTAAAAGCCTCTTACACAAAGAACAAGAACATTTGGATTTTTTTTTAATGTCTTTCATTTTCTGCAAACTCTAATAAAATTGAGAGACTATGTCAGAGAATGAGATAAAAAGTAAGAGCTCAAACTAGTTTTTAAAAGAACAAAGACAATTAAAGTGCTGTTGCATATTCATTAAACAAGCTGCATTGTCAAGAGCTGAAAAGTGTCATCTAAGCCATCCTGAGGCAATGAAGCCAATGAAAGGGCGAGCAACCAACTCTGAATCTAAACAAGCCTGAAAGACGTATGTTTTCCTATAATATCATGCAAAAAGGAAGGAGAAGGATACACAAACTGTGAAGTGAGCCCCGTTTACACACACCCTTTGCCCACCCTGTTCAGACACAGCACTCCATAAGCACGAAGCTATAGACAGATAAGAAAAACAGAAAAGACTCAAGAAAAAATCAACTCAAGGAAAACCTCCCCAAGACTTCAACATGGATTGGTAAGAGGAAGTTAACTAAATACACTGCTAAGTCATTAGATTAAAACTTTTGTAATGATTTTGTTGGAATATTGAAATACTGTTGTAACTTAGAAGGCACAGTGCTTGTCTACACTTACAGCGCTGCAATGGCACAGCTGCACCAGTGCAACTATGCCGCTGTAGAGGTTAATGAAAATGGTACCTATGCCAAAAGGGGAGCTTCTCCTGTTGACCTAGGTACTCCACCTCCCCTAGAGGCAGTAGCTATGTCAACAGGAGAAACCCATCAACACAGTGCTTTCTACACCGGGACTTCGGTCGTTATAACTGATCAATCAATGGTATGGATTTTCTACACCCGAGTGACATATTTATACCAACATAAATTCACAATGTAGACCAGTGCTAACACTGAGTTAACCACTGAATGGTTAGACCCTGTATTCCTGGAGAGGACACAGGAGCTACTGGTAAACAAAGAAAAAGTGGGATATCAGTGGATTTAAAATTCTTAACTTAGACTCATAGACTCATAG
>ML675616.1:69801723-69823593 GCA_007922155.1 Mesoclemmys tuberculata
ACACACGACAGACGTCAAGCTAACAGGCCTATAATTACCTGGATCATATATCGTCTGTTTTAAGACAGATCCTGAAATGGCTTCTTCTAAATGACTGATTTAAATATCTTCCTCAATTTCAAAGGTTTTAGTTAAGATTGTTTACTTTGCCCAACAATAAACTGTTTAGGTTATTAATAATTAGACAGGCTTCACTTGCCTTTAAACAGATTATTTTGCCCAGGTATAAACAGTTCTAAGCATCTAATAAAATACTAAATCTGAATTCAAAATAATTTGGGAAATAATATACTTCGGTCTGAACTTACCAAGAGAAAAGCACCAACCCCACCCCCAGAGGTGGGTCATGCTCAAGGGTGTTAACATCTCTCAACAGAGAGACATGCAGAAAAGATTGCAATGGTTAAAAATTGTGATTATTTTGCTTGGATTCTTTGAAGGTATATAAAAGAGCCCCTGTGATAACATACGGAAAGCCACACTCCTGAACTGGCAATAAAAGAAAAAAATGGTAAAAGCTTACCTACAATTCCTTGTTTCTCTAAACTAAATATTTTTAGTAATTTTTAAAATAAAATTACTTGGCATCCAACAATTTAAAACTATCCCTTTCAACCCCATACCACCTTCCTAATGAGTAGTGCTGACACTCTTTAGTTCTGAAGGTTATTCTAAACCAGTACCAATCCAACTGGCATACCATCATGTATTTTTCTACAAATATGTTTGTGTAACACCATAAATGTTAAAGAAAAACAATTTTTAAGATATTTTACAGCATTTAAAAATTGTTTGTGTAATTTAAAAAGCCTGGTTTTCCAGATGGAGAAAAACAAACCGAAATCTCAATCTGTTTTTCATACATCAGACTCCCATGTAACTCCCATGAGCACAGCACAGAGTGTATGTGTCTTCCAGTACTCCTGGGAGTTACCTGTGTAGAGCTGCATGACAAAAAACTGAGCCCTAAGCTTCCACTTGAAAATGGAAACAAATATTTTCATCTAAAAATAAATATTTGAATGCATTTTTAAAAGTTGCGTTGTTTTAAAAAATCAGATTAATACAAACCTTCATTAGTGACTGAGTAATTTTAAAAAGATGTATTACACGTTCAGGATTTTCATCTTTTAAGTCATTTCCTTCAACCTAAATAAACATAGACGAGAATATGGATTAGTTGAGCATTAAGAAAATCAAATAAACTCACTAACACTATGCATGTATTATACCCATTCTGGTTAATTAAGGAATGCACAATAAAACTGTTACAGTTCACTTAAAGTACCTTGGACATAGCCTCCAGCAAACTATCTGCTAGTTCTTCTTGACGAGGCAGAGCATCAGCATCAACTCTCATAAGCTTCTTCCAATCTAAATTGGGTGGCATCTTGAATTTAAAATAGCTTTTCTGTAACAATAAAATAATCATCATCAAACACCAGTACTATTTTTCAACTTGCAACTACAATTGTCAAAAGCAAGCACATGAATGGCAGACACCGATACTAAGAACCACATCCATTCAAAAAGTGAACTGCTGCATTGGTTTATGCTGTCGACATTTAGATTATTTGTGCAGCCATGAGGGTTAGAAACTTACTTGTTATTTTAAATGAAAGCTTAAATTTTGCATAACCTGAATATGTCATATGGGCCACATAAATACCTGAAACAGGGTTTAGCTGGGTGATGAAACCAATGTCATAATACAATGTTTCTGTTTCTCAGTGACCGCACTGCAACCTTTGAATCACATATTCCAGGAGGCAAATCTGCCTGTGGTAACAGAAGTCATATATATAACACCCAACAGTTGCTCTGCAAACATCTGCTTACCTAGCATGCAATTCTGTAAGACAGCATAACTCTTATGCTAGCCCCTGCCCTCATCTTTTCATTTACTGTGCCTGTATCCATAAAATTAAGTAATTAACCTGAAAGCTGGCCATAGTCTGTTGTGAGGGTAATAAGAATGTGGAACAATGAGTCCATCTATATGGAGCTTCTCTCTTGTCTACAACTAGGTGTCAGAGATGCTTGCTATTGTATTGGACATGGTGCAAAATGGAACAGATCTATATGGGGGGTTGAAGTTTGTGGATCACTACATATATACATGGTTTGGCTGCTCCTACCATGCGCTGACAATAGCCAAAAAAAATAGCTATTAGACACTGCTAAGTTTAAACACAGAATAAGCATTATTTTTTAAATCTATTTATTGCCCTAAATTATAATGATGGTAACAATGGCCCAGACATTAAAAAAATAACACAACAAAAATAAAACAGAAAACATTCAGTCCATTGCTGCTGGCTAACGTATGGAACTGGGACAGATATTTTGTGTGTGGTAGAAGTCCAGAGTGGAAATGTTGGAAAATGATTCTGTTTAGATTCTTGGATGTGTTCTTGCTGTGTAAGGGACAATAAAACCCTCAATCATTGTCTGTCTAAGGAAGTGGGCTTGTGGTTCCATTTCAGTTCACATCTCATGGCCCATGTTTTCATGATGCTAATAGCCTATTTTCCTCGTCTGCAATCTCAGCCTCTTGTTCTCGTTGGTCACTTGCTACTTTGACACACCATCATCTTCTTAGAATATTTTTCATTTTTAATCTCTTTTCTCTTAATTAACTGGGCAGGACTATTTCAAAAGGTCCTGGAACATCTTCTGTATGGCATACTGCAGCTGTCTCTCCCTGTCATCCAGGAGAAGTAGCAGATCAGAAATGTATGTGTAATGCCTGTGTAGTATCATCCTTGGAAAAATCACAGATTATATAGAAAATGTATTTTCCAGAACACCTAATAAACACAGAGAAACTGACTCTAGAATGTTATGGCAAATATACTTTCCCAAAATTCCTACATTTTTCTTTTTTATGGCATCTTATGCATGTGGGGCTATTAAAGACTGTTTTTATACAGGCCAATATCTGAAATCAAGTAATGGAGAGCTTCTGAATGATATTGCAGTAATGAATATAACTCTTCTCCCTCTCTTTAGATACTTTAGGAATTAGAGATTAGGAAGGACAAGAGAGGTGTGGAGGGGTAGTGCACCTCTGAAATCTGGTCTTCACTGACCAAGGATAACAACTGTGGGATGTGGTGAAGTGAGAAGAACGTTTGGTCACCGGATTTAAGAACCTGAGGCAAAAAACCACTACCCAACATACTCTGGGGTGGATGCTTTGCTCATGGTCTTATGCTTATGAATCCTGCTTGCTGCATTTTCCCAAGTTATTTCCGGCTTATTTTATTTTTTATTTTATTAAAGGTTTCTTTTTTACCCAGGCTTGGTACTTGGAGAGGGGAAATATGCCATTTTGAAGCACCTGGGGGTGGTGTGTAATTTTCTCAGGTTACTGGGTGGGGGCTCAAGTCATTTCTTGTGCTACTGATAAAAAGAAACCCCCTATATATTGAACCTGATCCTTGTCACAGTCATCTTCACCAGGCAGAAAGGTTACTATTGTTATTAAAAGCTTTGTTAAAACACTGAATATATAATCAATGAGACACAAGAATTGTATGATACTCTAAATAATTTACTGAGAGTCAAAGCTATTGAATCAATCTTGTTGTTACCCTTATCCTACTTTTACCCTCCCAGTCTGGTTTGTTGGTTATTTTTTTGTTTTTTGTTTTTTTTTTGTAACCAACTTCTTAATTCAGGTCTTTATATGGGCATCAATCTTGCAATTGGATCCAAGTGAAAAGAACTCTGTGCTTGCATGAATGAATATATTAATCATTGGGACTTTAAATTCTAAACTTTTTAGCAGCACTGATTAGGTCTTCTGTATGTTCTGTAAACACAAAGGACACTTTTAGGTGCAGTAGAGCAAATAATGGCATACCAGTTTATTGACAATGGCAGAGTCAAAACCAAAATTTCTGTAACACTTATTCCCTCCACTTGCTAGAACATTTGTGCTAGCTATATTTGTGTCTTTAGTGGTGATGGTTAAAGCTCATGGGTCCATGCTTATTATTAGCTCTCTCTGCTGCTTTTGAGCCCAATGAATTTAATGAGATGCTGTTGACCAACTTGCCTGTGGACCCAAGTGGCAGTAGATGGGGTTGATTTTATATGACTCAGTGATCTCAAATGGCTCCTCTTCCCTAAGAGTCACATTATGCAGGGCTCCATTTAGTTACCCCTCTTCTTCAATACACAGTACATGTAGGATCATTGAGAGGGTATAGAGGAGATACGGATTGTGATGCCATCAGTATGCTGACACATAACTCTGACTTCTCATTTCACCCAGACAGAGTGGTAAATTGTATTACCTTGTATCTGTTGAAATTGGAGCTTGGACGAAATGTAGTTCAATCCAAAATGACTTGATTATAACACTTTCTAGTTAATATAGCCCAATACTTTACATGAAGGTTAGAGAATGGATAAGCAAGTTCCATCAATGGCATCATTTGAGACGTAGGAACCACTGGATGCCAACTGGCAGATGGCACAAGGAGTGCAGAGAGTTTTATAGAGATCCCCTAGATCTGATGTGCATAACAGTTCACCAAAGGGTGGCATGTGAGGTCTCTACGAAGAACCAGTATCACACTAGTCATTATAATCATTGCCAAATGTACGTAAGGATAATATTTAAGAAATTACCTATCCAAAATGTAAATTGTGTTCTAAAGTTAAGGCAGGTCACCAAGAGGTAACAAGCCTCAGCCAGGTTCTTTGCAGGCAGCCGGTGGGTAAGAGATGCTCATCTCCCTCTCCAGTCATTGTAGACTGGCCGCTTTACAATGCGGAGGAGTGAGTCTGACACCAGCAGAAAGACTGCGACATCTAGGCGAGAACATTTACAGAAAAAGACAAACAGCAGGAGGGGATCTTGTTTGGAAGTAAAGACACCGGCTTGGGGGGGTGTAGCCCAAAGCAGAGCGGCACACTTGGCACCCTTTGCCCTCTCTCATGAAAAAGGAATCACGGCCTGGCTGGAAGAGGCTGGCGAGCAATATTTACTGGGCAGGAGGGCAGCTTGTGAACTGAGCCTCGGCCCTCGAAGGCGAGCTATGAGCGTGCTACGTGTAACGCCTGGCTCCCAACGCTCCTGCTGGCTGTCCCCGGACTGGGCGACATCAGCTCGTCCTTTCACTCTAACCCCAGCCGGGCGCCGGCGGAGCGACCCGAGCTGGGGCGCTGGGGGCTGCTGCTCCTCCGGGCGCCGTGGGAGCGGGAACCGTACGAGTGGGCCGGGGACTGGCCACTCCCGGCCCTGACCTAGGCCGCACAGAGCACCGGGCCTGCGCGGCAGGGGGCTCGGCACGCCCAGACCGCGGGCAGAGCCTGGAGAGGAGACGGGGACGGGCCCCGCTGCTACCCCAACCGCTCCCCGCGTCCCCGCCTCGGACCCTCCTCCCCCGCTCCGCGCCGCGCCGCGCCCTCCTCCTGCCCTCACCCGTCTCGGTGGCAGTTACTGGAGACAACGGCCGCTGCTAGGCGACGCCAAACATCGCTCAGCCAGCGCAGGGACCCGGATACGCTTAGCCAGACGGACGCCGAGTCAAAACTCCCGCCGGACTACAAGCCCCAGCGTGCACAGCGGAGACCACCATTCCCGGCATGCAACGCGCCACAAAGGACGGGGCATGTTCTCGCTGGACTCTGTCCCACCGGAACTACGTGTCCCAGCATGCCACGCGGCTCCGCCGTGACTCCCGCTCCCAGGGCGTTGCGCGGCCAAGCCCGCTGGTCAGCCTCGCCTGGGACTTGTAGTCGGGAGAGGCAAATTCCGGCATCCTTCGGGCAGGACTCGGTGGTTCTGCGCTTGCGCAGGAGGCTGCGTCCGGACCGGAGCGGCTCTATCCCGAGCTCGGTCGGCGGCCGCAGAGCGAGGGATGGGCGTTCGCGGCGAGGAGGGCGCGCTGCCCCGCGGCCCCAGGTAGGGGAGCCGAGCGCTGGAAGGGCGGCCGGGCTGGGATGTCCCCGGGGCGGGGGAGCGATGCCGCCGGCAGGGAAGGGGCCGCCATTGCCCCCTGCCGTCCCGTCGGGGAGGGCGGCGGGGCGGGGCCTTCGAGCCTTCCCCGCTTGCCTCAGCCTCGGCTGCCAGGCCCCGGTACCGCGCGCGCGGGGCGGCTCCTTCCGGGCCTGCCTCCGCCGTCCCCCGCGGGCACGGGCTGTGCCCCGCCTGCAGGGCGGGGGTGGGCCCGGCGCCGCGCCCCCGGCGAGCTCTCTCCGCAGCTCTGAGCCCGCATTGCCACGGGCTGTCTTTCGCCAGCGTGCGGGCTGCGGGCGCCTTGGGAGGGGCAGCTTGTGTCCGTGCGGTGCCTAGCGCAGCAGGGGCCCTTGTCCTCCCTACAGAGCCGCTAGAGGAAATATTTGGGTATACAACAGCGACCAGCCAACCAGACAACTTCTGGAGTTCTGAGTTTTTCCACGTTCTCCTTTCTACCTCTTATCGCATTTCGATGGGTAGCTGAGCTTGGCACACCTTAGGGTATTTGACACTCCCTATGTGCCTGCATGCCTCTGCTTGATGGTAACTCCTCCCGTGCTCCGGGGCCTGCTCAAATTCTCCTGTATCTTTCCCAGGGGTCAATTTCATTTTCTCCTAAGCATATAGCATTGGCTGCAGGTAGCCAATCCCAACTTAAGTAAAAGGAATGCTTAGGCCTTGTTTACAGTATAGCACAAGAGTTCTCAAACTTTTTTTGCTGGGACCCCCCTGAAAATAGTTCAGGCTGTAATCCCTCCACAAAAATGATGATTCCTGCTCTCCCCCCCCCAATGCCATGCCATCCTTACTGGTATGAATGGGGGCAACAGCACACCCCCCCATAATAACCTCGTGACCCACTTTGGAGTCACGACTCCCAGTTTGAGAACCCCTGTAGAAGCTACAGTAGCACAGCTACAGTGGTGCAGCTATGCCACTACTGCTGTAGACACTTCATATATCAAAGGAAAGGGTTTGTCTATCAGTGTAGTTACTACAACACAGGTAGCATTATATGTAGTAAGTGCATTGCAAAGGCTGTGAAATTGTTCATGGCCCTGAGAGATTTAGATCTACAGAGCTACTTTTTAAGTGTAGACTAGACCTTATTTAGCAGTAGGTACGGAAATCCAGAGAAGACTTAACCACGCTAAGTGAATGGGCATCATGATGTCAAATGAAATAATATGTAGATAAATGGAAAGTAATGCATATTGAAAGGAAAATTAAACTGTTCAGATGTTGTATAGGGTTCTAAGTTAACTGTCAGCTCAGAAAAGAGGCATGGGTACCATAATAGGCAACTTGATGAAGACCTTGTCTGAGTGTGCAGCTGTGGGCAAAAAGGCAAAAATGATATTAGGATGTATAAGGAACAGAACAGATAATCCTACAGCAAATATCCCATTACGTAAATCTACATGTGGCCTCATCTAGTAAACTCTGCAATACTGGTCTCCTTGTTTCAAAAAAAATTATAGATTTAGGGAGGGTTTAGAGAAAGGCAAAGAAATGATCAGAAGGATGGAAAAATTTTCATGAGTGATTGAAAAGACTGGGATTGATTACCTTAGAAAGAAGACAAACAAGAAGTGGATAGGATAAAAGAATGTAGTACAGAGAATGGGGACTGGAAGCTTCTGTACTCCATGTCATACGAGAAAAGGTAGGACAGTAAGTGAAATTAAAAATGTCATATTTAAAATCAGTAAACACAACATATAATTAAACTGGTGAAACTCAGCCACAGAGTGTTATTGAGGCTAAACGCTTCGAAGAGCTCTGCTTTGTTTTGAAAGAATTAAAGTTAGTAACTGTTTGTTGTTAATGTTTTCAGTTGAGAGCTTCTGAAAGAAACAAAAAAATTGGAATATATCTGAACCCTCAGAAATATTGAGGAGATATAAATTATATGTAGTATTTTCAGGAGTTAGGGCTCTAGCACAAAAACTCACTCCAGGCTACTTCACAGTCTGTGTCTGAGTAATTTTAATGGAGACCTTTTCTTATAAGGTTCTCCCACAGTTTTGAAGAAGGCTAAGTGAATCAGACTTTTTTATCTATGTAAAAGTGCATAAAGTGTTGGTGTAAAGGCTTCCTTTCCTATGCTCCACTACTGTCATTATGGCAGGGAAGAAAGACATAATAAAAAAAGCCACCATTTTTGAAAAATGCCTTATGTAGAGGAATTTCTTGGCACAGTGTTGTGTTGGACCATGACCTATTTTTAATACATTTCCTCTATGTTGGAATTACACTTTACCATCTAACATTTTACTTATACAGAATTTGAAAAGCTTTAGAGCAATATGGTATTCTGAGAATAATATAAAAGATATGCTATACAGGATTTATACGCTGTACACATATGAAATAACCAAACATGCATATAAAGTACATGTGTAAAATATTAATGGGTGAAAAAATACTAAATGCTACATAACCAGCAGAAGAGGACAATTTAATCCACTTCCAGTTGTATAAAAGTGGTTCTCAATTAAATAAAGGCCTTTCTGACTAAGGTTATGTCAACACAACAGTTTTTATCCCATGGCGTGAGCCCTGTAAGCCTGAGTCAGCTGACTAGGGCCAGCTACAGTTGTGCTGTGGGTCTTTTATGACAGTGTAGAGGTATCATTTGTTACATTGTCTTTACAAAGATCTATGAAACACATGCATATGTTTGCCCAGCAAATAGTTGTGTATAGTGACATTTCTGTATTGTGAATGAGAAGGAACTTAGGAAGAAGGGGATGATACTAAAATTGAGGAGGGGCTAGAACTTAGAACTGGGTTTTCTCCTATGCTTTTATGTGATGCTGGGCATCAGGATTTTCAGAGGTGACCTCTAAATTTGGCCATTATCTCCATTCTCTAAAATAGAGACAATGATATTTCCCTCCCTCACAGAGGTGTTGTGCAGATAAATAGGGTAATATTTAACAGACAAAACACTTCGGCTGTGCAAGGAGAAGTTAATGGGAAGAAGGGATGGGGATTCAGAACTGTATTCAGGGTTCCAGTAATATGGGGAGGACTGGAACTGGTTTGGGGAACGTGGGGTGGCCATCTTGGATTTTTGCTGTGTAAGGGAAGGAGGGCAAGACCCAAGGGGACACAGATTCCAGCCAGGAATCAATGTTGGGCCCAGCCTTCTGTGTAAAGAACTACACCTAGTGAACTTGAGTCAGGCCTGCACTGAGTCAAATACAGTAGAACCTCAAAGATACGAACACCAGAGTTACACCAGACTGGTCAACCTAACACCATGTGGAACCAGACGTAAGCAATCAGGCAGCAGTGGAGGGGGGAAGAAAGCAAATACTATACTGTCCCTGAATTGCATCTTAAAGTTTGGCATGCAGATCAGAAACAGCCCAGGGTCTGCACTGTTTCCTGTAAGCCAAGGGCCCTGTTTCACCCCCTCCCACTCCACTCCATTGGGAGGTGGAAGCTGTTTTCACCACCACTAGAGGGGATCAAGCTTGCAAATTCAGTCCCATCCCAGGAAAGAAGCTGCCACAGCGAGCTGTCTAAGGCCCGGTCCACACTTACCTTTGTGATTCGGTGGCAGTCGACGGGAAATACGCAAGTGACATAAATCGCTTACGTATCTCCCATCGACTTTGCAGCGTCTCCTCTGCGTGGCGTCCACACTGCGCTGCGTCAAAGGGAACAGCACACTTCCGAGGTGGTTTTCCTGCTTCACTTCCTGGATCAACTGGGCCACTCAGTCTATCCAGAACAATCGATGTGATGGCAGCGAATTTGCTGCCGTCAGTGTAGACCCAGCCTAAGATGGGAGCTGCTGCTACTATTGCAGCCAAAGCCTGGCCTGGAGCTGAAGTGGGAGCCAGCGTCTGAGCTGCTGCTTGCACACTGCGCTCTGGAGGAGTTTCAAAGGGCCACAGCCTGTGCACCGATGCGGCCCAAGCTTTGCCCGTGGCTGCACTCCTGGATCCTGCCAGCACCTTTGAGAATGGAAGGGGCAGGGGAGGGAGAGGCGCTGGCAGCAGGCTGGCACCAACCCCCTGCCATGTGCTGCCTCTGGAGTGTGGTGAGCAGTGCACAGAGCAGAGCAAGCCCTGGGGAGAGACGGCTGAGGGCTGGGGCTTGTAGTGCCAAGGGTGCGGGGCAGGCCCCCCCCAGTTTAGCCCAAAGGCAAGAAGTAGGAATAGGGCAGGGGGCTGCTTGTCAAGCAGGTAGTGCTGCCAGGTACCACCTTTGCAAAGAATACTCCCAGGCCTCAACTGGAAGACACTGTCTGCAGAGTACTGTATCGTAATGTTTTGTTCAGAATTACAAACAATCTTCATTCCCACAGTGTTCATATATTTGAAGTTTTATTGTATTGTGCTTGTGTGACATTCCCCAGGGTGCAACCTGAAGTGCTGCCCCTTTTCTCTCCAGCCTGGGATCCCTTCTACACTGATTTGCTATTGAACGGTAAACCCTTACAGGCTGTGCGCACTCTGTCACCAGAATGCAAAGTAACTCCCAGCTGAACACGCAAATGTTATGCCTAGCCATCCATGAATAGATACAGGGTGACACCCACATATCCCTCAGTTCCAGCCTTGCCCCCCAAAATATTCAGT
This sequence comes from Mesoclemmys tuberculata, assembly GCA_007922155.1. Classification (NCBI taxonomy): domain Eukaryota; kingdom Metazoa; phylum Chordata; order Testudines; family Chelidae; genus Mesoclemmys; species Mesoclemmys tuberculata. Next base: position 69,812,296 of record ML675616.1, read on the forward strand.
AGACTGCTGGATGGCACACGCTCATGTTTAGTCAGCCAATTCCAACAACGGGTAATGAATATGCACCATCCCTGTTGACCTGAGTAGAGATTTCCCAAACACTTCAATCAAACACACTGGTTTAGGTAAAACACTAAAACAAGTTTATTAACTAGAGAAAGATATACGCCCTATCAATTGTAATCACTTAAAATCTAAGTCAGTATTGGATACAAAAGAAATAAAATGATTAAAACATAAGCTACTTCCTAAACTTTACCAAGCTAAGTGATCTTGAAAACAAAAACAATTAAAAAGCTTTTTCTCACCCAAAAGCTTACAGAAGTCCATAATAGTTGGAAAGCCTTCCAGCTGGAACCCATCCCCCGATTCCAAAAGCTTTCTTTGTTCTTTCAAGCATGATAGCTGCCGTGACCAAAGATGTGACGAGTGAGGGAGAGAGGTAATTTGTGTGTTGCGAGTTTTCTATTCTTATATCTTTTTTCCCCTTTGAGGATTACCCCCAGATGGAGTGTAGACAAAACAGTTCCTTGTGTACGTGAGATTCAAAACGTCTTTTAGGTGAATTATATATTTCTTGCTTATACCTTTATATCTTCTGTGTGTGTGAAGTTTGAGCTGTCAGAGATGACTTGCATTTTGTTTTACAGTCTCCCCTGCTGGCAAATGGTTGCTTCAGCAGTTAATAGTTTTCTCACACCTGTGGTCAGTCCTTTGTTGTCTTTGAGGAGCTAGTCTGTGTGTGTTGCTCAAAATTACAACATATTTCAGCAACAACATACAGTAAAATCTCAAGCTTAACACACACTGTTAAACAAATTTTAACAGGACAATGATGTTCAGCAGATTGAGTTTTTGAATAATACCTTACAAGGCATACTTTATACAAAATGTATCATAACCATATAAAAGTGGTGAATATGGGATACAGGGTGTCACCAGGGGTACAGGATCATGCAGCTTAGTGTAATGTTTTAAAATTGCAATATGTTTTGGGTGACCAACTGTTTTGCTCCACACGGGGCTAGGAGTTTGGGGGGGGAGGATGGGGAGGATTGCCTGGCTGGGCTGCGCCATTCCACGTCAGACTCTGGGAGTTTCGGAGGGCTCAGTGCTAGCTGACAGACGAGCAGAGGGGGGCATGGCAGGGGCTGGTGGGAAGCGGCCTTGGGCAGAAGGGGCGGGGACTGGCCATGGGACGGGGCTGGCTTCCCCAAAGTGCATGTGCCACCCACAGCCAGGCCTCATAGTAAATATTGGCACTGGCTGGGGAAAGCGATCAGGCAGACTTACTGGCATGACGCTGTACATGTGCATTGTATAAACATATAGAATAGCTTATTACGGTCAACTTCTTTAACTTAACATTAAGCCAAGTGGATGGATCCTCCAAGAACAAAAAAGAGATTGTGTTCCTACAATAAGGATGGGGAAAGAGCATACTTCTGGTTTAAGTCTGTGACTGTCAGGAGATTCTCAGTCAGTGGAATGCACCATCTGCCACAGCTTTTACAGTTACACATGGAGGGGAGGTGGATGTAAAGTGGCATTGCACAAGTGAGTCCCACATAAAAATTGCGCTACAAAGAGAGAAAAATAAATCCATTACCAGTTTCTTCGTAAGGCCAAAGGACAGTAACGTGGGGAAAGTAACTGCTGCAGAAGTGACTAATACCTACCACGCAGTTATGCCAAGGACATTCCTACAGATCAGTCGATTGTGGAACGAAACTATACTATCCTGTATTTTCAGATTCTGACATCGTGAAGAAAATATCATAGGGAGGTACAAAATGTGCTACAGTTGTTACAGATGTGCTTGCTCCAGCTTTCAGTCGAAAGGTGTTGAGATGATTTAAATACCTAAATGATTGAGACACTGAGTGACTCAAAAGTTGACACGAGGCCATTCTTTTCTGTTGCTTCAGATGCCTCAAGCCAGGGCAATACAAAACTGTTTCCCCTCCCGAACTTGCTGTACAGAATATACTGCGAGACTTCTATGACGATCACAAAGAGACACCTGGAGCCATATTCACTCAGATTACTGCAAGGCTGCATGAACATGGCTGGAGTTTAGACAAAGTCTCTGCCTACTCAGCCATCAATGCTAGTGTAAATTATGGGAAACAACTGTGTTTTCCAAAAGCTCAGATATCAGAATAGTAGCATCATAAAAGCTATCTGTGTGGCGCACACAATGCACAACTATGTACGCCATGCAGCTGGCAAACTTAGACTGGATATCGAGAGCATGGTAACAAAAATTTACTGCCGCTTCTCATCATCCACTGAACGCATACACCAAATGAAAAGCATGTTTGATTTTGACAGAGGAGTACAAGACCATGTACAAAAATGTATCGACAAGGTGGCCAAGTTTGTTTCCTGCAGTTAAGAGATTACATGATTGCTGGCCAGCTGTCAGGATTTACTTTTTGCCACTTGGGAAAGATGAATGCCCGAGATTACTGTGAAAATACTTCAAAAATGACAAGGATGGCTAGGGAATACCATGTGACCTTGAAATCTATCTGCCGTTCCTATAGCATGGACAAGTGTGTACTCCTTGTTGAGAGAAATGAGGTGACAGCCTGTGAACTGCACTTAGAACATCAAAGATAAGAACATCAGAGTTATGAACTGATCAGTCAACTGAACACCATGTGAAATCGGAAGTAAGCAATCAGGCAGCAGCGGAGGAAAAAGAAAACAAAAAAAGCAAATACCTGTACTCTACTGTGCCTGTATTGCATCTTAGGCATGCAGAACAGAAGCAGCCTGGGGTCTGCGCTGTATCCTGTAAGCCAAAGGTGCTGTTTCACCCCTCCCCCCTGTTACCAGATTTGCCCGTCACTTTGGGGTATGCTTATTTATTAGGGTTACTTTCCTGGAAAAGGGGCTGTGATTCTATTAGTGTGCTGCTTGTGTTACTTGTGTGTTCATAGGGTTACAAGTCCCCTCCCAATGGAGCTATCCTGCAGGACCTAAGGTTTTCAGATTCAAATAAACCCCCCACAGATACACACAACCATTCCAGATTAACTGAGTGCGTCTGAGCAGACCGGGCTATCAGCACTCTCAGCTGACCCCTTACACGTCCCTGAACTCAGCAGGCTGGGTGACACAGTGCTGTCAGCTGTCACTCTCATGTGCCCGTTGCACCGCACCAGAATGGAGCACACTTATGAGCAGGCTGGGTCCAAACAGCACTTTTCAGCTGTTCCCCTTATGTGCCCCCTGGACTCAATCAGGCTGGGTCAAACAGCACTTTCAGCTGTCACCCTTATGCGCCTCTGGACTCCGTAGGCTAGGCAGAGCAGCACTTTTCAGCTACCCCCTTTATATGCCTCTTCACAACACAATTGTTCTAGCAGTAACCCCCTTGATAAGCAAACCCCATAGGATTTTGGGCACTCCAGGGATCTTTGGCTTAGGTAAAAGAAGCGTTGCTGCAGAGCAAGGTAGGGAAGCCAAGAACACAAAGAAGTAAATGTATTTAGAGAGAGAGAGAAACTGGCAACCAGCTTGATTACAATAGTTAGTTTATTGCCAGGTATATAAAACTTATGACACTAATAGTGATGCCATACAAGGAGAGAAAAACAATCTAACACTTACAATACAACAAAATTACAGTAGGGGTATTGGAGAAAGCTAGCCCAGGTTTGAAAATTATAACTGTATATATATATATATATGTGAGAGAGAGAGGGAGAGGGAGAGAGGGGGGGGGGAATTGGGAAAGATGGGGGGGATCTCACCACTCCTTGCAGCTCAGAAGTTCCCAGGAGACAGGCTGTTCAGCTTAGGGTCAGGAACACTTGAGGGAGAGGCAAACCCCACAACAGGATCAGTCAGGAAAGCATGTGGGTCCAGGCCTCAGAAGAGGAAAGCAAGAGAGGGTTTAAACTTGGGTAGGGGTTTTTGTAGAACCAGGTTTGTTTGTGGGTAAACAATGTCTCTTCAGGGAGGTTTTCTTTATGCTAGACAATAGGAGCTGATCACTCCCAGCTATGGTCAATGTTCCTTGGGGGAGCTCACAATGCAACCAGGCAGATTCAGTGTTTTGCATGTCAATACTCGAATGGTCTGATAACTGCGGTGTAGGTGTGAGTTCATTTACATCAAGAGCAGAGATCTCCCATCATGCAGTGTGTCCCTGCCTTGCCAATCCCAGAAGTCAGTGCGATTCCTGCTTTGGAGCTTGGTTCTCCATTCTTCATGCTAATTCTTGTTCCATCTTCGATGTAAATGAGGCTCCAGTTCTCCATTCCATGTGCTAATTGAGATGCCTCTTTTTACATCTTCCATGTAGATGAGGCTTGGGGAGTTGTCTTAATCCCATCACCCTTGTTGGGAGGGTTTTAGGTGTGTCTCCCACAGCCTTTTCATAGCTTTTGTTTCTGGTGCAAGCAGAGGCTGGGGGGATTCAGGTGAGCCAGAAATAGAATAGGGGTTTTTCACCCTGGTTCCCCAAGAACACAGAGCTGCCAGGTAACACCCCCGCCCCAATGCCACCCTACCCCACTGGGAGGGGGAAGCTGTTTTCCCCACCACCCCTGTCAGGAAGGTCAGTCTGGAGCCCAAGAAAGAAGCTATCCCAGGGAGCTACTGAGCTAATGCTGTTGCAGCCAAAATCTGGCCTGGAGGTGGAGTGGAGGAGCTGTGCTCTGGAGGAGCTTTTAAGGGCCACAGCCTGTGCACCTGTGCGGCCCAAGCTTTGCTCATGGCTGCACTCCTGGATCCTGCCAGCACCTCTGAGAGGGCAAGGGGCAGGGGAGGGAGGGGTGCTGGCAACCGGCTGGCACCAACCCTCTGCCACGTGCAGCCTCTGGAGTGTGGCAAGCAGAGCACAAAGCAGAGAGAGCCCTGGAGAGAGATGGCTCAAGGCTGGGGCTTGTAGTGCTAAGGGTGTGGGGCAGGCCCCCCCAGTTCAGTCCAAAGGCAAGAAATAGGAATAGGGCAGGGAGCTGCTTGCAAACCAGGCAGGGTTGCCATGTGCCACCTTTGCAGAGATGTCTCCCAGCCTCAGCTGGAAGACGCTGCTGACTGTAGCATATCTTGTTCAGTGTTATGAACATTTGAGAGTTACAAACAATCTCTCTTCCTGAGGTATTCGTATCGTTGAGGATCTACTGTTTATGAACTAATGTGCAACCTCTGACTGAAAAATCCAGCAAAGGAAAAACTGATTCTTTTTTTGGATTTGAGACAAACTCTCTCCTGAAGAAATTCCCTGCTTCCAGGCTGCCTCGATCAAAGAAGATTTTTTTAGTATTTTACCTGTATGCTTTTCACGTACCTGACAAAATGATTTGATTTCTCTGAGACTCACTTGAAGCAATTGTCATGCCTGGCACTGAAGAAAGAGTTCAACTTTTCTGAGGTTTGTGAAGTAGTGGAAGCTCTATTTATGAATATCTACCAAACTCAACATGGATGCTGTTTATGATCAGTTTTGTGTTCTGCCATGTCTGAAAGAAATTGCAACCTCAACAGATCCCATGGGAAAGAAATGGTGTATTTTACTGATGAACATGAAAGCATGAAACATAACTGTCCTGATCTCATTTTGTTTTGAGAATTCCTGTCACCAACATCTTCCACAAGAGACTGTTTTTACTAATGACAGTAGCACAGGGCTCAATAAACCCCGGGCAGCAGGTCGCCATTGGCGCCTAGAAATTTAATTCTGGCACTTAGTATTTTTCTGGGGGAGTGTGCCGCGCTCCGACCAGGGCGCTCTGCCACTGGGCCCACGTTGTCTGGCTCCTTAATTTTTGGGCTGGCTCCTAGCTCCAAAGCAAATTTGTCAAACCTTGCAGTAGCATGAACTAACCAGCAGAACCAGAGTGTTGTACACCTTTATCAAGAGTGAGATTCAGGTCAAAATGAACTATGAGCAAGACTGCCTTGAATTTTACTCGCATCTGAAAGAGAGGGCTCTACTGGAAGCAGCTTGATCTGAGAGGAAATACAAACATAAAGTTAGAAGTTTACGTTAAGAGACTGAGATAAGTAAAACCTGATGTGGATGCTCTGTATGATGAGTTTTGTGGTTGTTTTAATTAAGTGTAGTTAGAATTTATTGAACACAAAAACCATTTGTCACTGAGAAATAGCCAAAAATCTGTTGTTTAATTATTATTGGAAAGGTTTTATACCTAGCTAATTAATGAAATGTTGAAAAATAGTGACATCTGGGGGAGAAAACCTTTTGAGAAGGTGTAGCACCACTACTAGCTAGCTAGCTAATTGGTGTGTGTGTGTGTGTTTATCTTGCTAGAAAGCTATCTATATTGATTGCTAGCAAGTTAGCTACTGAATGCAGAATTTAATTAAATGTGTTGTTTTAACTGTCTACAGCTTCCCAAAAAGGGCTATTTTGCTATGGGGTGAAATTAGTGCTCTGTTTTATTAAAGGGATTTATTCATTTTAATTTCACCATGTCTTCAAATAGACTCAGACTCTAAGGTCAGTTTGGACCAATACGATCATCTAGTCTGATCTCCTGACAACACAGGCCACAGAACATCACCCATACACTCCTGTAATAGGCCCCTGACCTGTGACTGAGTTATTAAAGTCCTCAAATCATGGTTTAAAGACTTTAAGGTACAGAGAATCCAGGAGCAAGTGAGCTATGCCCCATGCTACAGAGGAAGGCAAAAAACCTCTAGAGTCTTTGCCAGTGTGCTCTGGGGGAAAAATTCCTTCCCGACTTCAAATATGGCAATCAGTTAAATCCTGAGCATGTGGGCAAGACTTGCCAGCCAGACACCCAAGAAAGAATTCTCTATAATAACTCAGAACCCACCCCGTCTAACATCCTTTCATAGGCCATTGGCATATTTACCACCAGTAGTCAAAGATCAGTCAATTGCCAGACCAGGCTGTCCCATCATACCATCCCTCCATAAATTTATCAAGATCCGTTTTGAAGCCATCTAGGATTTTTGCCCCCACTGCTTCCCTTGGACGGCTATTCCACAACTTCACCCCTCTGATGGTTAAAAACCTGCATCTAATTTCAAGTCTAAACTTCCTGATGGCCAGTTTATATCCCTTAGTTCTTGTTTCCACATTGGTGCTGAACTTCAATAATTCCTCTCCCTCCCTGGTATTTATCCCTTTGATGTATTTATAGAGAGCAATCATATCTCCCATAACCTTCTTTTGGTTAGGCTGAACAAGCCAAGCTCTTTGAGTCTCCTCTCATACGGCAGATTATCCATTTCACGGATCATCCTAGTAGCCCTTCTCTTCACCTGCTCCAGTTTGAATTCATCTTTCTTAAACATGGGGGACCAGAACTGCCCACAGTATTCCAGATGAGGTCTCACCAGCACCTTGTATAACGGTACTAACACCTCCCTATCTCTACTGGAAATACCTCATCTGATGCATCCAAGGCCTGTATTAGTTTTTTTCACAGCCACATCACGTTGGCGGCTCATAGTCATTCTGTGATCAACAAATATGCCCAAGTCGCTTCCAATTGATACGTCCCCAGCTTGTAGCAGAAATTCTTGTTGTTAGTCCCTAAATGCATGACCTTACACTTTCTACTATTAAATGTCATCATATCTCTATTGCTCCACTTTACATGGTCATCCGGATCTTTCTGTATGATATCCCAATCCTTCTCTGTATTGGCAACACCTCCCAACATTCTGTCATCCGCAAACTTTATTGCCACAGTCCCACTTTTTGTGCCAAGGTCAGTAATAAAAAGGTTAAATAAGATTGATCCCTGAGGAACTCCACTATTAACCTTCCTCCAGCCTGACAGTTCACTTTGCCGTGTGACCTGTTGTGGTCTCCCTTTTAACCAATTTCTTATCCATCTTTCAAGTTTCATGTTAATCTCCATCTTTTCTAATTTAACTAATTCCCTATTTAGAACTGTATCAAATGCCTTACTGAAATGAAATCTAGGTAAATTTAGATCCACTGCATTCCCTTTGTCTAAAACATGTTACCTTCTCAAAAAAAGATCAGGTTGGTCTGGCCCAATCTATCTTTTGTAAAGCCATGTTGTATTTTATCCCAATTACTGTTAACCTTGTCCTTAATTACTTTCTCTTTCAAACTTTTTTCCAAGACCTTGCATACTATTGAGGTCAAACTAAAAGGCCGGTATTTACCCGGATCACTTTTTTCCCTTTCTTAAAAATAGGAACAATGTTAGCAATTCTCCAGTCATACGGTACAGCCCTTGAGTTTACAGATTTATTAAAAATACTTGCTAATGGGCTTGCAATTTCATGTGCTACCTCCTTTAATGTTTTTGAATAGAGATTATCCACCTACTCCCCCGATTTAGCTGTTTGAGTTCGTCTTCTACCTTAGATGTAGTAGTTTCTACCTCCATGTCCTCATTCCCATTAGCCACCCTACCACTATCCCCAAGCTCATTTGCCTCATTAAAAACGGAGGCAAAGTATTTGTTTAGATATTCAGCCATGCCTAAATTTTCCTTAACCTCGACCCCATCCTTAGTGGTCCCACTTCTTCTTTCTTTGTTTTCTTCCTATTTATATAGCTATAGAACCTTTTACTGTTGGTTTTAATTCCCTTTGCAAGGTTCAACTCTACTTGGCTTTTGGCCTTTCTCACTTTATCTGTACATGTTCTGACCTTCAAGAGGTAGCTTTCCTTGCTGATCTCTCCCATTTTCCACTCCTTGTAGGCTTTCTACTTCTCTTAATCACCTGTCTGAGATGCTTACTCATCCAGCTTGGTCTACAACTCTTGCTTATTAATTTTTTCCCCTTCCTTGGGATGCATGCTTCAGATAGTTCCTGCAACTTTGACTTGAAGTAATTCCAAGCCTCCTCCACTTTAGATCCATGAATTCTTCAGTTCAGTCCACTTCTCCAACTAATTCCCTTAATTTTTTTTTTAAGTTCACCCTTTTGAAGTCAAAGACCCTAGTCACAGATCTATTTTTGTTTATCCTTCCATCTAGTTTGAACTGAATTAGCTCACAGTCGCTCAAACCAAGGTTGTCCCCTACAACCAGTTCTTCTATGAGATCCCCGCTACTCTCCAATACCAAACCTAAAATGGCATCCCGTCTTTTTGGTTCCATAACTATTTGGTGAAGGAATCCGTCAGCTATCACATTCAGGAAAATCTGGGCCCTGTTAATACTACTAACATTTGTCTTCCAGTCTATATCTGGGAAGTTAGTCTCCCATAATGACACAGTTCTCATTAGTATTTATTTCATTAAAAGATTTAAATAGGTCTGTATCCATGTCCACATCAGATCCTGATGGTCTATAGCACACCCCAAGCTATTCCACCATGTTTCTGTTATCCCTATAATATCCGGTTTCACTTCCTCTATCTGTAGCTCTAGTTCCTCCATTTTGTTACTTAGGCTCCTCACGTTGATATACAAACATCTTAATTTTTGCTGTTTGGCTTCGTTCACATTCCTTACCTGATTTGTCACTCATTCTACTGCCAATATTGCCAATTAGACTGGTATTTACACTACCCTTCCTCTTGATGTCCACTCTGTTCCCCACTGCTATGTTCTTTCTTACTTCATTTTCCTGTTTCTCAATGCTAAAATCAGATGTGAAAATTACCTGGACATCTCCCCCAACTCCCTACTTTAAAGCTGTCAATCAGTTGTACCAGCCTCCATCCTAGAAGTACATTTCTCTCCCTACTCAGGTGAAGTCCATCCCAAGAGAATAGTCCTCTGTCCATGAATGTAACCCCAGTGACCATACATCCCAAAGCCCTCCTTATAGCTCCACTGCCTGAGCAATGTGTTGATCATCAGAATCTTGTCCCACCTTTGTCCTCCTCTAGGGACAGGCAGAATCCCACTGAAGATCACCTGAGCCGCCATTTCCTTATGAGTCTTCCCCAGCCTGGCATAGTCTCATCTGATACTTCACAGTAAGAATCTAACTATAGCATGTACCCACATGAAGGATAATTAGTCGATTCTTTCCCACTCCCATTAGGATCCTCTTCAGCCTTAGGTCCACATCCCCTATCTTAGCACCTGGCAGAACTTTCTGTTCTCTGGATCAGCTCTGGTTACAGGCCTGTCTGTTCTTCTCAGCAGGGAGTCCCCAATCATGTAGACCTGCCTTTTCCTGGTAATGGTGCGATTCTCCGATGTATCCCCTGTTCTGTTTGGCTGCAAGTCATCCCATCTACTATTCTCCTTTGCAATCCTCTGCAACCGTTCCTGTATCCTCCTGGGGCTTGTATCTGGTGTTATCTCCATTGGCTCACCCGCTGTTTGTATAGAACTAGCTGTTCTCTTTTTTTCTTGCTCTTCCACCTTCAGCAACCACCTGTGGCTCTCTTTCTTCATTTTCCAACTCTGCAAACCTGTTTCTGAGCTCTATTTCTCTTTCACTAGCCCGTCTTTTCCTCTGCTGGGTTCTCACAGTCACAGGCTTCCACTGGCCACTTTCCTCACCCAGCGTTCTCCCTTCAGAGTCCATTGGTCCTGCTTCCATCTGCAGGTCTGGGTTTTTCCCTTCAGCCTCCTCATTCCTTTGCTCTATCATCTTCTCAAACCCCTTTCTAAACTCAACCTGTGTTTCCACCTACATCTCCAACACTCGAATCTTCTCTTCCATAGCTCTACGTTTCATACAAACAAAACTATTCTGAGGTACCCCATCCAGGATCATGTACATCCCACAGCTTCCACATCCAGTCATCTTCATTGTCTCTTCCGCTGCTTGAGTGACCACCACTATCACCTCTGTACCTGTCATAGCATTTCCCCTCACATCCTGTCAGTGAGAGACACAAAAACAAAAAACCACCAAAACAACCCCCAACGAGCACCCCAACAATACCAGAAAACCGCACACTTCCTCCCCAATCCCACTCAAACTCCTATTTCCAGCTGTTTGCTGGCTCCTGTGCCGCTGCAGCTGTGCCACTGCCTGATGAGATCATGTCCTGAAATTGGACTCATGTCAGTTGGTCACCCTGCTTATGCTTCAAATTTCCCCACACCCCTGACAATAACACTCTTTTCTTGGCTACCTTAACTGAGCCTTCCCTGGTTTTCTGACAGTTTGAGTTTGGGGTTGTGAAGTGCAATGTTCCAGAAGGGCACTGGGAAGTAGAAGACCCCACTTCTGCACCAGTGTTAATGTCTTTTTAACAGAGCTTTCTGTAAGTGACTTTCAATTATATTTGACACTTTTTTTAAATAATTCAGTGACTTATTTCTCCCTCTTTTTTAATTACAAAGGTTCTTGGACTGACCTTATTTAACCTTTTTATAACTGATCTTGACA
>ML675616.1:69823993-69895922 GCA_007922155.1 Mesoclemmys tuberculata
GGTCAGACTAGATGATCATATTGGTCCCTTCTGGTCTATGAGTCTGAGTCTAAATTTGAGGAAAGGATCCCTGCAATGGTTGAATTTCTCTACTACCCCTACACTTGGAGTATTGGAAAAGTCTTCTGTGCCATTTGTAAAGATAACCGCTTCCAACTCTCACTTTCTTGATTTCAGTTTCTTCTGATTGACCCTTGTCATAGCTACCTGAGCTAACAGCACATCTTATTCCTTCTGGTCTCTCAAATGCATACCCCCTTAGATTCTGGGCCTACAAACACACAGGCTCTATCACACATTTTCATTATGTATAAACAGCTCCTTAAATATCAATTGTACATACATTTTGCAACATTTATGAGAATCAGTTTAATATCAGTTTTTATTAAAGACCTCACATGACCTTTTTTGCATAAAATCTTATGAAAACAATGTGTTAGGTGTAAAGAGTTTGTCAGGCCTGAAAGGAGTTGGTATTGTAGTTGAACAGTGGACTCTTTGCCAGTTGTATTGAGATGTTCATAGGATCCCACCATGTTCCATATTGGAATCTTGGTAGGTCTAAACTTCCTATAGACTCCCCAAGACTCCTTGAGTCTGGCTGGCATGGTCTGTTCCCTTAATTCACAACCTCTCTCCAGCTTTATCTGCTTAGTCCTTTTGATCAGCATCCCCCCAGACTTCCCTAAAATCAAGTCACTTTTTAACATTTGTTGCCCTTTGATCTATTAGATCCCAGCACTGGCAGAACAGCTGTGTTACTTTACTTTAGCCAGTAATTTCCCTCTTGTTTGTTCTTTCTACAGCACCCTGCTAAGCTAGAACAATACATTAATGCAGGAAAATTTTATAACCCAGTATACATAACTTCACCTCACTGACCATGTCACGTACAATGTTCATAAAATAATTACTTCACAGTATTCTTACTGTATAGCAATTCCATGACTATTTCTGATGCTTAATGAGTTAACCAGACAACTGTGTGCACAATGAAAATGAAAGAGGGAGTTCAGTTTTAGTATTTTTCCTAAATATCATTTTTCCTCTTTATAGAAAATTCCCATGAGCATGCAATAATTGTGATAAGGAGTGACACCAACACAGTTTGCATAATTAGAAAAAAATATTAAGTTTGCCTCTTCATGAACTTTCTACTGAGAATGAAGATAAACAACTTGTCCTCTTCAATAGTAAGTTAAACTGTTTATTATTACAAGTCATTATTTCCTTTAGCAGCTGTTAAGCATCCAGGATAATGAAGCACTTAAGTTTTGTGTGGAATGTTTTCTTATGTAGCTTTCAGAATGTTGGGTTTATAAGATTAGTTTTCTTTCTGGTAGCTAAAACAACAAGAGTCCTGTAGCACTTTAAAGACTAAGAAAACAAACTTAATTTTTGCAGGCATAAGCTTTGTGGGCTGTAACCCACTTCGACAGATGCATGGAATGGAAATCAGTTAGGTGGTGTGTGTGTGTGTATATATATATATATACAGTCAAGGGAAAAGTACAACAATGTGGGGCATATGTAACAGCAAAGTCTATGTAGTTAGTAGCTGAAGACTATTCACAGCCATTGATTAGAAAGTGAGAATGTGTGAACAGTGACAATTACTTCTTGTAAAGAGGTAACCATTCCAAGTCCCTATTCAGACCCAGTCTGATTGTATCAAGTTTGCAGATCAGTTCGAACTCTGCAGTTACTCTTTGAAGTCTGTTTTTGAAGATTTTTTTGTAGAAGTATGGCAACTTTCAAGTCAGCTACAGAGTGTCCTGGGAGATTGACGTGCTCTGCAACTGGTTTGTGGGTGTTCCCATTTTTTGTGTGTGATTTGTGTCCATTTATTCTTTTGCATAGTGACAGTACAGTTTGGCCAATGTACATGGCAAAGGGGCATTGCCGCAAATGATGGCCTATATTACATTGGTAGATGTGCAGGTGAATGCTCCTTCTGGTGTTGCTGATGTGGTTAGGACCTGTGATGGTGTCACTAGAGTTGATGTGTGGGCAGAGCTGGCAACGGGGTTTGTTGCAGGGATAGGTTCCTGGCTTACTGTTCTTGTTGTATGATGTTCAATTGCCGGTGAGTATTTGCTTCAGGTTGAGGGGCTATCTGTAAGCAAGGATAGGTCGCCTCCCACGGCTTGAGCGAGTGAGGGATCATCTGCTAGGATAGGTTGTAGATCCTTAATGATGTGTTGGAGAGATTTTAGCTGGGGGCTGTAGGTGATGGCCAGTGGTGTTCTGTTTTCTTTGTTGGGTCTGTCCTGTAGTAGGTGACTTCTGGGTACTCGTCTGGTTCTGTCAATTTGTTTCTTCACCTCTCCAGCTGGGTATTGTAGTTTTAAGAATGTTTTATGGAGATCCTGTAGGTGTTTGTCCCTGTCTGAGGGATTGGAGCAAATCCGGTTGTATTTTAGGGCGTGGCTTTAGACAATGGATTGTGTAATGTGTCCAGGGTGGAATCTGGAGGCATGAAGATATATGTATATATAGATATGATATAAAGTTCTGTTATTTATATCATTCATCGGGCCGTGCCCTGACTATAAGTGTCTCAGCAAGGCCGAAGATATGTGATGGCCACTATTGAGGTTTTTATAAGATGGAAATAAGCAAATGAAACAGCAAGAAAGAATTTTGTTTGGATGTAATCCTTCATTAAGAGGAGAAAGTTTAATCTCATTTTTCTTAATATTAGGTTTTGTAAAATGTGTTTTGAAAACCTCAGTTTTAAGCTTAAACTTATTACCAACTTGTGACCCAACTTGTGTGTTACTTTTAGCTTTGAATGAATTTAATTATGTAATGTTGATATCTTTTTAATATGGACCGTTCTAAAGCTAAATTCAACAACTAAAGTTGAAATAAACTAAAGTGGAAATCAGTAAAATCTTTGTTCATGGAACTGTCCATTTTTCCAGATTTAGTCCATGAAAGTTTGCAGAGAAGATGGCAGATGTTAGCCTGAAGGAAATAGCGCTGATAATAAGTGTGGTGGCAGCCTGTTATTGGAACAGTCTCTTCTGTGGCTTCGTTTTTGATGATGTTTCAGCAATTCTGGACAATAAAGACTTGCATCCTTCTACTCCTTTAAAAAATCTGTTTCAGAATGACTTCTGGGGGACTCCTATGTCTGAGGTAAACTGGTCATAAAATACACTTGGTCTCAGAAATATTTCAGATTCTTCAAAGTTCCACTTCTTATGTTTTCCTTTATAATGTCATTTTGTAGAATAATTTATTTTTGATGAGTGGTAAATAATACCAGTTTTTAACTTGTGTTCCTGATTTTAAGTTTTTTAGTCTTGTTTGGTTAATTGACTGAGCCCATTACACAACTAGTTCATATTTTATTGCATCACATGGCATCACTATGTCCACCCAGTCTTATTTTTTTATCTTGGAACCTGTAGTATCTGAGCACAACCCAAGAATTACAACAAAACAAAAATCCCTAGGAGTAGGCTATTCCTATAGAAACTGGAAAAAAAGAAAAGATGATCTTGCAGATGCCTGATACATGTGAGAGTTGAGTTCAGTTTCCAGCTTTGCTATGAACTTTACCTTGGGTAAATCACTTCATCTCCCTAGGTGAAATCCTGGCAAAACTCCTGTTGATATCAGTGGGGCTGGGATTTCACCCTCTGTGCCTCACTTCACAATATTTTCCTATCTCACATAAGAAATTTATTAATGCTTTGGAGCCTTTCAGCTACTGCAATGAAAGAGGCCATATGAGTACCTAGGTAAGCCTCTCTAAACAATCTGTTACATCCCCAGATCTGATATTAGATATTCTGAGAATGTAGTAGAAATAGAGCGATTAAATAAAATATGCATGTATATATTCACAACGAAAATCTAACTGCTAAAAAGTGAATGGTCTTGTCTATACAAAGCTGTCAAGCTTTGTTTAATTGTAACAATCGAGTACTGATTTTTTTTCAGTTTGAAAGAAACCCAAAGAACTATTACAACATTTTAACCATTAGGGATTTTGCTTTTTAGTAAACAAATTTATTCTCATTATTGGTTTAATTACCTCTGATACTATCTCACAGTTCATAACGACTGTACCATGAAATAAAACAAAATTTCAGATACTCATAGACTTGATACATTAAATGTTGTTTTCCTATATTTATGTTTTACAGGTCACCAAACCATATAAGAAATATCAATACAGTCCATGTATTTCTTCATCAGTATTAGTTTATTTTTCTCAATTTGATCTCTTCTAAAGATATAGTATCACAAGAATACAATAAAATGCCATAAAAATAGTTTGGAAACATTTCCATGTATTTTTAAATATCTTTTTATGGCTGTGATATATAGTTCAAAGAAATAGTCCTCTGAGTATATAGCCATGAGATAGGATTTGGGACTTGCTTACTAGCTAGCAGTCTGAGGATATAATACTGTAGATGTATTTATAATTTCTGGTGTCTATATTAATAGCAATTGAGGTGCCCTTTCAAGGAACAGTTATATTAATATCTTATTTATTGTGACTTCACAATCGCATGTCAAATATACAAACTCATTGCGCATCTAAGGAAAATTACCTTTAGAATGACGTGGCAACACCACTAACTCCCAGTAGTCTAGAAAGAGTTCACACCCAATTGTACATTTAGACAATCTAAATTATAAGATTTATTTATTAAACATATTAATAATCTTTGAGAAACTATCCTAATTGTTTCAACTCAAATATTTCTTATTTTAAAAAAATTTATTTTTAAACATGACAAACTAGAATGGTGTAAATAGCATGGATGGTAATGAGTAATAAAATACACATTTTATTTTCATTTTTCTGGTTAAACTAAGTACATTCACATAGTTCCTGTCTTTTCTTTGGCATACATGAATAACAGCACCAATCTAATTTATGAAAAAACACAGTAACTCTAAGCTTTCTAATAATTCCCCTAATATAATTTAGATAATACTATTAATGTATTACATCCTAATCTAGAGAGGTACTGGGCACTTGCAGGATAAGGATGTATTAGGATTAAGATGTAAGTAGACCTCAATGCTAGCTCCATAACTAAAACCATTTTTTTTTTTTAAGGAACTCACTCCTATTGGGTTCACCATGAACTGTCAGAATAAAATATAAAAGCTTTAACAATGAAAGCACATTGTATGTATTTATAATTTTATATTTATTTTTCCAAGTACAACAAAATACCAAAACACCAGATTCACCATAATACCACAAAGTAAACAAAGAGGGCTAGGATGAAAGAAGGGGAGGGGAAGTGACTTCTGTCTACAGGGTCTAGGTTAATAATAATACCTCTAAAAAGTCAGCCCAAATGAAACCACATTTTAAAAACTAAATACATTTCAGTCCTTACTGATTAGAATGGAAAGAAAGCGCTAAATATAGCTTTGAGTACACATTATATAATTCAGAAATGTGCTCATGAGGGACAAAGAAGAAGCTAGATAGGTTGATATATGAGCTAAGTTTATATCTAATACATGTATTAATAAGAGTTGGAAAAACCTTTTTGGCCCTTTTTATTAGTACTTTATCTAGTAGAACACCAGCTATGGAGAAGTAGTGGATCAGACAATATATTTGAAAAATATACAAAACCCTTTTAGAAGCTGAGGAAATGGTCAACCTTAACTCTTTACATTCTTCCTATCTTAAATTTCCCTAGAACTTTAAATTGTGGAATTTTAAATGGATGTTAGTCTCTACTTTCTGCTCTAAACCGCTGTGTAGTGCTAGCCAACTGGTATTTTCATCTTAGACAAATGCACTTCAATAGTGGAAAAAAAATCTTGTATATAGTCTAAATTGTTTTGGGATTGAAGGCCTTGTGTAAGTATAAATTGATTATTTTTATGATTTATTTATTTCCCTGTAGGAAAGGAGTCATAAGTCATATCGACCTCTTACTGTCCTCACATTTCGTTTAAACTACTTATTCAGTGAATTAAATGCAGTTTCCTATCACCTCCTGAATCTGGTTTTTCATGCGGTGGTTTGCATAGTCTTCCTCAAGGTCTGTAAGCTTTTTCTGGACAACAGGAGTAGTGTAATTGCATCTTTGCTGTTCGCAGTGCACCCAGTACACACTGAAGCGGTAGGTAAATCTGAAAGTGCCATTTTTCATTCATTTATTAAAATTTTTGGCTTAACTTAATTTTATGTATGTATATTAAGTGTGTGTATAAGTATATTGTAGCCTCTAAAAGTATTTATGCTACTGTGGGTAAAAAAAATATCATAAAGGTAAACACATATTTTAATGGTAAGGATTTTATCTAACTTCTGCTGTTCTGCAAAATAAATGTCCACAGTTTAAATCTGTCCCAATTTGGTAGAGACAGAAAATTGTGGCTTTTGTGATTACTTTTGTGATTTCAGTCCAATTCTTAATGGATAAGTAGCTGCATTACAATAATAATAATTAATCACAATTAGAAATAATTGACTATCATGGTACAACAGCCAAGGATGATCCTGATTCTGTATGTGGGGGGGTGGCTTTTTTTTTTAATTAAAAAAAAAATCGTGGAAGCTTTTCCTGGAGGCAGTTAAGTTAGCTCACAGAATGAGTGAACTTCTGGCTGTATCTAATAATCCATTTTACACTAGCTTCTGCAAGGATGAAGTAGTGCTGTGGGTATACTTGAAATCCCTTCTGAAAGTGATAATAGAGTTCCTGCCAACCTTTCTTCTTCATTGCACAGCCATCCCAGAAAGGCCTTTTTCCACAAGTTGGATGTGAAAATATCTGTAGATTTTACCTGGAATGTACAATAAAGCCCTTCAGAATATAGTGATTGCCATACTAGATCAGACGAGTGCTCCATCGAGTCCACTGTCCTGTCTTTGACAGTGGCCGGTGCCAGAAACTTGAGAGAGATGCAAGAATTTCCATAGCAGACAGTAAGGGCATACCCTGCGCATACAAGATATTCCTTCCTATCCTCAGACTCTTGAGATTGGTTATGCCTGGAAGCATAAGGATTTATATCTCCTTATAATTTTTGTTCTCTTGAGCAATCTGTGGATGTTACCAGTATAAATCTATCATCCCCTTTTTTGCCCACTACTGATCTCTTGTTTTCAGGGATGTCTTGTGGCAGAGTGTTTCATAGGTTATTTATGCATTGTATAAAAAAGTGTCTTTTCAGTTTTGAATCATTGCTTCTGATTCCTTTGTTTGCTCCCTTGTTTTCATCTTATGATAGTTTGATTTGGTGCATCCACTGAAGTGACTTTATACCATTCATTATTTTCTTATACCTCCATCATATCCTCTTTAAATCATTATGGAAGTATTTTCCTTGCTACATTCATATCCCATCATTGGACTACTCCTACTTCTGACACTGGTGTCTTTCATACTCATCATATGTCTTGTTTGACACCAAAACAATACATTTAATTGTTGCCAAGAATATGTCTAAATGGCTTTTTGATTATGTATCTTTACTGCCTCAGCCAGCCAGGCTAGTAGCTTGAAGGTAGTGTCTCAACTCATTCTTTTTGGGACAGAGCAACTCTGCCTGACTAGCATCAGATCTGTTTCTATCCTGGAGATTTGTAAAGCAACTATATGGTATTTTATGTACGTATTTCCAAGTGCATCTTTGCATAGATTGGGTTTCAATCCATGATGACATTGTTCACAAACCTGTTCCCCGACACTCCTAATCTCAATAATTGTATTTGTGTCAAGAATTCTCTTCAAGTTGCCCACATTGGGGGAGGGGGAAGGGGAAGGGGAGAGAAATATATCATAGTCCTCTGCAACTTTTTGCATTGTAAAGAATTTATCCTTCAAGTATGTCAAAAGAGAAGCTATTGTTTTTCCCCTTTTAAGATATGATTAGATTAGATTTTTGTCTCATTAGTCTTTATCTCTTATTTTAGAGATGTAGCTTGAATTTTAGTGCCCAATAGTGGGAAGTGTGTGTTTGGGGGAAAATAATTCTTGAAATTCTTGTTCTCTAAATATACATATCTCTCTGCATCAACACTCAACACTTTCCCTCAGAATTTGAAAAGATTATCTAGCTTATTAAAATATTTTACCTTATTTTTTAATTGGCTTTTATTTGAGTTACCATTACAAGCTTTTCAAAGGAATGCATCTTATTAAGTGTCTCAAACGTTCAAACATTTAAAGACCTGGGAATTCTTCTCTGGTCTTGTGCTTCCAAGCTATAATATATCTACAGGTCCAGTGCTCTTATATAGCTCTGGAACAGTCCTCTGGAGGACCCCTTTAGCGTGTTAACCTCCTTTAGAGTCACTCTCTCTCAGTCACTCTTGCCTTCACCGTTTCCTGATATCAAATTCTGGAGCCTTTTGCACCCCTGCTTACTTCGTGAGCTCCCCTCAGTAAGTCCACTCAAATTGGACACCTAAGGAAGGTTTGCATACCCAAAGGGAGCAATACATCCTCCAACACTCCGACTGGAGTGACACTCAGGCGGAATTATCAAAATAGAAAGATTTATTGGATGTCTGGAATGCAATGTAGCAAATTCTTAGGTAGCATCAAGAATAGAAAGTTTCAGCATAGTCCACCCCCCTCAGCCCCCCTCCCGAGGCCCAGTCCAGAAGTGTGTCCTGCTTTCAGCAACCTGCACTATGCCACGCACAAAGGCCTCTCCTCCATTCTTTGTTCTCATTCCCAGGCAAAAATAGGTCACCTGCTTATCCTCCTTAGCTCTATGTTCTCCAGCTGACCAAAACTGACTAGCTTCCTACAGAAAGGAAGTTGGCAATACTGGGTTGTTTGATGCTAGGCACCGATTTCCAGGTCATTGTCCTCTGGGTTCGTCATGGATGTGGGGCCCCAGACAGCCAGGTGTCAATCACACCTGGATTGATACAAAGAATAAACCACCTTTTCCCACTACCTAGTTAACCATGCAGCACATGGGGAAACTGAGGCACATATAGTATTCATACAAAATATTAAGAAAAATTCTCACTTCGTCACACAAGCACAAACCCAAGACTGGTAATTCATAGACACACATCTTTGAGAAAAAGAATTACATGGAAGTAGTTCATTTTCTTTTCTCCTTCCTTTTATTAAATGCTACATTAAGTATAAATGTTGACTTACCTCTCATTTTTACAGAAGCAGCTACTAGTTTTAGCTCTGTTTGGCTAATAGTTTCTATTAGTGCTTCATGACTTGACCAGATCACCTTGTATATTATTTTACTGCTTTATTTCATTGCTGTTGTGATACGTTGTTTCTTTATCTTGCTTATTTGTGCACCATTCTACAGAGTGCAGAGATGTGTGTACCACATTTTTGTTGTTTTAAAGTTATACTATGAAATTACAGTACCAACAAATTTTGAGTGTCATACTACCCTCACGGTGCACAATGAACTCCCCTTAGTAATTTAATTAGATGGTACATGGGTAATTCCATATATTTGCCACTTGAGGGCACTTGAGGACTGTATATGTAATTACCAAAAATTGATGAAGATAGTTGAGCACCAACCTGATTTCAGATAAACAGGTGCAGTTCTGAGTGAAATCAACAGGAAGTTGCACTTGTGTACCTGAGGAAGATTCAGGCCTTGTTTTTTTTTTTCTTGTTTAGTTCTATCACTAGCTTCTCATCTCTGTAATATGAGCAATTTTCAAGACTTACACTGTTAACTTCTGAACAGAATTCTCTTGTTTTTCTGCCATCAGGTAACTGGAGTGGTGGGCAGAGCAGAGCTTTTATCATCTATCTTCTTTCTAGCAGCTTTTTTGTCTTACACCAAATCTAAAGGGCCAGACAATACCATAGGTAAATACCTGATATCACATATGCATAACTTTTCTGATTTTACTATATTGGTTTTGGGTAGTAAAATATTAATATTATGGTTAACCAGTTATTCTTAAAGTAAGCCATCCTTAATTCAGCCTGGTGGTGCCTTGATGGTAATATAAATACTACTTTAAACTATAAAGTTCCTTTCATCTGAGAACTTCTGACTGCTTTACAATCGTTAAATAAACCATACAACTCTCTAGTAAAAAGGTTACTATTACATTCATTTTTATAGAGGAGCATGTACTGAAGTACATAGGCTAATAGATTCTCCAAAGTCTGTGGCAGATTTGGAGGTAAAATTTAAGGAATTAAGAATAGTCCCCTGTTCTAACCGCTGCAACACTCAAAAAAATTATGAAAGTATTACTTAAAGCAGTGATTTTCAACCTCTTTTAATTTGCAGACTCCTAAAAATATTTCAGATAGAGGTGTGGACCCTTTTGGAAATCTTAGACATAGTCTGCAGACCACAGGTTGAAAACCACTGTCTTAGAGATATGGAAATAGATTGGAAAATAAATTATTGAAAAGCTAGGAAAAAAGACTTTGTCATTTTTCTATTTTAGAATATTTATATAAGTCTTCACACCTCTGTTCTTTACTGCATATTTCAACTTCAAAATGCTGACCGACAAACTCACAAGGTTATATAGTACACATTGTAAAATAAGGCAAAAACCAACAGGTGGTAAATGTGTAAATAAACTGCAACGTAATAGGCATCTTGTTGAAATACTGGCTGGTGAAAAATATAGATAACTAACTTTAATGAGTCAAATTACGTTGTTCAGATGGCTGTGCTGTAAAATTGTGTGTGTTTATAATGTCTGTCCTTTTACATTGCAGTGTGGACTCCAATTGCAGTGACGGTGTTTCTAGTAGCCGTTGCAACATTGTGCAAAGAACAAGGAATAACAGTGGTGGGGATATGCTGTGTCTATGAAGTATTTATAGCTCAAAGGGTAAGAAATGGTTGTGAAAATTTCCATTGTAACTATTTCCTTTGTCAAGCTGATCTCTCTCCACTATTTTTATAACACGTTTTAAATAACCATCACATACATGTGTATTGAGTTTTTTTTACTGAGGCAAACTGTAGTTTTGTGATCTTGAAAAAATATTCTTATGTACTCCCTCACTGTATCATGTAAATATCTACTAATAGAGGTTCTTTTATATGCAAAGATATTAGCAAAAATGGAAATAAATTAAAATTTTCTCTCTAATTTGAGTACAGACTGATGCTTTGAAAGCCCAGAAGTATGTATATAATGTTGTTAAAGTGTGGGGCACATAAAAAATAGTTTTCCTTTTAAGTCCTTTAAGTGAAATTAGAAAAGGTGCTTTCCAGAGAGACTTTTTACATCTAATTAATGAACTGCCAATGTTCTGGAGTTGTCAGATTTGAATCAATTAGCATGAAAATTTTTGTGGAACTCCTCATTCTGCAAAGGCTCTGCAGTCAGTTTCAAAAGAAAATATATTTTAAAATGTGAGCCTTCATTTTGACCTTTGTTAGTTAAAATTTGACTTGTCTATAATTTAATATTAACCTTTCCATTGTCAAGAGAGGGTGGCATTCCTAGCAACCAGAATAATCTTTTTTCCTTAACCTATCTTTCAGTAATATACTTTGTATAGTTTAAAATATTTAATTACACAGCCAAAGGAGGCACATCCTAAAATTTCATTCCCTGGCTGCAGCCCTGCAAACTTGCCTGTCTGCAGGGATCACACAGGAGGCAAAGGGTTGGGGTACCTGTGTCCCTGCCCAAAGCAGGGCAAAGTCGTGGGGCTGTGAAGTGGGTGAAGAGGCTGTGTGCAAGGCAGGAGCAGGGAGGATGGGGTACAGCCCAGATGCCAGGGCTTTTAACAGGGCACTGGGAGTTCACAGAGCAGCGCGATACTTCGTCACACTGCAGTCTTCGACTGTCTGGCCTCCAGCCTCCCCTCCTTGTGGGAAGTTCCAGCATCCAGGCCACAGACCCCGCCACCCCACCTTCCTGCTGCTGCCCTCCCCAGATGGATTTGCAGGGCTGCAGCCATTGAAGGTACCTCCCAGTGCTTCCTTACCTGTCCAGATCCCCACAGCCCTGCCTTCCACTTATTGGTAACACCCAAATGATTGCAACTTTTTGCTGGCAACCAAGGAGTTGCTAATAAGCAGACTGTACTGTATTCATTATTTTATCATTGCAAAGTCATGGGCTATCCTTATATGCCCCCTTGGAGCCCAGTGTGGCACTGCAGATGTGCTCCACCTTAATTTCACCCAGCAGCAGCAGGTTCACTTCAACAGCCCAGGGCCAGGAGAAGCAAACACCCTAACAAAATAGCATGTCCTCTTTTAAGAAGGTTTGAGGACAAAAACAATTACAATACACAGTTCATAATGTCCTTACTTCAGGGTCCTGGTTCAGAGCTAGTTCCCTGTATGAAAGGCTACAAAACAAAGACTCTGAGTCTGGTTAGACTGGTCTCCTAGAGCTTGAGAGAGAAACCAGCACCTACTGTACCCTGCCTGGCTTCTACTGTCCTCTCTCCTACTTAGCTTCCTGTTTAAATAGCTTACCCCTCAGGACAGGGCCTTCTCAAGTTTGTATCAGGCTATCCAGGACTGTCCCTAAAAGACGCAGTATGCTTTTTCACAGTCATATAGTCAAGTCTTTATTGAAACCTAATACAAAAATCTTAATGTTGTTAGTCTTATAAGTATGTGATTTAAGCGCTCAAAGTAAGGGAATGTTCACACAGCCTTAATTCTGTCCACTTGTGCATATGCATTACTATGGTCTAGGCCCAGTCTACACTTACCTTCCGGATTCGGCGGCAGTCGACGGGAGATATGCAAGTGACATAAATTACTTGCGTATCTCCTGTTGACTTTGCTGCATCTGCTCTGCGCGCTGTCCACACTGCACAGTGCCGAAGGGAACAGCGTTCCCTTCGACGCAGCGCTACGCTGCTTACCAGGGTGGTTTTCCTACGTCAATTGCTGGATCAACTGAGCGGGTCTACACAGACCGCTCAGTTGATCCAGAGCAATCGATCTGATGGTGGCAAATTTGCTGCCATCAGTGTAGGCCCAGCCCTAGGTATAATGCATATTATTATTTAAATAATAAAGTAGAAAACCTCCCAGTATATTCTATAATCTTATATCTTGATGAATCATCTTGGAGTATACTGATCTATGCCTGAGTTCATTAAAATTATATGAAGAACGTACAGTAAACAGAATGTACTTTGCATCTATTCATGCAATACTGTATTAGTGAGAATTTGTTGCATATGTGGGCCATCTGAATTCATTGCTAAGTTGTATAGTTAATTGCCTAAATCCTTGAATTACACCTTGAATTGCATCTGGCTGCTATTCGAAAAGAAGATATATCGTGCATATCTGCTGGTAAAATTAATCAAATAAATTCCATCAAGAGAAGAGAATTCCTTATTTAAGAAGTTTGTCAATTAAAATGTATGGGACCATTATGACAATGAAAATAGTGTTAATGTAAACAAACAGGAAAGGATAGTAATGTATCTACAGTTGTCATGAAAAATTGGGTTTGAGAATGGTATGATTGTGTAATATGACTCTCTTCATGCCTATGTATGGGATGCAGATTTAAGGTTACACATCGTACCTTAACTCTGATATTTTTTTACTTTTGGGATTGATTGATTTTTTTTTTAAAGAAAAAACAAAAAGAAATGTCTGTCTTCTAGAACTATAAAGCTGTGTGTCTTGAAAAAAAAGTAAGTTTGATTTTTAACTCCATAATCTGAAACTGACTAGACATCTGTGGAATGTCCTGTTCCATGTATCTTCAATACGGTTAGTTAAGTTAGCCTCAGTGAGACCTAGTTAAGTTAGCCTCTGTGAAAGCTGCTGATGTGTCAGATTTCAAGCTATTTTGACTTTAGAGCTATTCAAAAAAGTTTGCAAGAATTTTTCATAATGGGGGAAATGTTCCCTCTACCACCTCTCTTATATATATATATATAAAAAATGGAATATTTTGCTCTCATTTATTTAAAACAAACAAACAAAAGTTAATCTTTGGGCAGAGGTAAACCATGTGAAAAACATTTGGATGCTTTTGTTCAAAATATTAAAGCTTTAAGAAGTTGTTCGTTACTAGACACAGGTAGGCAACTTTAACTTCAATAGACACTGACAGTCCCACTAGAATAAAGTTCATATTGGTAATGTATAGTGAATGGTGATTAAACAAGAGTGCATTGCCTGATAACATAAATCATGTTCTGTTTTCTAGTATACTTTGCCTATGTTGTTGGATACGGCTATGCAGATTCTTCGAGGGAAAGGCAGTATTCCTTATTGTATGCTCCAAACACTGCTAAAGCTTATTGTTCTGATGTTTAGTACACTGCTTCTTGTTGTAGTCAGAGTCCAAGTCATTCAGTCGCAACTTCCAGTGTTTACCAGGTAAAAAAACAAATTAATAGGAAAGTTTGTTTTTATTATTTTAAAAAATAGTGATATATCAAACTGACCTCATTAAGTCACATTTAAAAATGGCTACAAAATCCTTTAAATAGTGCTTAGTTTTAACTTACTTTAATATTATCTTGGAACTCCCATACAATATTAAATTTATCTGTGATAAATCAACCTAGTATGTTACAGCAATAACTACAGTTGTTAAGCACCAGTGTAATACCAGTGGCCACTGAGCACTCATTGAATGGTCAGAACTTTTGGTCCCTAGTCTATTCAGACTGGTAGGCAGGAGGTGAAAACCTTCATTAATGAAGCTTTTCAATCTACCTATCTATCAGCAATGTGTGTATAATAAACCTTAGACATGAATAATTTAATGTTTACAATAAGTAAAACTGCAGTCCTTCAGTTCTAATAACACTCCAGATGCATTTCTGATTATCAAGCATCAATACTTGGAATGTATTAAGCCTCCTGTATCCTCTGAAATAGTTGGAGAAAGATAAATTACTTCATATTTAGATGAGAAACTATTTTTAGTCATGTTTTTTAAAAGAACATGGTAATAGAAACTGTGATTTGAGAAATCTTAAAATGAAGTAATCTGAATTAATTATTAAAGCTAAAATATTTAAAATCCCTTTTTCACTTTTCAGGCTGTATCTTTCTATTTCAGACCCTGATCCTCCAGTTGCTTAGCCCACATGCTTAACTTTAACTTTAATCTCAGTGGGACTACTCACATGTTCAAAATTAAGCATGATGGTAACATCCTGTCTTGGTGAACAAAAGGGGTATGTTAGCATAATGTGACTGAAAAGCCCCATTAGGATGCAAACTAACATATTTTAAGAGTGCTACGTAGTTGTGTTTTAGTCTAGATTTATAATATTGTGTAAGTATGTATTTATAAATCTAGGCTACAACACAGACAGCTATCACTACTTCAAATATGTTAGTTTGCATCCTAATGGGGCTTTTCAGTCACATTATGCTAACACACCCTGCAGTTTTGTTTTTGTGCTAATTTGCCTTTATTTTAGTCTGCAGACCTGAGTTTTTCTCCTGGGAACATGTTAGTCTATGTACTAACATTTCAGTTTATATAGAAATATAGTTTAAAACTATATGTACATCTTCAGTCAAAACAAAAGAATGGAGGGAAATAAGGAAAGGCAATGCTGTTTAGTGAAACCTGGGGCATTTGTTGTCACTCATGTATCCATCCTTCAGGATATTACTTCTCTGTTGTGGCCAGACCATGGAAGACACATAGTACCTTATACCCTTTGCTATTAATTTCATTGCTCTTACTATTCATAAATCTGGAATTGTGTCATTCTTGGGTGTGATATGTAAATGCAGTATACTAACATTTCCCATGGTAAATTAGGCTTGAATCCTTGATTATGGCCAAGAACTGGTAAGCCCAGCTCACAACAAGGGTTTTAAAAGTTGCCTTTGTGCTCCCTCAATGCTAAACCAGTTGTATAGCACCCCAGCCCTCTGAAGAAACTTAGAGCAGCCTCAGCCTACTCTAAGTTGTGCCATCTGCCAGTGGTCTTAAGGGGCAAATATGGCAAGTGCTTACAGAACCCCCAGTCAATTCCCCTTTTCCTAGCCATGCGCATTATAAATGCAGCAAAGATGAGATGGTATGGAAGTTCCTATGCCATCTTTATGCTGCTGCAGTATTCCCGTACATAAGTAATGTTTTAGGTCTAGCATCTGGCAGTAGTATGGTGCAGAGTGACTTGCATCACAGTGTAGAGTCTTAAATTGTAACTTTTTTTTTTTAAACTAAAAAGTCCTTTTTTTCTTCTCTTCTTATTTAGGTTTGATAATCCAGCTGCTGTAAGTCCATCTCCTGCAAGGCAGCTGACTTTCAACTACCTCCTCCCTGTAAATGCTTGGCTTCTTCTAAATCCCTCAGAGCTATGCTGTGATTGGACAATGGGAACTATTCCACTTGTGGAGTCTTTGCTAGATATAAGAAATATTGCCACCATTACATTTTTTTGCTTTTTGGGATCTTTGATTGTCTTCAGTCTCCGATACCCTGGAGATTCCTCCAAGACTGTATTGATGGTAGGAATGATACATGATTTTAGTCCTTTTGATTACATAAAGTGGCCCATGCTGAAATTAGAGGAAAACTCCTGAAATTCCCTTAGCTCTTCCTTACAGCAACTTCACCATTTTTAAGAAATAAAAGCGCTTTCTCTGGTAAGGAATCTTGAAAATTGAGATTCCATAAATCCAGGGAAAATAATCAAGTTCAAAGAGTAAAGGATTAACAGGATTTTCACCACAAATAGTCAGCTAAATGGTGCCAGCTTATTTTAATGAGGATTTTTTATTTCTAGTGTTTAAAATGTCTGCTTCACTAATTGAAACATCTTTTTCTTTTTTTTTATAATAGAGGGTTCACTGCAAGTCTCTTCATACAGCACAGTTGCATATACATGTTTTTGAAATCCTTTTTAGCTGTTAGATTTCATTCCAAATATCCATGTCAAAGTGCCTGGAGCCCAGTTTACTAGAAAATGAGGATGCATTATTATGTATTAGATACAATTATCCCTCAAGTACCGTAACATGTAAACCACACTGTAGATCGGAAAACTGCTTTTGATCTGCTGTCTTCAGGGATCCTAGTATAGTAAGCTCCTTGTAGGCTGGATTTAGTGGTCTAGCTAGCATGAAGAAACATTGACTTATTTGTCTTCTAGAATATTCCATTTTCAGACCTTGACCACAATAGCTGCATGCCCAGATGTTTACCCTATTAAAAAAAATCACACAACAGTTAAGTAAAATAGGCAAATCCAGTCTTTGTCAAGTGAGAGCAGTTTGCAATGTAGTACAGATCTACTTCATACTGATACATAAAAACGGATAGTATATATACATCTATATCACAGCTAATACTGTAGGTGAAAAGAGAGATTTCAGTCATCTGATAGAGCAAATGCATGAGAAAGTACTTGTTATCTAAATAAACTAGATAAGCTATAAATGCTACCTAATAAAGGTATAAGACAGCTGCTGTCTAGATTAGAATTAGAAACCTTTTTAAATAATCCATCGAAACTGAAATTCTTTTCGCTAACTGACTCATTTTGAAACAAAGACTCAATGACTTCCAAGCATAACACATTTTGTTTTATCTTAGCTAGTATAGTTAAAATGGCAAACACCTTCTTCTTTCACTCACACACCAGTATAGGCACAGTTATACTGGTATGAAAGTGTTTATACCAATATAGCTCATTCTGATTCAGCAATGCAAAATAAGCTGTATAGCACCTTCTACCTATATAGCTTTACCATCGTTTGATTTTTTACCAGCATAACTGTATCAGCAAAGTGCTAGTAAAACTTAAGTGTAGACTGTGTCTTTGTTGTCCATCAGTGAAGCCGTATCTATTGCTTAGGAGGAAAATTTGGTATTGTGGCTTTTATATGCCCATTTATTCTTAACTAATTTTTTACCACTTCATTTTTACAACCCATGTTGTTTGCATAGTGCTTGTTAGTCTACCATCCACAAGATAGAAAGTTAGAATACGATCCCAAAGACACTTTCTAATTGGGTATACTACATACTTTAATGTAGAATAAGTAGCTAAGCCATCGGACCTAATTGCAGATAGTACTATTGGTACATAACTGTAGATAGTACTGTTGACTGCATCAACACAGAAGATGCCATCGCAGCTCCTGGTATTAAACTGCCAAAAAGCCCTATTAACTCTGGTTCAATTTTATCTGGGTTTCTATTGCCTTCCCTATCTGTTTTGATCTCATAAGTAAACCAAAATATTTATCATCTGTAATTCAAGATATTCTGATGCCAGATATTTTTTATTTGAGTTAGCATTACATTTTCTAAGATGAGTACTTTGTAGTAGGAAGCAAATAGCTATGCCAACTTTCATTGAATTAGGGCAGCTTCCCCCCCACCTCTTTTTTTTTTTTGAAAGAGAACTTTTTTCTCACCTTTAATTTAGTTACATCTCTCAGTAACCGAAGAGCAGTAGTTAAGGCAGCATTTTATGTTCTAACAAGCTTGTGCTGATATATTCATCCTGAGGGTTTCCATGTTTCCATCTCTGCAGTATCTGCTAACAGATTTTAATTTAATGATTGCATCTGATCTCAATCTACTTTCTTTATGTACTTGATATGGACTGGAAAAACAGGTTATATTGTATAGTTAAGCAACAATTTTTTCTTCATCCCACAAATTTGCATTAGGTTGATGATTTTAAAGTGCAGTTCTGCTCTAAAATAAGTCCCTGTGCATAGGATACCTAGTTGCTTAGTGGATTAGATCCATGTGTGTTCACTCAAATCCATTTGGTTTAATGAGAAAAATAATACTGCTTTTTGCTCCTGTTAACACTTCAGAACTACAGCAGTTTAGCGAGCAAGCTAGATATTTTTTCCTTCTTGTGCATCATCAACAGAGGAACCTCAAGAAATTAGGTGCCCAGATCCCACTGAAATTTGGGTGCTTATTTCATTTAGATGCCTTTGAAAATCCAGCAAGAATTATTTACTGCTCAATGAGTTACACTTGAGCAAGCCCACTGCAGGCAATGAGGGGTCCCTGGTGTCACTGACGGCATATTTTGGTCTACAGATAATGCAAGAGAAGAAAAGAACCTACCTCAAAACCAGGTGGAGTTTGCAAGTGTGGCAGTTGGGGAGCAAACTGTAAAATGAGCACAGTTAATATCTTCTTATAAGTGCCATATAAAATGTGGAATCCCAGACCCTTTTCAGAATAGAACCACATCTTTAAAAAAAGCTAATGTTTTTGCTTTAGCGTAAGGAATCTGAAAGTTCATATGATAATTTTTATCATAATGTAACATAAAATGTTCTTGGAAGTAAATCTCCATTGTCCATGTCAGTACATACAACTGGGTGTTATGAACTCTGTAATAAAGCTTAGCACTTTCAAGTCATTTGGGGTTTTCCTGTGCCAAATTTCCTTTTGACCTTTAGCTAGTAACTCAAGCTGTTGACTTGAGGTAGAACACTGTTGTTCAAGATCCTTCTTTCTGAAGTGCCTAACAGCAATTATAGGAGGTTCAGCAGTATGTACATCCCATTCCAGCTGCCTTAAACAGATTTAATTGGTGTACTGTAGAAAACACGAAGTAAAGTTGGTTACTCAAGTTTTTATTTACTTAATATGAAAAATATCCTTAAACAGATTGCAAATATTTAAGAAACACGATTTCTTTTGCTCTTGAACTCAGTTGGTGAACAGTTAGAGCATTTAAATAACTCTTAGTAGTATCAATAAGACCATCAATGATTGCTTCACCATCTTGTATTTTACCCTGTTCTGCCTTTTAGTGCTATTCTTGTAATAATTTCTAACCATGTTACTTCTGGGCATCATTATTGCCCTAGATCCTTTATATTAAACAAAATATTACTCCAATATTCCATCCTGGACCATTACCAAAAAGTCACTGTTATACAGGAGATCAGTAACAATTCACCACTGTCCAACACCACTAAAGCAATCGTTCCCTACTTCACATTGCTTGTGACTATGAATTGGTACCTAAACTATGTAGTTCTTGTGTACTCTTTTTGGAAGAAAACAACTTTTTTAAAGGAAGTTGCCCTCTTTCTTCTCTGAATTCCCAATAAGTAGCAATAATCTTACTCTTATTATTTCCTACCATCATGTTCTTGGAGAGCTAGTTCACTTGTCTAGGGAATTCATTGAAAAAGGAGAATAGGATTGTGCTGTAGTAGACTAGTAAAGAAAAGTGTATTCATAACACTATGCATCTCTTGCTAAACTCTTTACATTTATTTTATACTTTTGAAAAGTTTTCAGTAGTTTACAAAGATGATGAAAAGTCAGTTAGGCTTAACATTAGAAAGTATGATTTTAGAGCAAAACTGTTTTTTAAAGTTCAGATCTAGTTTAGTGCAATAGAACTACTCATTTCTAGCTTCTAATGGTCATGTAATCATACATATGGCAAAGTTTATTTTATAGTGTGGAAGGGAAATGCAGTTTACATGGCTATTTGTTAAAGATACATATGATACAATATGAGAGTTAAAATAGATCTATCACAACATGACTTAATTCCTATATGAAGCAATGTTTATTAATACTTCATAATGCAAATGTCAGTATTTAAGATACAGTATTTGTTTGGTCAGGTTTATAAAATACCTCTTTCTTTTCAACATGGGCTTGTAAGTTTACTGAACTGTTACATAAGGTTGATGCATGAAGATTTTGAGTCAGTTGGCTTCACTTGAGAGACTTATGCATCCAAAAAGCCACATGAAAATGAGAAATATAAACAAATATAGTTAAATCAATTTTTTCAGTGGTCTTAAGAAATCATTTCACAGATTTAGTTCCTAACAGTGTAATCAACGTAAAGTTAATTTAGGCCTCATCTACATTGAGCTCTTCGTTAAATTATTGCAAAGTAGCTCCACCAGTATTAGCAATGCAGGGAGTGGCAGTGTATCTTGGTTGAGGTGTTTTATGCTATCACTTCTCTGGGAGGGGCTGAATGATGCGATGGCAAAAATATCAAAAGACGGTCTACACTTGTGTTCTTAGTTCTTAAAGCTACCATTATGCAATGGGAGAAATTGACGACAAAATCTCAGTGCCGAAACAGCCCTAGAATAGCTCAGGACTATGACCAGGCTTGTCTAAAATCTTTCATACTCTGGGGCTGGATCTATACTGATGGCGGCAAATTTGCCGCCGTCAGATCGATTTCTCTGGATTGACTGAGCAGTCAGTAAAGACCTGCTCAGTTGATCAGAAATCGACCTACGAAAACCACCTCCGAAAGTGGCGTAGTGCTATGCCAACAGGAACGCTGTATGGACGCCCCATAGAATGGAAGCAGCCGAGTCGACGTTAGTTACATACGTTTTTTACGTCACTTGCGTATCTCCCGTTGACTGCTGCCAAATCTCTGCAGTAAGTATAGACCAGCCTTAAATGATGACTTTGGCAGTTTCTGTTTTCAGGTCCACTATATAATTGTGAGCTTTAGCAAATACAAACACAACTGGTCATAATTTCTATACCAAACCATTTTTATGGAATGAACATGCACTATTTTGACTTTATGGAGATATTTGGCATGCAAGTTCACTCCATGTGCAATTATAAAAGGTGTAACTTGATTAAAATGCTTTTAAATTAAATTACAATTTCCAAAACTTATCTTTTTATTTGAATTTGAAGTGCCTTCTTAAATATACTTGATTAACAATATTTTTAAAACCAACACATTTTGTACGATCACTTTTGAAGTGGACAACATGAGTAAGAGTTGTGAGGGAAATATTTTTAAATGGACAAGAAAAGTTCACAATAATTATTTAACATACTTACGATTGATACTATGAATTCACATGGATAGTCACATGTTTATAAAGCTGAAGCAAACATAACTGGTCTACATCAAGTTTAATGGTACTTTTTGAAGTGTCAGAAGAATTGCATGCTCTTCTCTTAAATATGACAAACACTCTAGTATGGATTCAAAGGCCTACATTATGGATCAATAACCAGAACTGTATTTTAGAACTTATTTGATAGAGCTGTTACATTATCAAATTCAGAGGCTTGTGTAATGTATAAGAATGATAACATTAAGTGTTATTTTAAATCACTGGCAATTAAGTTCAAGGGAAGCATCTGGCAAATCAGGAAATTCACTTAGGGATCTGATGCACAAGTTTAACAGTACAAGTACTGCACATGAATATGAGGCAAAAAAAAAAATTTGGGGAGCCATAATGCTGAAAATTCTCACTTTCATATTACTGAAATGTGGTAATTTAGAACTTAGGAACATCTCTTGTCACTGTTTTTGTATGCAGAATTCCTCATTGAAATCAGTGGAGAATTCTTAAAAATGATGGTATAAAATTGGTCTTGGTTTTGGTATTTTTTTCTTATTTTCTATTGTTTTTAATGCAATACAAGAATCGCTATTTTAAATAAATGTTAGCAGATGGATCTCCGTGCCCCTCCTCCCCCTTCAACATCTAGACAATCAAATAAGTAAATTGGGAGGCTTCATAAGGTACTAAGGAAAAATGGGTTCTTTCTCTTTGTAGACTAAAAATTACCTTGCATCTGAAAAAGGTCCATTCTTAGTGTACAGTATAAATTACACTTGAGATTTAAGTATACCTAGTTTCCTACTCTTCGTAAGGGTGATTTAATTTAATTTTTCTATTTCTTTAGGTGGCAGGCACGATTTGTAACTATCTAGTTTGGATTACTAGTTCGTGTTTGCTTTTCTTTTCTAGGCACTCTGTTTAATAGTGTTGCCATTCATTCCTGCATCAAACCTCTTTTTTCCTGTTGGGTTTGTAGTAGCAGAACGAGTGTTGTATGTCCCTAGCATGGGATTCTGCATCCTGGTAGCACATGGGTGGAAAAGACTATCAAACAAAAGGTAGGTCAAAATTAGGGTGGGGTTTTTTTGGGTGGGGGTGGGGTGCAGGATGGATTAATTCCACAAATAAAGATAGTGGATAGGCACAATTAATGTCTGTAAAGTGCTTTAAGATTCTCTAGGGTAAATGTTAAGTATTACTACGTATGTATTTATTCATCATAAAATGTAGATATGTGGCTCTGCAAGCTTCTTTTACACAGCTCTAACCAAGTGTTTCTCTGTCTTTGTATGTTACAACTATTATTCCACTGCAGTTTGCCTCTTGAGCAAGAACTGCCATTCAGGATGAGTTTTATAGCTGTTGTGTGATCTGAACAAATGTTCCCAAGGGATTTAGGAGGAGGTCCTCAAACGTATTGTCTGGCTATTCCAGAAAGAAAACAGGAGATACTGGATGTGGTTTAATTAGACCACGAGTTTTATTAACTGTCTGGGAGTACCCAGCATATAACTGTACAGTGCAGGTAACTCCATGATCATTTCACTATCTGTTGGGGGGGCGCTTCCATCAGTCCCCTGATCTTTTCCATCCTGGTTCCTAGCCAACCTGCTGCTGGGACCTTACTATCTCCCCTTCCCTCAAATGAGAGTTAAGTTGGGGCTATAATGGGGAAGTGGTGTCAGCTTCATGCTTTGCCAGTTACAGGAGTCCAAACCCTCCCTATTTTCATTCTTTTAACAAACATCTCCTTTAAATCCTATACCAAACTACTTATTACTATCCTTTTCCTAAGGAGTACCTGCATTGGACCCCATGCTTAGTCTATGATGTTGCAACTCATTTTGTAACTCCCTCCTTGCTTACCCCAACTAAGCCCTCTTGAAGCCTCCTGTGGGGA
Organism: Mesoclemmys tuberculata; assembly: GCA_007922155.1. Classification (NCBI taxonomy): domain Eukaryota; kingdom Metazoa; phylum Chordata; order Testudines; family Chelidae; genus Mesoclemmys; species Mesoclemmys tuberculata. The sequence goes on from ML675616.1 coordinate 69,847,635, forward strand.
ATGTGAAGGAAACCCTGCTGTGCCTTGGTCAATCTGGTGGTGAAGGGAAGATTCCTTCCCAGCCCCAGAGAAAGCAGTGCCTAAAGCAGTATCCTCAGCAGATCCTGACAAAACGTGCTATTTCACCACTTTCAAGGGTAAGTACTACTCCGCTTGATCCAGGTGAAAGGGCTTCCCCCACCCAGCTTGTGCCTATTATTACTCTCCCCCATCTTCTGGTCACCTAAGGGTGAGGGTGGAGGTGCGGGGAAAAGAACAACTCAGCGTCCTCATGGTTATCCATTCTGTGTCTGCAGCAACATCCTTGCCTGTGCCCTTAAAGAGGTATACTCTTTCCTTCAGTAAGCCAGACAATGCTCTCTCCCTTCCTCACCCCCCTAAGGTTTAGGTGCAGTGCAGTAATTTTCACATGTATCCAAAATGTTATTTGGACCTACAGTGTCATTGCTTTAAAACGTGGCATTCTTTAGGCTCTTGTAGATTCTTTCTTGCAATGAGAGCCATGAAATTCCATCTTTCTTCTGTTTTTAGGTAGTAATGGTTCCTTTCATTGAAAACCATTTTTTGAATAGGGAAAAGCATATTTACTCACCTGCTTATGTTGAAATCTGACTTTTTTCTGTTAAAAAAAACTCACCAGTCAGAGGAGCCAATGATATCTTGAAAATTGCATCTCAGAGTAAGGGTCTGTATGTGACTTTTAAAAATACTTCTTGAACTAAAACTTGAAGGTAAAAGAAGCTACTTTTGCACGTTTATGTGCAGGATGGTCATGGATTCCTACCATTATCACAGGTGCTTTCAAAATGTTGTTCTGCCTTGTGGCAGTGTCTTGCTTTTTAAAGTGCCTGCATTGTAAGTATGCAGAGGTAAAAGACTAATATACATAATTCCTTTACTTCATTTAATATTTCAGATTCAAATATCATGAAGCAGTCTTGGAATGCATACAACCACCTTTTCAGAGGGGTACATGAGCGTCTTTGACATTTCCCTGATTCATTCGCTATCTGGGCTGTTGCCTAAAGTTATTTATTAGCTTTTAGTATTTCTGCTTCTTATACCTTGCCCACATCTGAGTCAGTCTATTCTGACAAATAAGGATATTTTACAATTGTTCAAGTGTAGAGTAATTGGGTTAAAATTTGTTTTGAGATTGAATTTGGAAACTGAATCAAATGTTAAGAAAGAAAGATAGTCCTTGCCTCCCTCTTTCTTCTGATCCACAAATTGTAAACTCCAAGGATTTGATTGGTTTCATTAAGTTTCTATAATGTATTGGTGAAAAGCAAATTAGGGGTGTCTTTCAGCTGATAGAAAAAGGAATGGCTACATTCAAAACTTGTTCCTAAGGATAATTTACAGTTCAGTAGATCTTTCACCTTGTAACCTGAGTGGTGATCTCGACACAGAGTATGGTTCACTCATGAGCATTTTTTCATGAGTTTTATATTCTGTAACTGTGATTTACCTTCTTCCAAAAAGTTAGTGTCAGTTATTGTCTTTTTTAAAGTGTATTTCTTTGAAACAAAATATTTTCTGTTGCAGTGCAAAATTCTTTATTTCAGATTATATGCTAATGTTACTACTAAGTAGACCTAGATTTTCTAAGCCTAATAATTACTCCCATCTGTTCTTGTGTCAAAGAAACACAAATGTTTAATTTTGTTTTCCTTAGCATTGCTATACGCTTTCTAAAGATTAAACACACAGAAAAATAAATTAAGAATTTGTTCTAAGGAGAATTTGTTCCAGCTTGACTTGTACTTTATTTATTGAAGGGTGAGTACTGCCACCTATACATATTTAACTGCATAGTTATATAATGTACATATCTTTCAATTTGCTGTATATTTAAATATTTTGATTACAGGTTTAGTTTTATGAGATGCGAAGCTAAGGATAGACAGCAGCAGGGCCACCCTATAGGAGACAATGCACAAACTTCCAGTAGCACCTCCACAGCCCTAGGACTAAGTGACATGAGAGCAAATGCCCGATAATGAACGTGAGACTTCCTGCTGTCTGATATCTGGCACCTCCAGAGGCTTTCCCCTGCCCCCTGGACACCATATGTGAAGGAACGTTTCAGGTCTCCCTTGGCCTCCCAGGACTCTTCGGACAGACACGTTTAGGGACTTACGTAAAGAGAGAGGACCCATTGCATCAGGAAAATGTGGAAATAGCGTACATGTTTTTGAACAGAGAACTAATTATGTCTAGGGAAAGGGGCAATGGTTGATATATAAATAGAATAATAAAGCATGTGCCAAACATCACCATAGTTTTTCTAGGCCAGTGTTCCGTATAGGTCTGCACAGTATTTAGCAATACTTAATAATTAATGCTACTGTAATATTAAAAAGCCAATTGTTTTCATTATGCCGCCTGGGAAAGCAGCAGTCCCTTACTCTTTTATTCCAAAAATACAGCACATTGGAAACCATGATTATAGAACACACAGTATCAAAAATAACTGACAACAGTGAGCCATCACAAGTTGTTTACATTGACAAGGTTGCATAAGATAAAGCTTTCTTAATCCAAACAATACAAATGTGTTTGAAAGACGGTTCTGTGTCTTTAATAGTTTTTTCCCAGTTGGATGGATTAGGATTTGGGATCCAAATTATCAAGCTGCTACTATACCTTCTGTATCAAGGTCAGATAAACTAAGTGGCAGCCCCAATATACCTAATCTGGATAGAAGATACAGGACAAAACTCTAGGGAGAAAAAATGGTTTCTTAGTTTCCAAGGCCAGAAGGGACCACTGTGGTCATCTGGTCTAGCCTCCTGTATCACACAGACTTTAGAACGTCTCCAAAATAATTTCTTGATGAGGTGGTACTGAGGAACAGACTGGTCACCTAATGCTAGATTTTCCCCATTATTCCCAATTTCTAAAATTGAATAAAAAGAGCCAAAGATATGTTAAAACTTTCTTCCATTTAATAAATTGTAGTTGCCACAGGTTGTGTTACGTTATTTTGTTATGAATGGACAAATTGGTCCCGGAGACAATCTCGCCACTGAAATGAGATACAAACTATGTAAAAAGTTGGAGAATCTGTGCATTAAAAGAATTGTATAGAGTGGTCCTGTATAGAATGATATAGAAAGGTGATGGAGTAGATGACCTCATAGGTGTTCTCAATCTTTTTGCTTTTTAAAATACTTGAGTAACTTTTTTCATTTGACTTCAGGATCCTATTCATTGCTTTAAATTTGAATTTCACTTTTGAGAGTTTGTCATGTGTAAGGACCTCCCACATTTTATTTCAGTTGTAGAAAATTGTTGTAGCTTATTGTAATGCACTTATTTATCAAATGGACGTTGTGACATTACAATTGATGCAGTAAGTAACAAAAGCTTGAGGCTAAATATTCTTTTCCTCAAAGTTCAGAGTTTAAATTAGTTAGTCGTGTTCGGTTGGAATAAATTACAATATCAAATGCTAAAAAATCTTTTCTTACTTTTACTCAACTATAAATAACAGTTGAATCTACACTCTGGAAGGAGGTATAATATCTCTCTTAGCATCATATTGAAATTGTGTAGTGGTCAGTGTTTACACCCCTATTTTTTGTTTTGTTTTGTTTTTTTAATAGTGTGCTGCGAAAAGTGTCCTGGGTGTGTCTGTCTGTAGTGCTGTTCACTCATGCCTTAAAAACACTGCACAGAAACTGGGACTGGGAATCAGAGTACACATTGTTTATGTCAGCTTTAAAGGTATGGTATTATGTTTGAAAGTGGCATGGGGGAGGTGGATCATTGTCTGGCTATGCTAGAGGGAAGACAGGAGACAGGAAATGTGGTTTAATTAGGCCATAACTTTATTCTTAAATGTCTGGGAGTACCCAGAAGATAAAAGTGTACAGTGCAGGTAATTCCCTAATTGTTTCAATATATATACCTGGTAGACTTCCATTAGCCATGCCTCTTACCCATCCTGGTCACCAGCCAACCTGATGCTGGGACTTTATCATCCCACCTCAAATGAGGTTTAAGGGGAGGCTATAAAGAAAAGGGGGCTGGCTTCTTGCTATACTAGTCATAGGAACTCCAAATGTCTCGTTTCTGCTCCTTTAAAGAATATCTCCTTTAAATCCTTTACCAATCCATTTTATCTGGTCAGTGTATCCATTCCTTACAGAGTACCTGTAGTGGACATCCACCCCAGTTTTACATAATGAGTTGCAACATCATAGCCTAACTCTTGTTTCATGTTTGGCCCAACTAAGCCCCCCTGAGCCCACTGTGGGGAAGGTGGAAAAAAAAACCACTTCGCCTTGGCCAATCTGGCGGTGAGGTAGAAATTCATTCTCAGCCCATGGAGAAAGTAGCAGTCAATGCAACTCCCACAGTGGATCCTGACAAAACCTGGTATTTCACCACTTTAATGAGGAGTGGGGGTGCTGCTCTGCCTGATCCAGATAAAAGGACTTTTTCCTGCACTGGCATGGACATATATAATTCCCCCTCTCTCTTCTGGTGGAGATGAGTCAGTGTCCTGACATTGGTTTGATCTACAGCTGCAGCAGAAATCACTCCCTGGCTCTATAGCACTTAAAGGGGCACACCACTTTTCCAACAAGCCAGACATTGGTCCCCACCGCTTACTGTGCATTTAGGTCATTTTAGCCAGTTTCTTCAAAATTCTAAGTGCAGCAGAGCATGATAATATTGGAGAATTGTGCTGTTTGATTTGCAAGTTATATTGCATCATGGCACTTCTTATGCCCAAATAATTGCTTCTGAGGCTGTTTTAAAACCAGTGTGTCATCTCACCTTGAAATTAATGTGCAGGGGACAAAAAAGGTATTGGGGCTTTTTCTTGATTATGCTACCACATGGTAAGCACACGTTTAAAGGTATATAACGTGGTTGCACATTTGAACTCACGGATGTATTTATTCTATTGAGAACCAAATCGTTGAAAAATTTGAGCCCCAAAAGTAAGCCATCTTTGAATTAAAGGTGAGGAGGGGGAGTCTGTTTACTTTTGGATGCCCATTTCCTCTTAAGAATTGTAATATGACTTGGAGCCCTTTTTGGACTTTTATTTGGATCAAGTTTGGCAGTCTGGTAAAGAAAACAGATCCTGGGCAACAAGTTCACTTTAGTAGCTATAATTCGGTAAAGTTAAAAGTACTGTAATAAATGTTGTGTACTTGAAATTTAATATCTGTATGTTTATATGCCTTCCACATTCAGGTAAATAAGAACAATGCCAAACTGTGGAATAATGTGGGTCATGCTTTAGAAAATGAAAAGAACTTTGAAAGAGCTTTGAGATTCTTCATACAGGCCACACAAGTACAACCAGGTAAAACTTACTGACTAGTTGATTTTGTTCCAGTGCATTCAGCGGTTTTGATGGTTTCTTCTTAATAATTTGATACTCTAAGGGAATCTCTTTTTATAATCTGCTCTAAATGCACCAGTTTCAGAAATTACTTCATCATTAATTATCTTTATTTCCATAACTGAACTTTAAATCATGTAATATATTTAATAGGTTGAGTCATGTCATTGATCATGGTGAGATTATTCTCTGTAAGAAATGTTGACAAGATACTAGCTTATTTCTAAACTTTACTCAGGAAAGGTTTCTGGCTGAAATGCAGAAATGCAAGAGTTTTTACCCCTTAAAGGAATGCTGTGTAAGTTGTATGTTAATGAAGCTATTTGTATAGCATTAATTTGTATAGCTATAAGTTAATGAAGCTATTTGTCTGGGAATTAATAACACTTAAGTACATATGCAATATTAACACTAAATACATATTCCATATATTTTCTGTATTGATACAGTATCACATCAATCCTTTGTTTATACAGTGTTATTTTATTAGTTTTCAAACCTATCTGAAAGGAAAGTCAATAACTTTCAGTTTAACATTCATATCATATTTGTGGCACGCTACACACAATATTTGGCTTGCTTTTTGACATTTTGTACAATGCACTGTACATGTTTTATTATGTAGGAGTTGTAGTTTTGGAGTGAGTTATAGCTAATAGTATGGTTGAGTGTTTTGTTTGAAATCCAAAGTCAATAGACATTCTGAATTTTTTCTCTGTGCTGTCATGGCTGTTAACAGGGTATTCGCTGTTTAAAAACAAAGGGGAGAGAGTGAAAAAGGATTATTGTCACCTAATTATAGGTTCTTAAGTTGCCATCATGAAAGAGAAATTACTAACCAAAAACCCTTATGATCATTTAGCCTCTATATGCCAAACTTGTGAATTTGAGATCCACATTTACTTTCTGTTTTTGTGGGTTTTTTTGTTGTTTTGTAGTCTCAAAATGACTTCAAACCACTAATACTATTATTATTTTCAAAAAGCTTTTGAAAGAATTGGTTTGCTTTGGTGTTTCATCTTGCTGTTACACAATTATGAATTAACCTTTTAAGTGCTGCAAGTATTAAACTGCGTCACAAAATTGCAAGATTGCATTCCTTTGTCAGTAAAAATATCTGAGATTAATATGTTCAGATAAGTGTGTGAAATTAGTCCCTACTAAAAGACAGGAAAACAGGAATTCTCTATAAAGAATTGGAAGTCATTTCTGGCTTCTTGAAAGGGAGTATATGTAACTATGAAGAGTGGTTTTGTATCTTGGTGAGATGGATAGCATTCATATTTTTTTGCTGCTCTGAATCAGACTTTTAGTCTTCAATGTTATGTAGGGTTTATTTGATTACTTTCTCTGCCTTATTCTCTAAAGTAGACATTAAAAGGCCCCTTGGATCCTGTTTTGGGATGTCAGTGTCCTTTAAGCCCAAAGGGAATTTTGTTTGATTCAAGAGCAATACGTAAGGTCTGCCTCTGCCTGTAAAAGAACTTTGTAGAAATGCTTATCATTTATTCTTTGAGAAGTCTGTCACTAGAAAGTCATACAAAAACGTAGTCATGTGAGCCAGATTGTCATTGTGGTATCAATTCTACTTGAACTGAGGATAGCCACATGAAAAGTGCTGCAGTGGTTCACCTCACTCTTTCCTAGATAACGTTATCACATATGGAATCAAAATGTGAGACACATTGTAGAAAGGATGCTTAGCACAGTTTTGTTCAGTGTTCTAATATCAGCTTCTGAGCATTCAATGCTTTAGCCAAGAACCTATTTTAACATTGAGTTTGAAAACCCTAAAGTGGATACACTAATTCGTTATGAATAAATAATTTTGACACAATTCTGCTTATAACATTTTCCTCTGTTTTTTCTTTTGTATATCCATTTTATAAAAGAGAAAAATTAAGAGTTTATCTACTGCTTACTCCTAACTTGAAGTCATAATTTTTAGATAATCTCATGAGATGTAACTGCCCTTGTTCAGAGAGCCTAAACAAGGCTTATGCACCATTTTGTTTTATTCACAGTTATTTACTGTGGAGATATTTCTTGTATTGTCACAAACAGAATTATGATTTCAAGTGAGAAGTGTCAGGAAAAGTTAGAACTTCTCAGCCATCAGATGCTATTTCAATAATAAGAAGAGGAAGGTCCACAAGATGTATGACCAAAATCAATTTCAGTTAGAATATTTCGTCAGTTTTCCAGCAGGCATTAGTGACTCCTTAGCGTTATGTCTAAAATGGAGGCATGAATATTTTAACACTATTCATGAGGCATAGATTTTTAAAGACACTTATTTGTATGAGATACAAGACATGAATGGAATATCAAATAAATTTTTTTTTTGATTAAGATGATATTGGTGCCCACATGAATGTAGGAAGAACTTATAAAAACTTAAACAAAACCAAAGAAGCGGAAGAATCATATATGATTGCTAAATCACTGATGCCACAGGTAAGTAGTAATGTTTTTTAACTCCCATCCATTGAGATCTTTCTTGATATGTCTGCATTTACAATGGCATGTAGAGTACAGACACTATTTACCCAGCTAGCATGGGTATAGATAGCGAGGCATGGCTTAGGCGAGTAAAGTAGAGTAGAGTGTCCTACACACCTGAATCCTAGGGTCTATATACCCTACACAGTTCTCTGTGAACTCAAGTAGTTTCTCCCATGTCTACGCTGCTGTTTTCATCACCGTGAAAGATTCCAGTAACAGGGAGAACCTTTCCCTGTAGCCTTTTGCTGCTGTGTGTTGGTAACCATTGCAGTGAGAGTGGACGCAGCCTGCCTTTCTCTCCTGCATGTAGCTGCAAATATAGACAAGGTCTCAGTCAAGCACATCATGGATTAAAGATTGACCATAGTTCAGCAAGTGCTTCTGTTGTTTCCTTAATGTATATAGGTGTACACTTATGAATAGTTTAAGGAGATTTTAATATACAGTCTCAGAAAGGAGTCTAATCAGTCTTACTAGTTGAACTAATATTAGTTTGACAATTGTGTTAAAATGAAGTATTTTAAACTCTTTATTCTTTGTTACTGTTTGTTTTTTTTTTTTTTGGCTTGGCACCTTCCATTTCGCAAAAACAGAAACCCCAAGCTCCACCCTCTAAATAGTACAGAAATGTACTGCCATGCACTGGCACAATGCTGCATTTTGAGCTTCCAAAGCTGCAAGAGAATTTTTAACTAGGAAAACTGTTGATTGAACATGTTTAAAAATCCTCTTACATTTCTGTTACTGTTATATTTTAGAACAGTTTAACTACCTGAGTTTGTCCTTAACAATCCATTATCCAAAATTATACTCAAGGAATACTACTTATTTCAGTAATCTTATTATTCATTCTTTTTGATAACATCAAAGTATGTCTAAAGTATATGATTAAATTGTTGCTGTGTAGTGCAACATGAGGATTATTGAAGGTCTGATGCAATTTAAATGTTATGACTGAACTGATATCCATATCAGACAAAGTGGCCCATCTAGCTGTCATAAGAATTTTGATGGTACCAAAATAACATTAGGATGGAGAAGAGAAAATTGAAGTTAAAATGCCTGACAAAATGACAGGGTAGATATTTTTTTAAACAGAAAAATACCCATGTTCCTAGTGAGTGGATGGGAAGGTTCTGCTTGGGGCAGTATGTTGGTGGGTAAATATTTGCCATGGTTCCTGTTATGTTATTTAAACTATACTGTCAACTAACTGATATTTCAACTATAGTTTAAATTTTGTGCCACTGTGTTTTTTAACTTTCTGGTAAATAGATATGCCTGTTTTTTTAATAAGGTTCTTGGCATACCAAATTTCACTCTCCTATCGTGTGGGAGTGGGAGGGGGGGCCGAGCAGGGGATTTGGTATTTCCATTTATGATGTTTTAGAATGCATATTTTCAGTGCTGACATGGCATTGTAAGTTCCAGTTATATATATTGTGATAAAGTCAAGCTGCAAGGCTACCAAAGTACTTGAAGGCTGGTATGTCAGCCACAGAACAGTAAAGGCCCCTTTCCTGCAAATGGGGAGGTTACTGCAGGTCAATCAGAGGCATCTGGGCCCAATCAAAGGCTACCCCACCCCTTTTAAAACCCCACCTCTGCTAGAGAATATGGGGGAGAGAGAGACAAGCTGCCAGAGGGCTTGTGGCAGTCGGGAGAGAGATTTCCCCAACACAAGAGACAGTACTACTCCCTATAGTGGGGACCACAAAGAAAAACCCAGGTACTAGGGTGGGGGAAGGGCTGATCCTGCTCCTCCCCAGAACTGCACCACCACAACTGCAGCACTACCAAAGGAGTCAAGGAAAGGTACTCTGCTGGGGTGTGGGGGTTTAGATTTATCACGCCCCTTCGGTGGGTCAGAGGGGCATTCCTCAGGCCCAAACCAAGGCCCACACCAAGGGGAGAGGCAGAGACTCGTCCAGCATAGGGCAGATATACCCCAGGCCCATCCCACCAGGGGAGGCAGCCCTAGCCTGACAAGTCTTACGGGGTGCTTTGCCACAATATTTATATATATAGAAAGAAAGAAATAATCCTATTTTACCTAGATGATAAAATTTGGAACACAGCTTTGTGCGTTTAACTATGTGCATTCTTTCTGATTTGGTTTTTCACTTTCTACTGATTTGTTTTTGGCATATTTCAATTTATTTTTTTTTTTTTTTGGCCAGATTATCCCAGGTAAAAAATACGCAGCACGAGTTGCTCCTAACCATCTAAATGTTTATATAAATCTTGCAAACTTGATTCGGGCAAATGAATCTCGCCTTGAGGAAGCAGATCAGTTGTATCGACAAGCAATTAGTATGAGGCCAGATTTCAAACAAGCTTACATTAGCAGGTATTTTTATTGATTTTTGGAGATTGTTTATTCTTCAAAACATACCAAAGTTTTGTTTACTATTGCAGAACAAAACAATTTCATTTATTTCCTTTATATCATGTATTTAGTTGTGAGCTGTTATTTAAGAATGTGAATTAAAAAAACTGTCACTTTTTACATTTGAAAACAAAATATAGTTTTGTTCGTTGTAGTCAGATATCATAGTTCAATCCCAGTTTTTGAATTGCTACTGGTAGTTTGTCACCATGCTTATTCTGTGGTGGAACTTCTTATGGCAAAATAAAATATGCCGCTTTAAAGGATGCTTGCTCACAACATTATTTTCATATGCTCTGGGGTTGTGGCCCCAAACTGCAGCCTGTTCAACTGGGCAGTACAGCAAGTTTTGAAAATGCTCTGCCCTAAATTCCTGTATCTGCAGTGCTGCCTTTTTAAAAGAGCTATATCCGACTGGCTCTCCCTTTCTATAAGAAATCCTGTTATTTGATTGTTTAAAGTTTTCTTTGCTCTCCCACCACAGCCCTCATATTTAGGGAAAGAAACTGTTAATAACATTTTTATTATAAAATAAATGTGTATGTTTCCTAGACACGTTGATGAAAGTTAAACAGAAGTTTGATTCCTCAACAGGGGTGAATTACTTTTAAAAATGAATAAGCCTCTGGAAGCTAAGGAAGCTTATCTTAGAGCCCTGGAACTGGACAGAACCAATGCAGACCTGTGGTACAACTTGGCAATTGTTTACATTGAACTAAAAGATCCAACAGAAGCCCTGAAGAACTTCAACCGAGCATTAGAACTGAATCCTAAGCATAAACTGGCATTGTTCAATTCTGCACTACTAATGCAAGAATCTGGTATGTTGGTTTGCCTAAAATATTTACTGTGTATTTCTCACTCTCTCCATGAGTCATACTATCTTTTTCTCAAGAAATGCTAAAAGGAAAGAAACTATTTCCTTTTGTAATTGCCCCTCTAGGATTTTCCAAACCTTATGAAACATTTTTAGTTTTTTACCAAAATTTTACTTGTGCATTGTAACCCATCTGATGTATGGGCTTGTTTTTAGTTGGCATTTATTTTTCTTATTTTAAAGTATCCTCTTATGCATTTAGAACATACATAAAATCCTTGTCTCGAACCATTTTTCGAAAGTGCTCCTACATATTGATAAATATTTTCATACATTTTATTTCTTTTTCAGTGGCTTCAGTGGGCTTTAAAGCTGGCCTTAGAGAATATCAGCCACCTTTCCATTTGTTGACTTGTCATGTCAATGGCTAATGTAAATCTAAATAAGTTTTCACTTATTTTACTTAATTTCTAGTAGAAATTTTTTAAACGTATGTTTAAATAAGCCCTGAGTATGCACATGGACAATTACTAAAATATTGTGGCAAAATAACTAGTTACAAATTATGTTTTTACTATAGAGAAAAAATGGTGAATGGCCTCTAAATAGGTAATGGCACACAGTGGGTATTCTACATAAAATTGAGCCAAATCCTATACTACAATATGCATAGTGGAATATTGTAACAGGTGCCATGAACCATAAATTAATTTTCACCCTAATCTGATCAGATCCCAACCTCTTTTCAGTGTGTGTTCCAGTATTTAAACAAAAATCGTATCTGAAAAAATTTGAAACACAAAAACTTTAAAAAAGTGAAAAATAGATTATGTGGGCTTTCTGTAGTTGTGAAAGATTCTAGGATCTTACATTTGATATACTTTTGGAAAATATTTCAGTTTGGATTTGAGATCAGACATGATCATTTAATTGTTCCTCCCAGCCTTAAAATCTATTCTCTAACAATAAAATGAGGTCTTCCACTCCAAGGTTGCCTGTGCAAGAGCTGTTTGTCCAAATAGACTTTTTCTCCTCATTTTATTTGCTCATATCTTCTTCTCAGCCTTGTAGAGATGTCATTATTTGGATCTATCATATCAAAACTAAATCAAACAGGGAGGAGTGGTATGATATAAATACTGCTGGATAGAATGTTTGTAGCCTTCAAAGAAATGAGTAGCATTTTGAGATTACCCCTCCCCCACTATGTAATTGTTGGACAGCGGTTATGCCGCCCGTGTGCGGCGGCCCGTCCGGAGGGCCCAGCCGCTGGGGAAGATCTAGGTCTCCTCCTAAATAGAAGGGGAATTAGTGGCTGGCCTGCCTCTAGACCCGGCCCTCTGGCAGGGCGGGCGAGCAACTGTCAGTTTAAGGGCCCGGTCCCCTGGGGCAGGGGCCGGCAAGCAAACAGTCTAGAAGCCTGCTCCCTGAGCAGCAGGGCAGGCGAACAAACAGTCTAAGCGCCCCGGCCCCTTGGGCAAGGGCAGGCAAGCAGAAACACAGTTCAATCGCCCGGTCCCCTGGGCAAGGGCAGGCAGGCAGAAAAGCAGTCCAATCGCCCGGTCCCCTGGGCAAGGGCCGGCAGGCAGACAAGCAGTCTATGAGGCCTGCTCCCTGGACATCAGGGCAGGCTGAGGTGGGCGTCTCCCAGCCGTCTGGCTGGCGGGGTAGGACTCTCCCTCCCTCTCACTCGCTGGCACAAGTGCGGGTATGGGGGGGGGAGGGGGACACAGGCCCACCCGTCTCCACTGCGTCCCAGCCCAGGGCCCTACCAGTGGCACTGTCAGTACCACTGGTGCGGCGGGGATCCAGCCGCAACACGCCGTGGGGTTTGTGCCCCTTTTCCGGCCAGTAGGCCTGGCTGCCCCTGGGCCACTTCCTCCCCGTCCTCCCAGGAACTGACCCCGAGCAACCCGGGAGCAGGGTGCACGGCCCACGGCTGGCTCACCCATCCGGAGGCGGCAGCGGGGGCAAGTCCTCAGCGGCCGGCAGTTCAAGGTCCATGTGCTCACTGGGGAACGTGGCCTCTGGCAACTCCTCGAGGTCCGGTCCAGCTTCCGGGGGAGCAGCTGCCGGTAACTCCTCGGGCAGCTCCTCAAGGTCGGGCCCGGCCTCGGGCGGCTTGACCCACCAGGTGGGGTCTGGTTCCTCGGGTCCGGCTGGGGCTGCCGGGAGGGGCGGCTGCCCCTTAGGGCCCGTCGGCCAGTCCCAGTCTCCAGCGGGCGGAGGGCCGACCCACTCCCGGTCTGTATCCCAGGACCGGCGGGGCTTCTCTTCCCTGGCCGGAGCCCAGGGCAGCAGATCTGCTTCCCACTGCTGCCTCCCTCTTACTGAGCTCTGGGGCTGAGCTTTTATCCTTCCCCTTCCTGGGGAAGTCCCGCCTCCCGGGCCCGGATTGGCCGTCGCCGGTGGGCCTATCCGGCCTGACCTGCGGGGTTGACAGGCGGCCCGGCGTGCTGGCCCAATCCCGGCTTGTTGCCGGGCAGATTTACTGGGTGCCTCGCCCTGCTGGTCTACGGCTCGGCTCCCAGCAGTCCCTCCCTCGGCTCCCCGTCTGGGGGCCAGCCGAGGTGCCTTTCTACAGTAATATTAAAGAATGCTATGTTTTAGTATACGGGTTATGTTAAAATTTTTCAGGGCTAGTCTAAAAACGTTTGGAAAAATCTGTAATTAGGGTATTTTCTGTCACTTTAGGTGACCCCAGGCTTAGACCTGAAGCCAAGAAAAGGCTGTTAAGTTATGTGAAAGAAGAACCACAAGATGCAAATGGCTACTTCAACTTGGGTATGCTGGCAATGGATGACAAAAGAGATGCTGAAGCAGAGTCTTGGATGAAGAAAGCCATAAGGTTACAACCAGGCTTCCGAAGTGCTTTGTTTAATTTGGCACTGCTTTATTCTCAGACTGCAAAAGAGCTGATGGCTTTGCCAGTTCTGGAAGAGTTATTGAGATACTACCCTGATCATACCAAAGGTCTGATTTTAAAGGGAGACATCTTAATGAACCAAAAGAAAGATATAAGTGGAGCTAAAAAGTGTTTTGAGAAAATCCTGGAAATGGATCCTAACAATGTACAAGGAAAACATAATCTTTGTGTAGTTTATTTTGAGGAGCGAGACTTAATAAAAGCTGAAAAATGTCTTGTTGAGACACTGGTACTAGCACCACATGAGGAGTATATTCAACGTCATTTAAACATAGTCAGAAGTAAAATTTCATTGCTCGGTGCTGCTGAACAGTCGACATTTCCAGCAGATGGGACTGCAGCTGTGGAAAAAAAAAAAATTCCATTTGAAAACTTGAAAGAAGTAAAACATGAACAGAAAACCACCCAGACATTGAATAGTAACATTAACAAAGAACAGTCAAATAGCAAGAAACGAACAGAAAAAAATAACACGGATAAAGAGACCAAAAAAAAATCTACAAAAGAAATCAAAGACATTGAAAAAAAAAGAGTTGCTGCTTTGAAGAGACTAGAAGAGATTGAACGTATTTTAAATGGTGAATAGCCTTTATCATGGCACAATAGAGTGGGGAGGACACTACTTTTAATTATTGCATAATGTTTGATCAAACTGAAAATTAGACCTGGTGCTTTGAAAATGGAAAGAATATTGACAGCATATCATTTAACAATCAGAAAAAGGCTGCTTTACAACACAGAGAATAATCTGTAGAGAAACCCATAACATTTAATCAAGTTTTTTGAGTCAGGGATTGAATATGGCAGAATGTGGATCTTCTAATGGTGAAAAATGACACTCTGACACTTAGGCTATGTGTACATTTAGCACTTTTATCAGTATAGCTTATGTTGCACGGGATGTGAAGAAATACACGCCTGAGCGACATAAGTTACACCAGTAGAAGTGCGGGTGTGGGCACTGTGTTGATGGGAGAGCGCTTGCCTGTTGGCATAGAGCAGCTGCAAAGGAGATCTTACAGCAATATGGCTGCATCCATATGACTGCTCCTGTAAACTCTCCAGTGTAGATATGGCCTAAAATACTAGTGACCAGAGAGATCTTGTAACAGTGTTCTCAAAGAAGCATCAAAAAATCTCAATGAAAAGTTAATAGGGTAACTCAGATACACTGCTGCTTTATTCTGCATGATCCTACTTTTATTAACTTTTTCTAAATTTCAGTATGTATCAGACATTGAAATCTTTCTAGATCTTCACTATGCAGTAAACCTCTCTTTGCATTATTAGTGTTCCAGAGCTTAACAAAGAATAAATAACACATTGCCATGAGTGGTATTTTTAAGTAATTTTTTTCAAACTATATACACTGATGAAACAACACTCTAAAATAATAATGCAAATGTTTCCTCAACATGGGACGATACAATAATGTTTTAATTGCTCTTCATTTACTGAAAAAATCATTTGTACCATTTTATCTAACTGATAAATACAGATCCTGTGGTGCTCTCATGACATTTTACTGTGGTTTTTTTCCTTTTGGAAAAAAAGGCATACGCATCTTTCTCTACTACCAGTCACTAGGCTGTAAAAAAAAATCATTGTTTTCAAACCTTGGGGGAGGAGAGAGGGTTCATTTGCACCTTAGTTCTTTGGACACTGACAAATGCATCTTCAGAAACTAGTGTGCTATGCAGTGGTCCATGCTGCATTTGTATTGATTGATTCCCTGCTGTAATAATAAATTCTTCACTACGTATAGTAAACTGGCTTTATTATTTGCAGTCATTGAACACTGTTTTAATCTTGTGACTTCCCACATAAACTAATTATAAAAATGATTTACCACTGTTTAGGGCAGTGTTACAATAATTAAGCCATTAAATTCAGCACTGTTTAACATGAGGAAATGTACCTTCTGGTTTACTTCCAAGCACCACGCTCTTTTGTTTGATATTTTGTCACTGAGTAAGCATGATTTTTATTAAATAATTACTTTAACTACTGAATTTCTAAAAAGTTTCCACTAGTATTTGTCACAAGGCACAGATGTAACTTCTCAAATGAAACATTTTGTTTGATAATTTGATCATTGTTTTTATCCTTGTGGCTATGTATGTGTTTTTGTTTAAATATACTGTTGATTACCTAAATTGCATATTTGTCTTGCTTTACTGTAGGTATGAAAAATGAAAAGAATCATGAGAATCACAGTTTAATTCAATAACATTTTAATTGATTCCCTGAAGCCTTGTTTCTTACCGTTTTATGCAGAGACTCCTTATTTATTTTAAATTATATTCACATTGGAGTGAGTTAAATTGCAGTTTGTTTTAAAAGCTATGAAAACATACAGCTAAATGCTATTTCCTGTTTGCTTTCATTATGTTGGTTAGGAGTTCTCCTGTTAGCTTAGTTTCAAGTAACATAATCTAACATTTCTTACTTAATTAAAACTAAATCAGTGAAAAAATTTTAAGGATGATTTTTATTTTTAAAAAAATCCTAAATAGGCATTTAGTTTGGCAAACTCTCTTATTTTATTAACCTGTTTTAGCCCTTCATTTCAAACGCAGAAGGAAAACAATTCCGGAATAAATTCACATGTAGATGGTAGGCTCTAGATAAGATCACAAAGGGGACCCTGAACACCCTCCTCCTGTGCATAGTTAAGGGAACTTGGGTGCCTCCACTGCACTGTTTATTCCACCATTTTCTCCTCACCCACCGAAAAAAAGTTCTTGTGGAGCCTCTCCTTGAAGTCCAGGGTCAATGCTATAAGAGGATGGGCTAGAAGCTCAATGTGGGGAAGGATTGGAGTGCACACAGCTCCCATCTTCCAGGTTTGGGAGGGAGGGCTATGCAAACCTCAGCCTTCTTCCCCTATACTTTCTCCCTCTCCTCATGGGATTTTCCATGAGAGGAGATGATCTGGGCCATAATTGTAACTAGAGTACACCACATCTACAGCGGAAGGAGCTTTTATAGGTCAGTTTATATATAAAATCAAATGTTCTGTATATCTTTGTTACATAAGAGACTTTTTCTCTAAAGCCCCTGAGGAGCAGAGGACTTTTAAGGATCCTATAAGTAGCCAGTCTGCTTCATGGCATTTTAGTCCTCAGATCTGGGTTCTCCAGCTTCTGCTTAGGATCCTAGTATGTCACCTGCCCAGTCACGAGCCTTTCTGTTACTAGGGCAGACTTCTGCCTCAAGCAGCAGAAACCATAATCTTCTTGTATCAGGACAATTTAGGTGTTAATCTCAACACTTGTCTGGTATATTCATTCATTTTCCCCTGGAGGGTTCTCAGATATTTTTGTGTTTCTCTGACACCTCTCTCCCACTATAGATTGGTGCTATTACAGTAGTTGTTTACATGGCAAAGTAATAATTTGGGAAGTATTCATGTGTTTGTGCTTTTAAAATGTGATTTAACAAGCTAGAAATAAGGAAAGCAACACCACATGACCAGCCAGCCCGCTGCAGACCACCATCAAGTGCTCTGTGGATGACAGGTAGCCCACGGATCTCAGTTTGAGAATCACTGTTTTATCCTCTCCCTAACTGACAGAATAATGGGAACATGGCTGGTGATGTGGAACTTGTTGGGAGTGCTGACTTGCTTACTTTACAAAGCAGCCAATAAGAAGCCGAAGACAAAGAAACACTAAATCTAAAGGTATGTCTATGTGCCTGGCATAACTCCTAGACATAGGAGAGGTAATTCTGGCTGACCCTCTGTGACAATCAGGGTTCAGACACCCTAGGGGAGAACAAAAGGTTTAAACTAAAAAAAAATAAATAAATTAAATTAATTGACTGGATATGACGTTTTTGTACTATGAAGCATATCAAGTGAGGTCATTTATGAAAGCTTGTAATGTTCTGAGCCTAATGATCATTGAGATACGTAACTGCTCATAACCCATACCACAGCTTCAGCTATACCTCACAGCAGGACAGTGAGCAGTCAAACTGGCAGAAGTGAAACCAGCTTCAAATAAATACTCATTTTGTAGCCCAGGCAAAGATAATGCTGGACCATTAAAGTTAATGGGAAGATGTGGAGATCCAAGAGGGAATTTCCCCCTCTCTGAATAATCATGAGTTACCATGGTAGGGGGAAAAGGAGAAAAGATTTTTTAAAAGGAGGCTTGAAACGGAAGGTTTTATCCTGAAACGGAGGGACAGTCATTTGGTGGGTGCTATCCATGAAATCCTGGGTCCCCTGTATAGCAGGAGGTACAGTGGGAAACTGGTGTTCAAAGGCAATAGGTAACTTGTATTAAAAGAGGGATTTTATCTAATATAAACGTGTAAAGCCTAATGTTGCATTTTTGTGTTCATCTTCTGTGTAACTTGTACATGTTTGCTTTCCCTTCTATTTTATCTTTGAATCTGTTTTTTCTATTAAATAAACTTTGTTTAATTTTACCCCAAGCAGGTCTGTGATGTGCAAACTGTGTGGAGTGTGTGCGCCAAAGTAAGTTGGTGTGTGAGGGTCTGGTTTCACACCTTCCTGTATGACGAACCAGAGGGGAAAAGTCATAGAGTCTGGTAGTTAAGAACTCAAGATCAGAGATTGGGACTGGAATGGCTGTTGGTGTCACCCTTCAAGGAATAACTAGACTGATGGAAGCGAGGGTGAGACCTTGTGCTTGTGGGAAGACAGTTGGTATCAGGGGTCTTAACCAAAGCTGCACAGCATAAAGGCACCAAAGGCTACAGGGATGGGCTACAGGGCTAAGTTTTCTCTAAATCTTGCCCTTTAGATTGTAACTAAGTTGGAGCAGAGTGTATTTATTCAAATTTAGACCTCAACTAGTACTCCCTTTGATGGATTGCGGTCACCAACCCACCAAGTTGCCACCTCATCATGGGAAAGTTTGAGCAAGAGGAGGAGGATCCCCACAGAGAGGAGAACCCCTCACAGCAAGCTCGGGGGTAAGTCTGGTGAACTTCAGAGACTCTGGGTCCCAAAAAGGCAAAAGCAGTGTTCTCTTTATAAGGCAGCAGTTTTTTTGATTAATGAGCAAGCGTGTCAAAAACCAGGCTTTCACTCCTTTCTCCGCAGACTTCCTATTCTGAAGGAGTGTCAGCTAGAGCTTCTCCCCTCAGACAGTGCTCTGTCTTGTGCTCTACCAGCATGTCTGGGCATGAGAGCTGCCTGTTCTGTGAAGCCCTGGGTCCGGCTGCCATGTAATGGGAATTGTGCCTGCCTGGCTTTCAGCTGGAGGACTCTTGCATTACCAGGGATAGGGGCTCAGAGTTTGAAAGGAGGGAAGGGGGTCTCGTTCTACCCCTCGCCAGGATGGCTCCAGTCAAGTGTCAGGAGGGTCTCAGGCAGTCTATTCCCAGAACATGAGGATGCCATGAAGGTCTGCCATCTTGGGATGGGATGGTAAGTGAAGAATCTCTTCCCATGTTCCAAATGACTCTAGATTAAAGCCTGAGTGGTGCTAGGCCTCTCCTAAAGCACTCAAATGGGTGTGAGCACGCAGGACTGGCCTTAGGGAAAATGGTGCCTGGGGGGAACTTGTATTTTGGTGCCTTTCTTTGAGTTTGAGAACAGCGTGGGGCGTAGGGTGCAAGGACCAGCTCCTGGCCCCAGAGCCTGGCTCGGATGCACAGGGAGGAGTTTCTGAGCCAGGGGCTCCCCCGGCCATACATCCCCTGACCACCTACCCGGAGATGAGTGAGTGCGTGGCTATTGCCCATGCCTGCAGGAAGTGGGGATCCAGGGGTTGGTCTCCCGGTTCTGCAGGAGCAAGCCGTGCTGCCCTGCTGCCTATGGCTCTCTGCCAGGCTGGCAGCTCTGAGCAGCAGCATCCTCCCAGCTAGCCAGATGCCACAGCTCTGAGCTCTCCTGAACTCACTGCTGCTCTAGTAGCCCAGGCCCACCACCGTGTGTCACTTGGGAGGTGCCCCTCTGACCACGGTGCTCTGGATGGTTTCCCATGTTGTCCAACCACAAGGCTGGCCTTGCTTGCAGGGCTGAGGAGCAGGCAGGCATCATTTCAGGCTTCTGAGGCTATTTAGCAGGCTATTCCCCCACGCAAGGTGCTTCTTCCTTTCTCCCTCCTCAGCTGAGCGGTCCCTAGGCCAGGATGAATAATCCCTGCTGTAAACAGCCAAGAAAACTACTGAACCCACCCACCAAAACAAACAAACCCTGCATGAATCACCCCGGACAGGAAACGAGTGGTTTGCAAGGAATTCATTAAAATATCCTGCCTTTCAAGCATTTTTTAGATTAAGGGTGTCCCATACACACCTCCTTCAAATGTTAAACTAAAACTTCACATAAAAACAAAGACATTTGAATTTGTTTTGGAGCCTTCATGGCATAGTATACTATGGTGTAGTAGTAGCTCCACCAGTGAAAAACAGTCGCACCTTCAGAAGAGGACTTCCTTCTAAAGGACCCCACAGATCATAAAAGCAAGGATCCACCACCCAGAAATTTCAGTTAAGTGCCTTCAAGATAAAGACTAAGACCTTGAACTTGATTCAGTATTCCCATTAGAAGGAGGGGAGCTAGTTATTGTTATAACATCAAAAGCATGTTGAGTACTTTATAAACATAGGTACATTCAGTGCTCCTTAAACAAAATATATTTTATTGGTAACTGCACAGAAAAACAGACAAATAAAATAAGATACATGAGGGCTATTGAAAGTAGCATGGGACTGGCACTAAGCTTAGTCACAGAGTAGTGTCTGTGGTAGATACCTGTCCTCCAGACCTATGTCTGAACAAGTGTCAGTATTACTGGAGAAGGCCTGTGGATAAAACAGTGGTTCTCAAGCAGCAGCCCCCAGGCCACTTGTGGCTCACTCAGCTGCAGCCCTTGTAACATTCTGAAGAGCCATACAGGTAGTATATATATTGTGTGGATACGGCCCACATAACACATCGAGAGCTACACATGTGACCCACCATGGTAAATAGGTTGAGAATCACTGAGATAAAGAGAGAGCTAAATTTCCCCATCCCATCCAAGCTTTACTCAGACACAGTGGTTGCAGCTCCTTGATCAAGTATGCATGACAGCCTTTGAGGAGTAATTGTAATTTATGCCACTAATGCAAGGACCCTCAGTGACCTTACAGCTATGGAGGATTGTGTTTATTGAAGCTCTGCTCTGCCCCACTCCACTGGAAGTAGAGCAGGAGGCAACTCTACTACCACTTCCTCCTGCTTAGCTTGTGTTTTCAAATTAGCTGCTGACTATTTTCAGCCAGTGTATGTTCACTTTGCACTGCTAGAATGGAGTACAATGAACTTGAGAATCCAGTCCTTCGTTTATAGGTTGATGAAGTCCAAGAATCTAATGTCTGCATTTGACTTTGTTGCTTACATCATCCTTTGGCCAATTCACACAATGTGTTAGTCTTTAATAAGCATATGGCTTCACTTTCCTGAAGCCAATGGGAATTGCAAGTAATCAGTATCTCTGAAAATCAGGCCATGGTTGTCTAGAAATAAAATGAATTAAATTTCTTCTGATTCAGACATATCAGTAAGGACATCCTTTCAAATTCACATTTCTTCCAGAGGATGCCTTTTTTACCCCATCCTTCAAGGATTGCATAGTTATTAATAAATTGTGCTCTGGGTGTTTCATAATTATTCCAGAGCAGCCTTGTCTGCACTGAAGAAGTTTACAAAATACATTCCAACCAGGTCATCTGAAACTAGAGTTAGAATCAGTGCAAGCCCTAGTGTAGATGAGGTTCCTTCAACCAGACCTGTTTTTATCATCGCGTTAGCTAAACCTGCTGAAAAGAAGGCCTAACTGTGAGGCCTGGTCTGCATGGAGATTTTGTCCTGTTATAACTTCCTTGCTTAGGGGTGTGATTTTTTTTATATAGTTTGTATAGTTACTCTGGTGTAACTCTAGTGTTTATGCAGTTATATCTGTACAACGGTGTCTCATACTAGTATAACTTCTATCCTTTCCTGTACAGGAATATGTTACACTAGTATAAGCACCTTTATGTAACTGCATCCACACTAGGTGGATTGCATTACTTTAATGATATCAGTATAATTAAAGTGGTACAATATTTGTTCATAGACAGACCCTTACAGTGGTGAAATGTTACTAGTCTCATGTATGTTGGAGTTCCCATCAAACAGTCATGGAAAGCTTTTGTACTTTCCCAATATAGACGCTGACTTCAGTTCTTTTTCTAAAATTCACATTTTCATACTCGGAGTTAGAAAGATATCAGCTAAAATAAATTTATCTGAGTATTAAAATAATGCAAGCTGATTAAGTACACATCTACTTAACATGCGTTTTTTGGTTCCTATATACCAGATATTCAATCTTTTAAAATTGTTAGCTGTGTATTTTTAATTTATGCCCATTCATCCACAAACAATAGGGTTAGGTAGGGAAGGAAGTGCAACAATTACAGGATGTTTTACACAAAAAATTAATAACAATTATGATTTTAAAATACATTCTTGGGTACATTCTCACCTTTATTTGATTTGCAATTGTAAGCACAGTCTTATATGTTTGTTGCATGAGATTATCAACAAAAATTTTGAAGAGGAGAAAATGCATGGCTAGCAAAGAACTAGTAGAGGTCTACTGTGACAGTTGACTATCTTACTGAAAGGGAGTTTCTTTGCAGGTTGACTATTCACTGTTACTTGTCATTTTTCTCCAGCCCAAAAGCAAGTTCAGGAGTAATGTGCAGAATGTGGGGTTGTGTATTTAGTGATTTTACACCAACTCCTCCTCTCAACTTGCATAGTTACAGTTTTTAGTGCGTGGGTGCAGTTCTGTTTATCAGCTCCAGAAATATCAAAAGGCATATATGGCTGTACCAGTTCTAGTGGCTTTTAAAGACTTCTCTGGAATTAAGAGCGTACCCTCCTATTAGCAGACAATGAAGGCAGGAATATATTATGTGGGAAAGTGTAGGTGTTTGAGGGACCGGAGGAAGGAAAAGTATCTGAAATAAACTGCCAAGCACTATTAATTATAGTGAGATGAAAGGCACACAATTACTGCTTTGTTTAAAGATGATATAAAAATAGGGAACAAATTCTTGCTAAATTACTCTA
Source organism: Mesoclemmys tuberculata (assembly GCA_007922155.1). NCBI lineage: Eukaryota > Metazoa > Chordata > Testudines > Chelidae > Mesoclemmys > Mesoclemmys tuberculata. The sequence continues at coordinate 69,870,731 of ML675616.1, forward strand.
CCAAAGTAAACAATTGATAAAACAAGTACAAAAGAAGCCATTGAATACAATACTTTTCAATTCTCTCTTCTAAAGCAAGCACGTAATGATTTTTGTTCAGTATACTGCTCAAACGTTTAGCATATTCAAAGAATAAATTATTTAAAATACACAAAGGACATGGAGAAAAAGAAAGCTGTTATGTAAAAGTAAATGGGTAGGAAATTCAGATGCCATACAAAAGCACGAGAGGCAGAGTGGACTATTGAGAATAATTATCCTAATGGTAGGTACTTTGTTGATTGTACGTATTCAGAATTGAAAGATAAACCCTATTGGTGATCTTTAATTGGAAAGAGATAATATGGTTCGTGTCTGTTCCCTAACATAACACTTAGAATCAGGGTTCCTGGACAAATATTCACATTTTTAAAAGTCAGATTCATTGTCCTTAGGATATTCCTTAGGATGTACTGTTTCAATGACCACTCCTGATAAATGAATTTGCTATATTATTCATGGAAAATAAATACTAACGAGGCATAAAACCTACTGGAGTGAATTAATCTGAAACAAATGCAAAAGCATTTTTGCATCATTTGCTCTGCTTCATTCTATTTTATTGGCAAATTAACAGACCCTCATGGCTAGCATTATGTTCAATTTTTCCTCATTCTTAGTGTTGCACTGAAAATTTTCTCTAGATACTCAGCTTTTAAATTAAAAAAGAAAACTCTAGAAACCACAGAACAGGCTGTTAACTACTCACAGGTCAATTTTCTTATTCAATTGAAAGTTTAAAAACATTTTGTTGTTTCTATCAGTTTTACATTTCCTCTCATCTTTACTTCTCAAGCTCCTTATTTTTCTTCTGTATGTCCGCCACCTCACCCTCTTCCCTCTTTGCAACCTCTTTTCCCCTGAATAACAACAACTTGTTTGTTGACACTGTGAGTATAAATTTGGCAAGAACGGGTCAGTGATCATTCTGTTAGGGACAATGTAAACAACTTGGATTTATGCAGTGAGGAATATATTTTAAGTGCAGAAAACAGCTGTCTTGAGTTACCTAATAAGAGAATACAGCTATGTCAGACATACTGGGCATCAGCTCTAAAATCCTTTGGATGTCTTTCCCCCCCAGCTCTCTTGCCATTCGGAAAGTAATTAAACTTTAAAGCCCTGTACTCAACAATTGCCTGATTATTGCTGAACTCCTCTGGGTTGAAACCCTTATAGGATGTTTTCCCAACATGCTAATCTGTTAGCTGGTCCTTTAATTCTAGAAGGTACAAGTGGCTGCAGCCTGAGGGTGGCCCTATTGAAACTGAGTGTTGTGGGCTGCACCTTTCTTAGCATGTAAGTATGTTTAGCTCCTGTTTTGTTTCCCTTAGAAACAAGAGAGAGGAAAAACTATGATAGTAACACTTTTGCACATCACATCCTTCCCCCTCCCTTCTTTCCCCAAACGAACAGGAAACTGAGTTTCGCACCATTTGTTTATGCTGCGCACTCACCATGGCTGCGGAGACATGGAGCCAGCTCAACTCTGCACTATTATTGTGAGTGTCACAAATACATCGCAGCTTATCATTGAGTATTTTTGAAGTACAGCAAGAAGCCGAAGCACAGGCAACTGCGGTGCCACCGAGGCTGCCCTACTACAAGCCATTGAGCGGAACAATTCCCGATTGCTGCAGGCCGTAACTCATGATCTGCAGTCCATGGAGTGCTGGTTCTAGTCCCGGAAAACAAGCACAGACTGGTGGGACTGCATCATTATGCAGCTGTGGGATGATGACCAATGGGTGCAAAACTTTTGTATGCGAAAGGCCACTTTCCTTGAACTTTGCTCAGAGCTGCCCCATCCCTGAAATGCGTGAATACTTGCTTGAGACAAGCTCTGACGGTGGAGAAGAGAGTTGCCATCATTCTGTGGAAGCTGGCAACCCCCCACTGTTACTGCTCAGTTGGGAATCAATTCGGAGTTGCTAAATCTACAGTGGGAGCTGCCATGATTCTAGTGTGCAGGGCCATCAATAGACTTCTGCTACGAAAGCTAGTGACTTGGGAAATATTCAGGACATAGTGGACAGGTTTGCCATGATGGGGTTCCCAAACTGCAGGGGAGCCACTGATGGGACGCACATCCCTATCTTAGCATCTGCCCACCTGGCAACCGAGTACATAAACTGCCAGGGCTACTTTTCCATGGTCCTGCAGGGCCTTGTGGATCACAGGGGTTGTTTCATTGACATCTATGTGGGGTGGCCTGGGAAGGTGCATGATGTGCGCGTATTTTGTAATTCGGAGCTGTTCTCTAACATGCAGGCAGGGACTTTCTTCCCTGACCAAAAAATTTGCATTGGGGGTGTGGAAATGCCAATAATGATCCTGGGAGATCCTGCTTACCCCTTGCTCCCTTGGTTAATGAAGCCGTATACCTGGCACCTTGACAGCGACAAGGAGTGTTTTAACAACAGGTTAAACACTTGCAGAATGGTCATTAAATGTGTGTTTGGGCATTCAAAGGCCAGATGGAGGAGTCTGCTCACTAGGCTGGACATGAGTGAAAAGAACCTCTCGTCACTGATATCGGCATGCTGTGTTCTTCATAATGTGTGTGAAGCAAAGGGGGAGAGGTTCCTCCAGGGTTGGGCTGTGGTGGCAGAAAGACTGGCCACCAGTTATGAGCAGCCAGATGCCTGCAATACACTGAGAGCTAACCACAGAGTGCTTTGCTTTAGGGAAGCATTGAAAACCAGATTCTGCAATGAGATGCAGGACTGATTTCTGTTCCTATATGTTATTTGTCTTTGCTCAACATCCCCCACACCATCGATATCAGTACCCTCCAAATCCTTCCCAAACAAGATATGAATTAATAAAGAAATGTGTTGAAATGATAACTTTTATTTATGAACATTCAAGTCGTAGGAGCGGAGGGGTAGTGTTCATTCACAGTCTCAAGGGGTAGCATGGTTTCTTGCAGGCCAGCTGGCAGCAGGGCTGCTGCTGCTTTCTGCTCGCCTCCACCGGGGTGGAATGCATCACGTACTGCAGCCTGGCCATTCTCCTCTGAGACCTCTTGGGGATGGGGGGGAGACAGAGTAGCAAAGCCATAAGCGGAGGAGTGTTATGGAGGGGCTGCAGCGGGACTCTGTCTGACCTCCACTCCTCCTGAAGCTCCACAAGCTGCCAGAGCATGTCTGACTGGTCACGCATGATTCACAGCATCTTCTGCGTGGTACAGCGATCATGCTCCTGCATTGCTCTGCGAATCTCCCTGTCCATGTCCATATTCTGGGACAAGGTCAGCCACCACACTCTGAGCTCTGTCTCTGAGGCCACGGAGGCGTTCATGAGCTTGCCAAACATGTCGTCTCTTGATTTTTTTTCCTCTTTCTAATCTGCGATAGGCTTTCTGCAGCATTTCTAGAGGGTTGGGCCAAGGCCGAGGTGTCTATAGAATGAAAAGAAATGCACAAGGTTGCCATTGTTAGCAGTCGCAGGAAAATGAAACAACTGCAGCAATGTATAAAATACTCCCCTTGTAGTGCACAAGGCAAACCCAGACCCTCATTCCATTTCTAACATCCCAGAAGGGTCAGCCTGCTTTGCCATTACAGAGATGGTAAACCAGGGGCACTGTACTGTGCTAGAGAGGATTAATGATCTTTTAAAAGCTCATTTCAAATGCCCTGTATTAGAGGGGTGCCTGGGCAACATGGTTTAATTTGGATGACCGTTTTGTCACGAGCCAGCCACAGGGGATCTGAGGACAGCCGGGGGGGAAGGGGAGGGTAATAGTCTCTTCTGAAACCAAATCAAAATAATTAAAGTGACTAATTAGGACACTACAATGGGAAATACAGAGGTACAGGGTATCTGCTGTACAACTCAGGTATTTTAAACATGCACCGTCTTCCCTAGGTGACCATGAGCGATATCAGTTTCCTGAGGGTAATGCATGAGGAAAGGGAAGATTTGGTGCATGCAGCGGGGTACCGGCCTGGCCCTTACACGGCAATGCTGTGTTCCACCATGAGGCCAGCTCCCTTGATTGCAGTGTGGCGAGGCAAAGTATCCTACCAGGGAGGAAGAAACAAGGCTGCCCTCCTCTGAAACCTTGTGCAAAGGATTACTGATTACCTATATGAACGTTTCCTTGAGATATCAACTGTGATTCTTGGAGCATATCTCTCCACCTAAATAATCTCTTCCGGGGTAAGCCCCCAGTAAAGTCCGCTAAATACCTGAAATCCCCTTCCCGGCCCTCCTCCCCCTTTCAAAAAGATATAACTGCGAAGAAGAAGAAAAAGCTCACCAGATGTGCCTTCCCCAGGATCATTATTGCTGTCGTGTGTGGTGCTGGACTGCTCTTGGGTCAGGAATAGGTCCTGACTGCCTGGGAAAAAGGATGCCCTGCTCTCCTGCACCCTGCTCTCCTCTGCCTCCTCCTTCTCCTTGTCCACGGAGCCCTCATCATTGTCCATGGGCTGTGATCTAGCAGAGGTATTGATGCTGCGGGGTGGCACCATGGTGGGGTCACTGCCGAGAACTGCATGCAGTTCCTCATAGAAGCAGCATGTTTTTGGTGAGGAGCCAGAACAGCTGTTAGCTTCCCTGGCTTTCTGATATGACTGCCGCAGCTCCTTGATCTTCTAGCTGCACTGCTGCGCATCCCTGTTGTGTCCCTTCTCCAGCACGCCCTGGGTTATCTTCCCATAAATGTCCAAATTCCTTTTGCTCGCTCTGAGCTGAGCCATAACGGACTGCTCGCCCGACAGACCAATGAGCTCTAAGATCTTTGGTCGACTCCATGCTGGAGCGTTTTTAGGCATTGCAGTAGCCATGAGGAGTCCAGAGACAAATCTTTCTCCATGCTGGCTGCACAGGAAATGAAAATTCAAATTTTCCTGGGGCATGAGGGGAGGGGCCATTTCCGGGTAGCGTGAGCACATAACAGCAGAGCGCAAATGTCCAGAGTGGTCACAATGGGGCATTGTGGAATACCTCCTGGAGGCCATTAACATCAAATTACATTATGCTCTGTCTACACTGACTAAAAATTGACCCACTAAAATCCAATTAGGTACTACGCCACTTGCGGAGGTGATTTTATTACGTCGACTTTTGCTGCTGTTTAAGTTGACGGAACTGCCGTACCAATGTAGGCGCAGGCTTTTGGAGATTGACGTAAGTGACATTACGTCGACCTCCATCGCCAATGTAGACCAGGCCTAAGATTCATCAGGAATAGTGAAATGTGTGTATTCATAATACCGTTACTGAGATTTACTATCCAGCAGTAATGACTGTGGCTAATAATGACTGTGAGTTAATGCATCTGGTTACTATATGGTAACTGAGAAATAATTATGGAATAGTTATGCAAATCACACCAATAACTACTTATAGGGTGGGGTTTTGAGATGCTTGTAAAGTTATCTATTATCAATACCTATAGAGCAACTGATTGCTGCTATGTTATGTTGCACCACTGGATTCAATCTCTATTGAAGATCTAGCTAATGTTGCAGAGACAGAGCACTCTGTTTGATATGGGTGGAACCCTTTGTGTTGCTCATCAGCAATTTCTCTTTCTGTCTCAGAGTTGCACTCTGCCGTCCTTACTTATGGTATCTTTCTCTACAAGTAGTCTTGTTGAAATCATTTAGACTTTTTGAGGGTTAGACTATCACTCAGTGGAAGGGGGGCAGATTCAGGCCCTAAAGGAGTGGCAATAGTGGCCGCAGAGGGAGTCCCATCTAACCCTCTGTGACTATGTGTTGGCTATGATACAGCAGTCTAGATTAGGGATTATAGAACAGGGAAATATGGATTGATCTTCAAATCTTCAGTAAGGATGTTCAGAATTCCTCCACAGACAAGAATAACATATACAAAATATTTGATCAATAATAAAATATTCAAATTGACATACCATTTGCTTTGGATATTGTTGTTTAGGATGTTTCTTGGTTTATGTATATTAGCGGAGGCACAATGTTAAATATATGCATGAAGCAAATTGTACTTGAAAAGTACTCACCACAGTGATAGAATTCATATTTTGCAAATTAGCAAGTTTTAATGCAAGCATAGCAGCAGGAACACACTGGATTTAATGTATCAGCATTGATTTATTTTTCTTGTGTTGAACTGTATGTTCTAGGTTATCAGAGACTGCCGTCACATTATTTCAACAATTGTATGTCATTTCTATTGAAACAATATCATTTAATAATTACCATTACTAGTAATACTGGATGAACTTCTGTAAATTCATATGGTTCACATTTTTTGACGATTCCTAGCGTAACTTCTTGCAATCTCACAACAATACATATAAAAAAGATATATTTTATTAATCTAGCACACTGCTCATTCAAAAGAACTAAGTTTAAATATCAGTGTTTCGACTGAAATATTTCTGGTGAATAAATTAATGCCCTTTGATGATATGTGCAATATCTGAGAACACAGTATATTAAATCTGGCTATATTACAAGTTCCTAATCGCATGATCATTGTGTACAGGTCAGCTGTATGAATTTACTGGTGAAAGTTTAAGCAAAACAAGTGTTTGTTGATATCTCTGTCCTGTACTATGCTGTTTGTGATGGACTTAACCTTAAAATATGACAGCTGGTTTGTTGCAGTCGCAGTCCCCTAAGATTTCAAACATGATTATAGCAGTATTGTCAACCTCAAGAGTCATGAGTCAGACCCTCCAAAATCACGAGATTAAAAAAAAAACAAATGATGTTTTTAGTCTTTTTTTTCTTTAACTTGCCCATTTTCCTCTGATAATGTGGTGTGATAATTTGAAAAGTCAACCTATAATGCACATAACATTCATGCCTCTCCCTGACTGCTCAACTGGAAATGCCCCCTAAAATAGGGGAACTGCCATCTATTTCCTATTATTGTCTTGACCCAGCAGCGACACTTCTCTGCCTCTTGCTGCACTGGGACTTCTTCTCACCTGGGACGCAGAAGCACCTCTTTCATGACTCCCAGACCTCCTGCTGTGCCAGGACCTTCTCTCTACTACAGAGCCACCTTTGAAGGCAGGGCTATTGGGCAGGGCAGGTCTGTGTCCTCAGCTCTGAAGCTGTCACACAAGAGTTCTGTCTAATCCTGAAAATAGTGTATTGGAAGAGCTTCTTTGCATCTTTGTGATAAATCCTTCTGCAGGCACAATATCCTGTGAATCACAATCAACACTGCCTTCCTCTAGCCGCTCAGAGGTGAAAGCTTTTACTCACTTTCCCATACTAACCCTTTAGGCTGGGGGAATAATAAACTGTAGGAAAATGGCAGCCATTTTGTTGACTTTAGCCTGATTGACAGTAATAAGAAATGGTGGATATTCATGAGTTGGCTCCTTTCATCTTGTTTTCATGACACCGGTTAAAAAGCACCTCCAAATCACTCCTCATAATAAAACAAGCAGGTTTGCCAATATTGTTCCATGTACCACAGTAGATAGGGCAAATTTCTCATCTGCAGGAACTCAAGACCATTTTCTCTGCAGAGCAGTAACACCTTTAAACCTTGATCCTTCAATCAGATCAGCATGAGTGGATGACTGGGGCCTTATGCAAGACCATCAACAAATATTCACATAAGGGCAGTTATGCACATAATTCTGCAAATGAACAAGTAAGCCCTTACGTGTACAGGAGCAATTGTGTAAAAAACGTTTTTGAGAGAGGAGAGAAGGAGAGTGGGAGAGCGGTCAATGGAGTGCAATTTAGTTGAGAATTTGAGGGGGGGAGCAAAGAGCTAGCTTCACACATAAGCTCAGTTTCCTTCTCCCAGAAGCTCCCACTGGTATCATGTTCCATAAATATATCTGAAACCTGGGTGCATGACTATGCCCATATTTGCCTGGGGTGCATCTGTGAATGTGTATAGTGCTGTTTCTTTTCAGTATCTCTCCCAATGTTGTGTCCCCATGTCCTTCATCACTCTGTTTCCATGGTTCTTTCCATGTGATACACACCCAAGTTTTATGTGAGTCCTTGTCCCTGAGCACTCTATTTTTCCTACTGTTCTGTGCCCCTCTGTGTTTCCCCACTGTTCTTCCTCCCATAATCTGTGTTCCCAACCCCCTTGGGTCCAGCCTATTTCCCTTCCAAGAGTACTTTCCTCACTCCACACCTTCACTGGGAGTCTCTGAGAAGGGGGAACGGTCAGGTGTTCTTTGCATCCTCCTACATGTTCTAGGCCTGTGGAAGAGGGTACTTTTTTCCAATCTTCCTATGAGGGCAGGCATCAGATAGGAAGCTGGACTTCCCTGTCTTTCCACCTGCTGGCTAAACCTGACACTGCCTTTCTTCCCTCACCCCACCATCACTGGCTTAAAGATAGAGTGAGGGAGAACTGTCCCTCCTAATTGAAAGTGGATAAGCGAAACATCGTTCCAAGGCTTTCGTGATTTCAGTGTGTGTTTCTTCTGTTTCATTGTATCCTCTAACTTGAAACAAAGAGTAGATTTTATTATACAACAAAAACTACCAAGATACTCGTAAAATAGAAATACTCTTTGGTTGATACACATCTATTATTTATATAGATCCAAGCATGATGTGCAAACAACACTCTAAGAATATGGTAAATCACAATCTGTGGGTCGCCTCCATGCTAGAATATATGGAATACTGGCATTTTTTTAATTGAAATAGTTTATCTGAATTGTTCTCTATCTGAATGTATCAAATGTTGCCATTATTGGTAAAATTACATAAGTGAAACAAGTTCCGAGCTGGAGCAATATCTGTACCATTGGAGTTAGAAAGTGTACAGATAAATATAAACTAAAGTTCTGTAGAGAGATTCCAACCTTTCTTTCTTATATTTAGTGATCACATTTTTGAAGGCTCAGTCTAATACTTGTCCAAATTTTGTTTTCCTGGACTGACCATTTCTCTTCTTGATTCTGAACACATTTTATTGTTGATATGGGGAATGTACTTACGCAATCATTTTTATCATTAATTTTAACCAAGTGTATTGTAAAAAGGATTCAAATGTAGAACTAATTATAATCATTTTTCTTTTTTCTCATATGTTGAAATTTGCTGCAAACAAAATTCACTGCATTTGAAATATCAGGTATGTGTCAACCTCTACATTTTCAGTACCAGACAGGCATATCAACACATTGATATATTCATGCTAAAACAAGTTATTATATTTTATCTGTATTAAAGTTCTGACAGGATTGACAGTGCTGTACAAGAAACTGCAGAAGACATTCTAAATTAGAACGAAATAAAAACAATGCTTCGGTATATGTATGACTGTGACATACCAGAGCACATTCCAAACTAAAGAGCAGCTGTGTCACTGCTGCCCTGCAAGCTTGGGTGTCTCACAATGCAATGCTGAATTAGCCTTCCAGCATGCAAGCCACACCCTGAGTTTCTGAGTGCAACTGCAGCTTGCCAGCCACACTTGGGTTATAGTCTGTCTCTCATCAGCCTGGGTTACACCGCAGTGTGACCCCAACACATTTCCCAGGCGTAGATTTTCCTCCAAAAATGTACATTCTGTGCTGCCCATCCCTCTCCTGGCAATACAAGTTATGTTGTCTGTTATTTCCTTAATAGAAATAAGATGCACACAACTTCTGAGCCAAAATGGAGTTTTCCAAACACTTCAATTTAAACACACTGGATTTGATAAAACAATAAAACAAGTTTATTAACTACAACAAGAGAAAGTTAGTATAAATACTGAGGCATAAAAGTCAGAAATAGTTACAAGAAAAATAAAGATAAAATGCAACTGGTGCCTAACTGATCAAACTTCATTAAATTCAAAGCAAAATTTTCTCATCACATATTTTCTGCAGTCTTACTGGCCAAGCTTCTTAGGTAGGACCCCTTCTCCCAGAGCCCAATGCATGCTTCCTTTGTTGTTTCAGGCCCAGTGAATATGATGGGCAGGGATAGGGGCTGGGTATCTTGGGGTGTTTGTCCCTCCTTTTTATAGTTTTAGTTCCCCTCTTGGAAAACATTTCCAGCTTGGTACCAGGCAACAAAAAAGTCTATGTGCAAGCATATTCCCTGCTGCTTTTTTCTCACCTATTTGAGCTTCCTTTATTTCCTTTTCTGTTTGATGATTCTGTTTACTGCATATATGCAAATTAAGAAGAGCACCTTTGTTTAAGACAGACCTGTTTGCCAACCTCAGTTTGGAGTATGTGTAATAACGCCACATATTGGAATCTTATAACTTCACCTATACCGTTGCCACACATATTTTATCAAGATCCTACTGATCAGCAAATGATGAGTTCTCAAATGGTATATTACAAGGCATACTTTGCACAAAGATTATTAAAATAATGTGGAGGGTGTGGCACTGGGGACATTCTGTCACAGTGGCAGCGAGGAGAATGCTGCTCAAATACTGACTGAGGTCTCCGGGGACTACTGTAATATATATAGCATAAGTATTTTGATAATATGCAGAAATACAGATTATAGTTTTCCCTTCTTGCCTATAGTTTTATTCATAAATAGCAGTTGCATTTGTATTTGCAGGCTATTTGGAAATACATACTCCTTTTTTCTTTCTAAACACTGGTGGCTATTAAAACTCATGCAAAAATCTTTATTTGAGGGAGTTAGGATTACTACACATATAACATACTTGATACAAATTCACAAAAGCAAGGAAATGAAAAGTTAAGCCTCCTAACAGTACATATGTTTTACTTCTCTATTCACAAGCACACACCTTCCAGTTACCACAGTACACCATATATCATGGACTGCAACCTTACTGCAGCCCTCTTTCCCCGTGAAATGTCTTTTCCTGCAATGTAATTTCCTGATACATTATTTCATGATGGTGATTGTGGTATTGGGAACAGTATCTATATAGCTTAACTTCATAGACAGTAACACATGGAGTGGGAAGACGAAAAAGAGACAGTTGGTAACTACTTTAATGAATAAAGAGGATCTGTCAGGCACCTTGGACCCAGTACGATTATTCAACAGCACAGTGATATCTGCATGATAGAGAAAAATAATTTGAGGTGGCTGACAAAGTTCAAAGGTAGTCCAGTTGAGTAAATTATCTCTTAAGTCCCCTGAGCCTCTAAATTACTTGTGTTGTTTTGAATGGGCCACCTTGTATTGCCATGCAGCAGTTCATATCTAAAGTGTTGGCATATAAGCAACATAGAAATAGGTAAAAAAGTATGTGTGACATCTTTACATAAAACCCATTCATTGCTTTTTTCAGGCATATAATGCCAAGACTGACATTTCTACCAATCAATGTTATATTTGGTATAACAAGAAAACACACAGGGTTCATCCAGTATTTCTTCTTTTTCTTCTTCCCTGTGACCTTCTCATGTCCTGTTTTATATCTGTCTGAAGTAATTGTGGCTGGGTGTGTTATTTTAGGCACCAAGAGAAATCAATCTGTGTTTTATTACTCCTAAAAAAATTGGCTCTAAAACAGTCTCTCATTGTGAGAGTCAGAGGCCGATGCTTAGGGTGGCAGATTAACAGCAGTAATATCGGGGGATGAGGCCAGCAAGGTTGCCTGTGGGAGTTGGCGGCAGTCAGCCAGGGCTCTCAGGAGCGGAAAGTGCCCCCCTAGCTGAGCTGCTGGGGAAGCCCTCCAGCTCCCGCAGCCATTCCATGCGCTGATGTAGGTAAGATTACAGCTGCACCTCATGGGCTGAGTGGCTCTAAGCTGTTCCTGGTAGCATTGCGAGCCCTGCTGGGGCTTCAGCCGCAATGTGCAGCAGCCCCTCTGGCTCCACGTTGGCACCCAGTCCGCATCTGATCCTTCACGCCTGGCTCCTGTGGTCCCTACTGCCCTGGCCACCACTGCTGCTTCAACCTCACTGTATCTGGGCTTTGGGAGTTCTACCACTTTGCGGATTATGAGCCCAACACTGAGAAGCTCACCTCGAAAGGTGCGGAGGTTGCTGGGAACCAATTAGGGAGTGTGAGCTGGGGGTTCAAAATGCAGTGTGCCAGGTAGGGATGTGGCTGAGGTGGGAGTGCAGTGGGCCAGGTGGGGGACTGGCGGTGCAGAAGCCATCGTCTTGGGCTGGGTTGAGGGAGCCAGGTGCAGGGCTGGGTTGGAAGTAGAGGAGTTGAGATGTGGAGCCCCCCCACTTTGTCCAGTGGGAAAGAACCTGCCCACCCCTTGTGCGAGGGGGATCAGCACCCCGAGCCCAGGTGACTTCATGAAGGGTGTGGTTCAGCTTTGCTTATAAATGTAAGAAATCTGAAAACTAAGAGGGATGAACTTGAAAGCCTGGTAATAAATGAGGATATTGATTTAATAGGCATCACGGAAACTTGATGATGATAATCCATGGAACATGATAATACGAGGGTACAAAATCCATAGGAATGACAGAGTTTGTTATGCTGGCGGGGAAGTGACACTGTGTGTGGAAGAAAGTGCAGGGTCAAATATAGTAAACATTTTAGATAAAGCAAACAGTGCAATAGAATGTCTATGGATATAAACTCAATGTGTGAATAATAAGAGCATAGCAACAGGAATATACTACTGACCACCTGAGCAGGATGGGATGGTGATTGTGAAATGCTCATGGAAATTAGACTGTCTACAAAAACAGAAAACCCAACAATAATGGGGAATTTCAACTACCCCCATGTTGAATGGGAACGTGTCACCTCCGAACAGAAGGGAGGGATATGTTGCCTAGATATTGTGCCATTAAGACTGCTTCTTGGAGCAGTTACTCCTGGAACCTGCAAAGGGAGAAGCAATTCTTGATTTAGTCCTAAGTGACACACAGGATCTGGTTCAAGAGGTGAATATAGATGAACTGCTCAATAATAACCATAATGTAATTAAATTTAACATTCTTGTAGGGGGGAAGATGCCAAAAGAATCCACCTTTTAACTTCATAAAGGGGAACTATGCAAAAATGAGGGAGCTGGTTAAATGGAAATTAAAAGGAAGAGTCAAAAGAATGAAATGCCTGCAAGGTGCATGGAGACTATTTAGAAACACCAAAATAGAGTTTGAAATTCATGTATACCCCAAATAAAAAACAAAAGAAAACAGTAAGAGGATCAGAAAAATAGCACCATAGCTAAACAACTGAGTAAAAGAGGCAATTACAGGCAAAAAGACATCCTGTAAAATTGGAAGTCAAATCCTACGGAGGAAAACAGAAAGGAGCATAAACTCCAGCAAGTCGAGTGTAAATATATAATTAGAGAGGCCAAAAAAGAATTTGAAAAGCAACTAGCAAAAGACACATAACTAACAGCCATTGTTTAAAATATATCATAAGCAGGAAGCCTGCCAAGTAGTCAGTGGGGTCATTGGACGGTCGTAGTTCTAAAGAAGCACTCAGGGAACACAAGGCCATTGTGGAGAGGCTAATGAATTCTTTGCCTCTGTCTTTGCTGCTGACGATATAAGGGAGATGCCCATACCTGAGCCATTCTTTTTAGGTGACAAATCTGAGGAACTGTCCCAGACTGAGGTGTCAGTAGAGGCGGTATTGAAACAAATTGATAAATGAAACAGTAATAAGTCACCAGGACCAGATGGTATTCACTGAAGTATTCTGAAGGATTTCAAATATGAAATTGCAGAGCTACTAACAGTGATATGTAACATATTGTTTAAATTAGCTTCTGTATCAGATGAGTGGCAGATACCTAATGTAACACCAATTTTTTAAAAAGGATCCTGGTAATACAGGCCAGTAAACCTAATTTCGGCACCAGGCAAATTGCTTGAAACTATAGTAAAGAACAGAATTATTAAACAAATAGATGAACACGATTTATTGGAGAAGAGCCAACACAGCTTTTGTAAAGTGAAATGATACCTCACCAATCTATTAGAATTCTTTGATGAGGTCAGCAAACACGTGGACAAGGGTGATCCAATGGATATAGAGTATGTGGACTTTCAGAAATCCTTTGACAAGATCCCTCACTAAAGTCTTGTAAGCAAAGTAGGCAGTCATGGGGTAAAAGGAAAAGTCTCAGTAACTAGAGAAAAGATAGGAAACAAAAGGTAGGAAAAATGGTCAGTTTTCACAGTGGAGAAAGATACATAGCAGGTACCTCCTAGATCTGGGACAGGTACTGTTCAACATGTTCATAAATGATCTGGGAAAAAGAGTAAACAGTGAGGTGGCAAAATTTGCACACAGTACAAAATTACTCAAGATAGTTAACTTCAAAGCTGACTACAAAGAGTTACAAAGGGATCTTACAAAACTGAGTGACAGAACAACAAAATGGCAGATGAACTTCAGTGTTGATAAATGCAAAGTAATGCACATGGGAAAAAACAATCCCAACTAAACGTAGAAAATGAAGGGGTCTAAATTAGCTTAAGAAAGCGATCAAGATCTTGGAATCATTGTGGACAGTTCTCTGAAAACATCTGCTCAGTGTGCCGTAACAGTCAAAAAGGGTAACAGAATGTTAGGAACCAATAGGAAAAGGGATAGATGATAAGACAGACAATAACATAATGCCACTTTAGAAATCCATGGTATTGCCACGCCTTGAACACTGTATGAAGTTCTGGTCACTTCATGTGAAAAAAGTATATTAAAATTGGAAAAAGTACAGAGAAGGGCAAAAAAAAATTTGAGAGGTATGAAACAGCTTCCATATCAAGAGTGATTAAAGATTGGAACTGTTCAACTTAGAAAAGAGACAACAAAGGGGATCTATGAAATCATGAATGGAATAGAGAAAGTGAAGAAGTATTATTAACCCTTTCACATAACAAAGAAGCAGAGGTCACCCAACGAAATTAAGAGGCAGCAGGTTTAAAACAAGCATAAGGAATTACTCCTTCACACAATACAGTCAACCTGTGGAACTTGTTGCCAGGGGATCTTGTGAAGGCCAAAAGCATAACTGGATTTGAAGAAGAATTAGGTAACTAAATGGCAGATAGGTTTCTTATTGGCTATTAGCCAAGATGATCAGGGACGCAGCCCATGCTCAGAGTGACATTGAACCTCTGACTGCCAGATGCTGGGGCTGGATGACAGAGGATGGATCACTTGATAAATTGCCCTGTTCTGTTCATCCCCTCTGATGCCTCTGGCACTAGTCACTTTTATGCACTGCCATTGACAGTTAGGAGCTGCCCCCTGCCAGTGCCCGGGAGTGGGACTGTTCCCATCCCATAGGTTCTGTCACTGGGTCCCAGTGGTCTCTGGAGATGAAGGCTGGGGTCTGCCCCTCAGCCACCAACCCAGCTGCATGAAGTGTGGGGATGGAGGAGGCAGCAGTGTGGAGGTACTAGGAGTGTGTCATGAAATTATAAGAGGTTAGGAGTGGGCCCACAGGCTGAAGTTCAGCCCAAGGTGGCAGGGTGTCTTGAGCAGTCTCTGATGAGACTAACTCAGTGCACTGCCAAGTCCCTTATGTTTCTAGTTATCTTAACTTTTTTGGATTGGGTTAGCCCAGGGTAGATTTTGGTACCCATATACTTATCACTCCTGATGATTATTAGGTTTGCCTATGCTCCTCATTCACCACAGATTTGCCTTAAACCTTGGACAGAGTGCTTCTTGTCATTTACCTCTTATAGCGACTTTATGATTGTCTCCAGAGAACATTTGTTTTCCTTGTCTCCAAGGAGCGTGACATCCTCACTTGGCGCCACTCCCATACAACGGAACACCTGAAGGGTCATCTGGAAGATGAAGGGACTTTGAAAGAAGGAAGAGGAGCCCAAGGCAGGGAAGGTTGCCCCGCCTGCATTTAAGAAACTGCTTGTACCAGCTAGCAAGGGTGAGACATTGCTAATTCAAATCTTGTTAGTGTGTAGAACTTAGACTGTGATTGTATGTTTATTTCTTTTCGTAACTACTTTTACTCTCTTTACACTTGCCATTTATAATCACTTCACATCTATTTTTCTGTAGTTAATAAACTTCTTTAATGTTCTATTTTAACCAGTGTGTTTTTGAGGGAAGTCTTAAAACGAACTCTGCTCAGTAACAAAAGCTGGTGCACGTTCCTTCCACGTTGAGGGAAGGGTGGATTGGATAATAATCCTCACTGGTCAGTCTGTTCTGACCAGGGCTAGATCATATAGTCCTGGGGTCCTGGGCTGGGAAGCCAGTTGGAGTTTCTCTGTTCTTGGTTTGTGAGCGGCTGGAAAGCACTCACTGAACTAAGCTGGAAGTCTGGCGCCACCTGCTGTTGGGTTGGGTGTTAGCAGGAGCTGGAGGGGCTGGCTGTGTGTCACCAGGCAGACTATGGTGGAGAGCTCACCCCAAGCTAAATAGGTGATAAGGGTACCCTCCGGTTCAACAACTCCCAGGTTGTATCCCAGGGATTCTGCATGCCGTCAAAGTATATTAGATAAATGAGAGAAAATCAAAAAGTAAATATAATAAAATCATCTTGTCTGAAGACTGGGTAACTGTGTTAATCTAGTAGCCTATACTCTTACTGATGTATTTGAGTCAAGCTGAAGGGTAAAATGTAAACATTCATTGTGACTGTTTCCTAGCTTGTCAAAGGGCTGAGGAAGTAGCATTACATACTAAAATGAACAAATCTCTGCCTTCAGGTAATTTAGGTCTTTCTTTCTTTCTTTCTTTATATTTTTTTTATTGCATGACTTTTGGTGTGTATGTGAGGATTTATTATACTCTCTGACTTTTGGGCTTTCTGGAAACATTGGATTGCCTTAAAATCTCTCCAGTTTCATAGAAGGATATGATTCAGTGATCAATAACTCAGCATTTTCATCTATTTAAGCTATATGTATGTAACCTTCATCATGGGATATATCTTTCAACAGACTTGGCATATATACTTTTTTTAACCCTATAAAAATGGGCACTCTGTGCAGCACGTAAAAAGCTCTTGCCTAATGTTGATCAATCTTTGTAATATAAAGCCAGTGGGCAAGTGGTTGGCACTTTTCAGAAATGTGAAGACTTGCTATGTTATTGCCTGGATACCCTATGAACAACTCAAACCTAAGAAGCCTAAAACTGAGCTTGTTTTAATTCCTAAAGCATCTCCTCTTCCTTCATTTCTCATTGCTGTTGACACCACCATCCTCTCCATCGCCCACTCTATAACCTGGAAGCCATTTTTGTGCACCACATTAATTTTAAATTTGTCCTCACCTTCAGGGTATTATATAACTCTGTCTTTCCCACCTCTCACCTTATTCCCCACCCTTCTTTCTCTTATGACACCAGCCTCAACACTTGATTTGTTTCTTTCCCCCACTTCCATAACTGTCTTTGCTGTATAGATTGTAAACTCTTTTGAGCAGGGCTTGGATTTGTTTCTTATGTACAGTATACAACTCTACATGTTGTTGAAGTTAAACAAATAAATATTTGAAGAGAAGCTTCATGGCTTAAACATGTATATTCTTAACAGCAGTTTAATTGCTCCTTATATTCTGTCTTCCAGGAATTTTTGAGTCTGGTTGATCTAATTCTTGAAAAGAAAAATGAGGATCATTGAGACTGTTTAGCGTCAATCCCACCTGAGCTGAAGGAAGATCTGTGGCAATTTGATTACAGCCTTTTTAAAATAACATCAAATTAGATCACCTTGTAAGTGTGTGAAACTTTAAAAATCAACTGGGCAAAGGTTGCCTTTCAAATTATCAGAAAATCCAGTGACCCTTTGGTCTTTTTCTTGCTATAAACCTGTTAGAAGGAAAATACCATTTATTTTAGAGCTGTTGCACCATATAATAATATATAAAAACATTAACAGAGGTTAGTGAAAACCAATGTCACTCCACTGCTATCAATGGAGCTACAGCAATTTATACCATTTGAGAATCTAGGCCATAATTATAGCAAAGCAATAACTCTGCTATAGTTCAGACTTAGGGCTTATCCACATGGATACTTAATACACAGTAAAGATGGGATGTAAATCTACAGTGGATTATCCTGCTGTGCATTAAGTCCCTGTGTAGACCCTGCTACCATGCAGTAAATTCTGTATTGCACTTTGACCTATTGTTGTTTTAAATCGCAGTAGGTCAAAGCACACTCTGCAACATGTAGTGCCTGGTGCCAGGTTCCATCTGGCCTCTTAGTGTGTGACAAACTACTGTGCTGTCGACGTCCATCCCCACTTGCTGCGTATTAAGTCTTCAGGTGGTCGAACCCTAAGACTCCTTTGCTTTATAGCAGATGACTTTTGTAAATGGTCTGCAATCCACACTGACTCAGGATTGTCTTGGAAGTTGCTGTGTCTCCTGTTTATTTGGCTTAGGACTTGTTATGATTGGTCTCTATTTTTACGAAGGTAGGAGTGCAAAGCTGGTCTGCAAGGTACATTCTGTTCCGCTGGCGGGACTAATTTCTATTTGGGAGTAACTCCATTTCATACACTCTAACAGATACGAGATAAATATTATCTATATAGCCACAGTCCCAGAAAAAGACTATTATACTTAATAAAATTTGAGCAATGCACCAGTACCTTTTTACATAAGCTATGTCTTCCACAAAAGAAAATGTCTATAATAATAGGACAAAAGAATAAAAGGCAGTAAATGTATCCATAAACCAATTGGGAGTCATTTTCTCTCCTGAAACACCATTAGAGCAAAGCTCATGCCCAACATCAGTGAGTTAGTCCAGGACTCCAGGGAAATATATAGTCATTAAATCATTCCTAATGTAATTACCTGTTTGAAGGTACATCATGTTATTATTTAAATGACATTTTAGTATGCTTAAGGGAAAACTTGCGGGCCCTGTATAGTGTTCTATATTCCTTCTGCTTAGTATGTTTAACTAATATCTTCCTAGGTCTGTAGTTCACTTATCCTCCAAGATAGTGATCAAAACTACCTTATTGCTCATTGTCATTACTTTTTAGTAGTTCTAGAAAGAAATTTTGTTCTAGTAATCAGGAATCTCAGAAGTTTAACTACACTCTTCTTCACAAGGACAGAATGGCAATTCAATGTATTGCTCTTGAATATTGACAGATATGATATCTTACCAGTGTTGCCAACTCTAGTGATTTCTTCTTGACTCAAGCAAATTTCTAGTCTCCCAGTGATACAAGAATTCTTAATAGACAAATCCAATCTAAAGCATGAACAATAGTAAGAAGATGACGATGGATATATTTAGGACATGTTTTAGGAATGCCAGCAACACGACTTCCAGAGGGAGCGGTACTATGGACATCATCTGGAAAGAGAAAAAGAAGGAAATTGAGAGAAACGTTATGCAGAACAACAGAGAAAGAAGCCAGATCTATCAACATGACACTCAGAAGCCTGAACAGAGCAGCACAGGACTGAAATAAATGGCAGAAACTGGTGGATGCCCTATGGACTTGAAGGTGTGGAAGGATAAAGAAAAAATTGACGCAAGCAGCTCTGGAATCTAGCCTTGTCTTGAATTGCAGTTCTTCCTGGGGAAAAATCCACTCTGATTGGTTGTTTTCTCCACTGCCCACCTCCTGAGGAAGAGCATCCAATCAGGAAGCAGGCAGAGTGCCCTCCTCCCCAACACCTTTCTCACAGGATGGTTGGGTAAAGGAGGCAGTGGAAAGACCCCAGCATCTCAAGGCACTTCTGCCCCATCCACCCCTTCTGTGAGTAATGGCATGATTCCTCTGCTCTTCTCCTTCACTTCCCTCCCTGCAACACCAGACCTGGAAAGGAGGCTGTGGAAGGGAAAAGCCACTAGACCCGCTCCCCCTCACCCTAGAAGAGGGAAAGTGGCATCTACTTAAGCCCCTTGCACCAAAGCCTGGAAAAAAGGGGACTAAAGAGCCCCAGGTGCTGCAGAAATGGAGCTGGGGGAACAGAACTGATGTGGTGGGTTGGGAGAGGCAGGGAAGAATTAATAAGAGGGCTGGGCAGATGTGGGGGCATATCTGATGGGGCATTTGGGATGCAGAATTGGTTAGCAGGCAGAGTTAATTGCTGAAAAGAGGGACAGGCAGTTATGGGGGGGTGAGAGCCTGAAGTGGTGGTCAAAATCATCTTACCCAGTAAATTTGGGAGCATTGGACATTACTAATTTTGTCACATACATACTGGGGTTGAACAGGTGGAAGGATAAAAGTCAAAAGACGGACCAAATAATACAGCATTTTTAAAAGAATCTCATTATTTTGAGGCCAGCCACATGAATTTTGAACCTGTGGGGATACAGGATACAAAATAAAACTTGACATAAGTGACCATTCAAGGAATCAACAAAAATAATTTGCTTAATAGAGTTTGTCTTCTAATAACATACCCTATCTTTGAGGCACTCTCAAGCCTGATAAGAGCATTTTATGTAAGTTTCACTGTATTGAAACTTTTGCAACAATATCACTTCAGGCAAACAGGTCTAGTACTTCAAGTCAGTGTGTCATCCTAAAGCATAATCCAAACTAAGTCACTACAGAAATCACAATGCACCAATTTATATAAAATCTGATTCAGCAATATATTCTGAGCACATGTCTAACTTTAGGGATGGGAGTTGTCCTAGTGAAGCCAATAGGATTACTCATTTGCATAAATATCTTGCCTAATCAACTCTAAATTTTAAGGGCCTGATCGTTAGCTGGGCTGAGCTCAGGCAAGGAGGCAAAGTGGCTGTAAACCACCTCTTCATTTGCCCTCCTCTTGGGACTGGCCTGAAGCTGAACTAACCCTCAGAGTATTTTAGAGCAACCACAAAGGTAAATCCTATAGGCACCTTGCTGCTAACCTAGGATTGCCACAGCCAGTGAACTACACCCCTGTCCCTTCCCCTCTGACCTGCTTCATAATTCCTAGTAAATAGAGGGGTTGGGAGTAGATGATATAAACCCAGTCTCACAGGGTTCCTCAACTGTCCCTTCAGGGAAGATTTAGATCGTCTACTTGCCAGTGAAGAGGGGATTGACACTGGCCCAAAGTCTTGTGAAAAGGTCATTGGGTACAGAAAGTGATTCAAAAATACATTGAGTGACTGTACTTTCTGGTTAAACCATCTTTTCTGTTATTGCTCTATGTGTTTCTAAATAACTATTAATTTTTGGATTATCAGAGTTTTTCCTTTATAGTTGCTTTGAGTCTGTGTGCTCTATCTACAGATTACTTGATCTGAAATTCAGACTGTGTTGACTAATTAGGCTTGTAATTAAAAACCACATTAAAGAGAGTAAAAAAATGTTCATGATTTAATGCCACAGCCAACACCTGCATACAATGAACAATTTTCTTTGGAGACAAGAGATGTGTGGGACAAATTTTCATGGAAAGGAATTTCTAAATTTCAAAACAGGCTGCTAACATTCAAGATAGACAACTTCTGATCCCTTTGTTCTGTAGAGAAATGTTGCTCCATGTTGTGTGTTACACAGATTGATTATAAAATCAGCTACTATAAATTCATTACATACTATTTTGGAAAAGACAGCATGTAAAATATGGATTTAATTGTAATCTGATCTTCAGAATTCTGATTTACAGTTTTTGTCCCCCATAACTATAATCACTGTGCCTCTCTATTCAACTACATTTCCAATTTTCTTCCTAATACATAATTAAAACCACTTTTAAGAAAAGATTCTATTTTCATTTTAGTACACAAATCCCAAAATATTTAAAATACAAAAGTTCACATAGATTTTTTTGTCTAAGGCAAATTAGAAGCAGATTTTGTAAAACCTCCTGGGTAATCAGAATCAGTTTACATTTATGATATGGAAACAAAATTATTTGGGTCAAACAAGTTGCTTTTTTAGTTTTGGCAAAGGGTATCTTCAGTGAATAAAATGTTCTGTTTT
Organism: Mesoclemmys tuberculata; assembly: GCA_007922155.1. Lineage (NCBI taxonomy): Eukaryota > Metazoa > Chordata > Testudines > Chelidae > Mesoclemmys > Mesoclemmys tuberculata. Next base: position 69,892,508 of record ML675616.1, read on the forward strand.
CTCAGGGTGTCATCCTGTTTAGCAATCAAGATATTTCCAGCGATGATTGCAGAGAGTTTACAATAAGCTGGGCACGCTAGTGCTGATAGCATAGATTCCGCAATGAAGGCACTTAACGCAGAAATAAAATCTTTGTCGGAGTTCAAAGTTAGCAAGTCTTTCCTCACTGGAGGATTTTTTTAAGCTTAGAACAATGTTTTTCTTCACTTTTATTTAGGCATGTGAAGGTCTTGGTATATCTATTTTCCTATATGTGAATATAGCTCTAAACTTGACAAGCCTGATTAAAGTTCCATAATACGTATAAGTGACGTTTTTTTCTTAGGGGTGAAGTCTTCAGTTACAGTGATCTTTAAAAAAGAAAACTTTTACAAATCCTATAATTCTATTAGTGTTTTTATGTAATTATAAGGACATAGCATGCTTTGTGTGTGGAAGTCCTATTGTTAGTGGGAAGAATTCTTGCATCCATTATTTCCTCTTGATAGAAACTCTAGGAGAAATAAATATGTTTTGGGAAAACTTCAACGAGAACTTTCACAGCCCAAGCTGCTTTATGCTAAGAAGTCCAACTTGATATTGAAAGACTGCAAATTTTGGCATTATAAAGAGATACAATGGGGGACAAGCAATGATTGTTTGGATGAAAATATAAAAAAAATCTGAGGATGGGATTTACTCAATGCCATTCTAGTGACCTGGGAACTTGTGGGTCCTGAACAAAATGGATAGTTGTTTTGTCAGGAAATCTTGATCCCCATAAATGAAAGGGTAAATTTGAGCTGTTTGGCTGTGGTATAAATACAGCACATTATTATTCATACACAATTGCCTTGGACCTGGGAGATATGCTGAAGAAATCTTCCTTACTCTTCTGCATGGTTAGTGTTGACTGCTGAGATCCTTTCAGTTAGTTTATGCATCATTGCTCAGATTTTTATTTAGAGATTATACTTTAAGCTGGAGCCACTCTGATGGGGACACTCTTCTCTAGGTCAGGATAGCTCAAAGTATATTTTCCCCAAAGTACATCTTTTCCAAAATCAGCAGTAAGTCCTGTCTTAGTGTGTCATAAATAACAAAAACAGTTTATGGGCAAAAGAATTTCATTTAAGTATTGATGAATCCTGTAACCTTCAGATTTGCAACTAATTCCTCTCTGTTAGTCAGTATCAGTCCTTAACTGGCTGTCCCGTTGGTTACTTCCTCCACTTTCTGAAACAAAAAGTTGTCCACAGTACATTCAAGGAACTTACTAGATATTTCATGTTTTGCCATATTACTTTTCCAACAGATATCTGGGTCGTTAAAGTTCCCCATTACTACCAGGTCTTGTGTTTTGGATATTTCTGTTATCTGGTGACCCGTAAGGCAAAAATCCCATGCGTCTAAAATAACGTTAGTTAGGGCCCTCACATGGGTGGCAGGGGAAGGGTAATTTTTCCAGGGCCCGGAGGCCTGGGGGCCTGGCCCAGGCTGCAATCCCCATTACCATGAGGAAAATTTTTTTATGGCTCATGAGATTGTATGTATGGGAAAAGGGATTGTGGTATGTGTGTGGGAGGGGGCCCGTGTTACAAGTCTGTAGTGGGCCTAGAAAAATTATGCTTGGGCCCTGGTGGTAGTCTATATCCCTGAACTGCCATTAAGGGAGACAATTAAGATTTGGTTTACCATTTCTTATTTGTCTAGATTATAAATTTTACTAATTTTGGAGATAAAATTACTTGGTGGTCAACAGCTTAAAACATCCCTTTCTACTTCAGTCTGATAACACTGATGTCTGTAAACACAGAGTCTATAAAGTGTATAATACACACAAATGACAGTTCCAAGAGAACCTGGCTTTTATCACACTCTTACAGGAAATGCACATTGCATGACAAGACTTGTTTTGATTCAGTTCCCAACAGATGGGGATTTCTAAGCTTTGCTGCTGAGATTGTTGTTGTTGGCAACATTTTTCCTTCTGCTTGAATCACCACAGATATATTTGCCCTCTTTTGCTGAAAATTCAGAGTTGACAGTATGTTAGGCTTATAGTTCAAAAAGCTTTCCCACCTAAGTTTCCAGTATGTCCATTCTCTCTCAGGTCTAGGTCCACAGATCCTCAGCGTGGGCTGTCACCTGTCTGTAGCTGTAGGGGGCAGAATCGAAGTTGATTGGATTGCTGATGAGGGACTAGCCCTCACCTTCTGAAACCCCTCTCCATTTTATTTTGCATGATAAGGAGGTGGAATCCAGCACTTACTGCGATAGAGCGAGAGAGACAGGGAGAGAGAATTTTTGTTATTTAGTGATTTGGATAAAATTTGATTTGATTTGGATGTTTTTGTTACGCTAAAAAAATAAAAACTCCCTCTCTAAGCCCCTATCCTTATCTTCTGCCTGAAGTTACCACAGTGCCCCCTCTGCTCAGGTAATAGGCTAGGAGGAAGGGAGAGCAGGGTCCAAAGAAGAGGAGACCCAGGTTGTGTTCCTCCTGCCCTGCTCTAGTTTGTATGCCTACCACAGGGTGCAAAAGGAAAAGTTTGTGCCTTGTGCACTCCAGTCTCTTAATCTACATGGACCAGGCAGTTTGCTTCAGTCCTTTCTCTGACCTAAGGGCCGGGTCCTCAGGAATTCCCTGTCACTGGACATCTGGGCTGTGATGGTCTCGATGGATGGAAGGAAGATGAAGAGAGCTGTCCGACTGCTGGAGGTATTTGCATCAAAGGACAGTAGCCTAGCATAGGGAAACCATAAGCGGGACTGGTTGAATCTGCAACAGAAAGAGCAAGGAGTGGCAGGTAAGGCCGTTTCAGGAAAACGAACCCTGCACCACAGTTTTTATCATCCACCACCCCTGCTCTGCCATTCCCTTGTCAGACAGTTTGGTCTTGACCCCTTAGCCACAGGGGAAATCAGGAATTGTGATTTGGGGGGGAAGAAGGGAATCTTCCTCAAAGAAGAACTCACCTCTTGGTCACGGAACTCCTGGATGTGGCATCGAAAGCTCTTCCGCCTCAGAGGCTGCTATTCTGTGAGCCTCAAACAGCAGCTGCAATGTCCCCTTACAGGTATTCTATCCATTCTCCCTTCAGCAGCTGTCGAAGGGCTTTACTACACATCATGCTCAAAGCAACAACGAAACAAGGCAACCAAAAAGGCTTCTCAGCATTACTGGGCTTTTATTTAGCCATGGTGGGGCTCTGCCTAAAGATTGCTAGAAACCCTTCGAGGTGGCTGGCTGCAGCATAGGCCTCTCTGGCGGAACACCTCACAGACAATCAGAAAAATACTGAAGTTGGCAGAAAAGGGCAGAAAATGTCTGGATTAACCGGAACCTGCTCATGCTGCAGTTGACTATACCACAGCTGTTAGGCTCACACGATCATAGACTCATAGACTCATAGGTCAGAAGGGACCAATATGA